>CM019170.2:12183018-12284104 GCA_009739505.2 Apolygus lucorum
CAATTAATAGACATAAATTGCGCTCTGTTGGGCGTTATTGATACTGGCACCTCTTGACAAAACAAAAACAAACAAAAAGTCACCACTTGCTATCGTGCACAGTGGGAAGATTGCTCCCCACAAAGTTTGGAAAGGGATGTGAGTCTTAAAATATTGTTTGTAGAACTCGAACCAGTCACAGACGTTTGGAAAAATTCCTTCTTTGTGTTAGACAAATGTTACCAACCATACAACAGTGATAAGGTACTGATAACGTGATTTTTTCGAGTCGAAATCGTTGTAGTGTGCTGAAACGAGGCCAATTCCTGTTGAATATACTATTCACAGATAGAAAGAATGCGGTTGGCCAATTTCCCGAAGGGTATAACTGCTAACATAGACGACTACCTGTTCCAAAATCTTAGGTAGCCCGTTGAGTCAGGCTGGGGAAAGGGCTGAGCCTCACTAATCGTAATCCAAGCATCGAGCAACTCGAGTCATAATAACTCTCCATCATAATCTGACTCATCATAACTCAGCCATTTATTAGGAAGGATATTTATCTCGAATGAGAGTTCACTTGCCCTTCTGTTTACCCTTCAGTCGCCTTTAAAATTTGAAATAAGCATCATCCTTTAGGTACTGTTGATAGACTTTCCGAAGGGTAAGGAACCTGTTTTATTTTATTTTTTATTTATTAGTGTTCTGTATTTGTTTTTTTTTTTTTTTTGCCTGTAATAAATCAATTCTTTTACTTTGTCATCGGTCGGTAGTCAACAACCCTCGGTCTCATTTTCCCTGGCTTGAGAAGGCAGGTAGAAGGCAGGTAGAAGGACGATGTTTTTGGAATTGTAATACACATGGACACCTCACCAAACCATCCGCATTCTTTCAATCTGCAAACAGTACCTCAAAAACGCCAGTCTGTGGCAAAAATGACGAGAAAACAAAGTGAAACCTTTTTAACTTTGATTATTCGCTATTTCTGTACCTAAAAATATCAGTTTTAGTTGTAATATAGTTAGTTTTACGAAAAAAGAAGTGAAGAGATGGGAAAATGAGGTGGGAAGCATTCTTCCCTCTGTGCTCCACACTCAGACTAATTCATTTAGTGGGAAATCCTCTTCCCACTGTGCCCTCGACATGTGCTTACCTTTGCTCTGCTATATGAGTGTCTGCTGTTGCCGTATCTCTTACTTTAAATATTATGATTTCGGAATGTTTCTATTTGTGACTCAATCACGCTCAAACGGCTACCTCAATTTTGATTTTTTTTTCTTTAGCCTAACGATGGCAAAGTTCTTTTTTATGTGTTCATGGTAGCTAGGTATCGATTTTGAACCATTGTAGAAAGCACAGTGGGAAGAATAGTTCCCATGAAATCAGGAAAAATTATGGGGAGGCCATTTCGATACCTTAATGCACAAAGGAGCTATGTCCAAAAACGGAGTTTTTTTTTGGAGCAAAAGAAGTAATCACCAGTGCACAATTCCTAAAATAATGGCTTATTACACCAAAATCTTTAATATCGTGAAGAAATTTTGGAGCTATATACGTCAAGAAGGTCAGTAAAAGTTTTGTTAAATTCGAGTTTTTCTGAAGTAGAAAAAAAAATTAAAATGTGGAAGATGGATGGACATAGCCCTATTGTGCTTTAAGGTATCGATTTATGATAAAGATCCAGAGAATTTTGTACACAAAAGGGTTAATGCAGGTTTATCGTTTTCTTATACAAACGGAAGTATCTCCCGATTAAACAAGTTTTTACCTGATAAGTGGCACCACCTCGTTTGATCGGTTTCAACTGCAGTAGAGGTTTGCAGTTTTCTATGGCCTGATGAAAAATATTCATGGCATCCACGTTGATCGCGGCCTTTTCTTCTTCGGATTTTGCGTTGTTGTATTTTTCCACTTGGATCCGTTTTACTGTTTCCAAGGTCTGTTGGATTACGCCAGAAGAAAATTAATAATTGGGATTTATGTTAAAATTCTACATTTCAATAACTAGAAGATTTTGTATTCTAAAAGCAAGTATTTTTCTAATTGGATAAGTAGCTTCAGTTCGGCAATTGATCATTTTATTTTTTCATACATTGAAGGGTCTACTTAGCTCGTAATCACTTCCATGGTGTATGATTATGATATACGAGACATTTCGAAGGAATGAGGCGCCTAAACCTAAGGGAAACCATACCTAATCCCTGAAGTCCCTGCCTAATCTCTTCCTTATGCAGGCTTCAAACTTGTACAGTTTCATTCGACAAGGCATAGATTCGGTTGCTTCTTGATGAGAACGTGGTTTAGATTTGATTCGGTTTCGTTTACTGCGGAAAACCATTATCCAGTTCTGTTGTATCCTAATGGCACTTGTTTGATCAAGGAATCATTGGATTCTCCCACTCTCTGTCTCAGTCGTCGATGTCCTTGAGTCAATGAAATTTATTCTATTCTATGTGAGTTTCCAGTGTTCAGATTTTTAATGAAATGTAACTATTCAGAAGTGTCCGTGCTGTAAAGTCAGCTTATTCTTTTGTGACTACACCCAACTAGTTTGGCGAAATGGAGGACGGAAGAATAATTGGCCGCGTAAGTACAAGGAAGAAAGGGCTCTGTTCGTGGAGAAGACGCCATTAGGATACAACAAGTTCCAATCAGGTTTGCCTTCGATAGGCAAGAACATCGCCACCATCACATTCAAGATCATCATGCATCCCGATCGCTCTTCAAGAACATTTGATTCTACCACGCCTAAATCATCAATCGAACTAAAACTCATCAACGTACGGGAGAGACAGTGAAACCGGAAAAAGATGAATCTACGTCAAGAGCTTTCTCAGCATTCAAAGAAACCCAAAAAGTCAAATATAATATTTCATAGATACCTTGTTCACTTGATATCTTGCAAGCTCCTTTTTACCTTGTCTCATCACAAAATTCACGAACTTCCTGAAATTGGAAAATACGATATTGTAAACTTTGGGTTATCGTTAAATAATGAATAACTTTATCTAAGTGCCCAAATGATTAATATCACTGTTCTGAAAGGAGGTAGAAGACCGAAGTTTGATGAGCATGCTCGTCGAATGTCATTCAAATGTTGTTAATTTCTTAAAATCTAAGAATGAGGGTGAAATCTGGAACCTTGTAATGATGGTTATGAAGTTGAAAAGTAGAAGAGGATAGTAGTAAAAGATAGGGATGGGCGATAGTCGATAGTTACTACCAAAATATCGATAATCATCATCCACTATCGATAGATTTTTACTTTTTTATTAATTTGAAAATCTCAGCATTTGGAGAGCTGCGATAATACTGAGACGAGCGGTGCAGGCAATCCGGGAATACCAGTGAATTTAGGAGTTCTTTCACATGGAATTCCCGGAATTTCACATGGATTCTCGAAGTTGAGGCTCGTGTCAGTATTTTATTACCTGATTTATGTTGTGAGTACCTCATTTTGAGAAATTCATCGCTTGTGCAATTTTATTAACATTTTAAATAAATTCGATTTTTGTTTGAAATCTTAATGTAATCTGATGAATATACCGAATCCTGCAAGTAATAGATAATTCAATTCAATTACATTAAATTCTCCATCGGACATGTACGTACGGAATTGGGAGAGCCACTATAGAAAAACTATCGATAGTATTTCGGACACCCGCTGTTACGGTAGTTGCATGCTTCAGAATTCCACATTTTATACTTCAGATTCGAATTTAGTGCACTTGAAAACGATCATGTAGGGTGCTCCGGGGTAAGTGGAATAGGGTTTTTGGATAATTCGTTTTGTACTGTTCATATATTTCAGTAGAAACCTTCAAACGCGCTGAAATTCTTACCAGAACTTGGAATAACTATCCCCTTCAACATGTAAAAACCATTTCCCGGTACGACCATTATTAAGGAAGTTATTTTCAAATTTAAGTGCTCTGGGGTTGTAGTCCACTTACCCCAGGATTTACGAAATTTAGGGGCAAGTGGATCACAGCATTTAATTGACGTTATTTGCACTTTTAACCTGTGATATGGGTGGGAATGATAGATACACGACACAATATAATAAAGTAAGACTGTTTTATTATTTACTCTTGTTTTTTCATTAATTTTAGAATTTTTTTCACCTCTCAAATCAACCACAGCCAAGATTCTAAATTGCTAAAATCACAGAACAATCTCAGTCTTGAAGAAAATATTAATTAACGTCATGCTTAGCTTGGCTACTCTATTGCTTTGTTTATAAATGTCTTATCAGTCTGATAGGTAGGCACCTAATAGGAACTATTGAAAAAATAATCCATTACAAACTAGAGACTCGAGTAAAAATCACATATTCAGCCATGAACTAGTTATGAAAGACAAAATAAAATTAACATATTATCACGTTACTCAACGTTACCTACTCAATTTTAAGACCATCAAATGATACGTCAAATCGGAATTTCCCCCTTTTATCAACATTGGGCGGAGGTAAAAACCGCAATATTTCTTTTTCGTTCTCCATGTCCTCCTGAGAGTAGCTGGGTGGTGGTTTTCCCTAAGGAAATCTTCTTTATGTGCCTTATCTGGCTAACCGGACGTTGCGGCGAGAGCGTCCCGGTCCTCTGCAGTTCTGAAAAGCTCCTCCGCACGCTGTATACCCGTCCACTTCCTCAAGTTATTCAGCCGTCTTCTTCCAGCACCGCGCCGACCCTCGATCTTCCCTTTCATAATCAACTGAAGTAGCCGATACTTTTCTCCTCTCAATATGTGTCCCAAGTATGCAATTTTACGGCATTTCACCGTAACCAGGAGCTTCCTCTGAACTTGAGCTCACTGGAGAACTTCCTCGTTTGAAATGTGGGCTGTCCAAGGGATCCTAAACATCCTACGCAATAGCCACATCTCAAAGGCTCCTATTCTGCTCCAGATGGCAGCCTTTAGGGTCCAAGCCTCCGCTCCGTACAACAACACAGACCATACATAACATTTTACCATTCTCCATCAGAGAGAGAAGTTGAGGTTCTTATCACAGAAAAGATTTCTCATTTTCAAGAATACGGAACGAGCCTTCTCAATTCTACATTTGACCTCCATGTCCGGATCCATAGATTCATTGATGAGGCAGCCCAAGTACTTGAATCTCCTTACTCGTTCAACTCAGCGGCCATTGAGTGTCAACACAGCATCATCATGAGAGGAACGACTGAAAACCATCCATTTGGTCTTCATAATATTGATTGTCAGACCCGCCCGTTGGCCAGCACTCGAGAGTCTATTCAAGAGAAGCTGAAGATCATCTAGGCTCTCAGCCAACAGCGCGGTATCATCAGCATATTTGATGGAGGTGATTCGCTCCCCGTTCACTCTGACCCCAACATCAAGATCTTCAACCGCTTCCTTAAATATACGATCTGCGTAAAGGTTGAAAAGAAGAGGTGAAAGCAGGCATCCTTGCCTAACCCCTCTCTGGATGCTGAGCTCAGGCGTCACAATATCACCTGCTCGTACCTCGGCCACCTGCTTCCAGTACAGGTTGTGGATTATGCGAATATCCTTCCCATCTACTCCACACTCTTTCAGAACCTCAATAAGCTTTGAATGCAGGACACGGTCAAACGCCTTCTCATAGTCAATGAAGCAGGCAAAGACATCTCTACGCTGATCATGACACTTCTGCATTAGGACGCTGAAGGCAAACAGTGCTTCTCGCGTACCAAAGGCGTGCCAGAAACCGAACTGGGCATCATCAAGGTCAAATTCACACTTGGAGCAGATGCGAGCATGAAGAACTCGCAAAAACGTTTTCAACATGTGGCTCATTAGGCTTATCAGCCGGTAATCATTGCAAGCTTTGGGGTGCTGTTTCTTGGGGATCACCACAAAGGTGGACTTTAACCACTCCTCAGGAAGCCTCCCAGTCTCATAAATCCGATTGAACAGCTTCACCACCAGATCCAAGTTGTCCTCCTCTATCAGCTTGATTGCCTCCATGGGAATCTCGTCCGGGCCTACTGCTTTCCTGATTTTACCAATGGAGATGGCATGGAGAACCTCCGATTTAAGGATGGATGGACCCTCAAGGTTCTGCTCATCAACTTCTACAACCTGCCGGATATCATTGAAAAGCTGGGAGATGTAGGCCTTCCAGGCATTGATCACATCATCACGGTCCAATAACGGCCTGTTGTCGTCTCCCAATATCACCATTGGGGCTCTTTTTCTCATAAGGAAATACTGCCCTCAATTGTGTTGGAGGAAGAGCCTATTACAACTCTGACGTCACCAAAAGAATCTCTCGATATTGCGCATTGAAACAACTGCAATCGAGGCCAAATTCGAGTCATAAACATCAAGGATACAAAATAATGATGATTAAAAAACAAAAAATATATTTTTCACCCTGTGCATTTCACAGTAATGAAGCATAAATATATTATTTTTGTTTGTTTCTCGTCAACGCCCACCACAACTCAGACGTAGCGGCGGACGGACGAGCAAAATTGTATCAGATTTTTGGATTCTAACAAACTATCTATCTATCTAACAAACTATCTATAAGTACCATCGATTTTTGAAGGGGAGTTCAATTATTTTTCTTGCTCGATTCCAAAGGTACATTATCTATATACATAAAACGCCAACCGTACGTACGTACGTATGTCGCCCGAACGTGGGGGTCCCGGGTTCGATTCCAGGCCGCGACATCAAATTTTTTTTCTACATATCTACAAATTTTTTGCCTGCTTTTAGCAGGCTTTTCAGCTAGTCGCTAATAATAAACCAAAATAAAAAATTTCATCCAACTACCCCATTCGAAGTATCATTTTCTGTGAGTACTGAGAGTGAAGTAAAGCTTACTGGAGTGGAGCTTACTCGAGAAGGGGGTCGTAGAGTGGTGACGTAGAAACTTCACTCCTGGCGGCTTTTATTGGAACGTGGGTAAGCTTCTTTCCTTCTCCTGTATTTTGAAGTTCTTCCAGGGCTTGCACGCTGTGAACGGGTTCTTGAAATTCTTTGGCGAATCTAGCCATCGGCCGAACAGCTTGGACTCTGTCAATCAAGGCATTTATGAACGATTAGAACCACATTTTTTTATTATACCCTATTTTAACAACTACTAGCGAATGAGTTGTTCAGAAACCAATCAATCCTAGTTCAAGCTGAGGAGAGCACAGACGTACATCATGAGATTAATTTATTTCAACTGTTCCCATCACAATCATGTTTCTGACCACTCACCTGAAAGGTATCAGAAACATGCACTGGAACCACCTGAATCCGCCGGGTGAGTACGTTTTCCATCCAAATGTGAATGGTTTTTCCAATAGCTCATTAAAAACAACTACATACCACGCATTTAGGTGTTCCGTTTATTGGTAAATCATGTTAATAAATAGACAAGGTAGGAAGGGAATATTGTGGAACTTACAATGAAAGTACCCTTCCGCGAAGCATCTTCCTGGCTGATAGAGAAGTGCCGATCGCTAAATTCCTTGAAAATTGAATTAAACGAGCTGAAATAGGAACTTCGAAAGAACTAAATCAACTCGAATTTAGTATTTTAAAAAATTAGCTACATGCTCACAACCTTAATTGCAAGAAATCCGAAAAACTACTGATACAGTGATAAGAGTGATAGAGAGCTCATGGATCTCACTATGGAAGTAATTCAAGGAATACCTTCATTGTGGAGTTGAAAGATACGATATCAACCGGAAAGAAAACAATCAACATCGGCATGTTTGTATCCGATCATGATTTTCTAGCATAATCAAAATCTTTGTTTCTTTAAATGTGCGGAATCAACGTAATTGTTTCTACGTTAAACTGCATTTCCTCCAAGGTGAGTGAAAAAATTAATGGATTCAAAAAGTCAAAATTTATACCACAACGTTTAACTGCAATGTAAGGTGCTTAAAACCTTGGATCCTCCAAGTATCCTAGTATATCGTCGCTTAAGATGCATCATGGCACATCTAACATTTTGTCGAAAATGAGGTTAGAACGGTTTCTTATGTGAATTTTCGCGCCTGAGTGATTGGTGATTAGTTTTTTGATTGCTCCACTTGAAACGCTGTAATTTCTGATTTAGTTATCATAGCACAACAAAAATCATCTGACATCTTGGCACATCTACAATCTTCAACATGACGGAAGGCTACAGCTCAGATGATGAGCTGGGTTTTGTTTGACTACGTGAATGATTAGGGAGTGTTTCCTGAAAAATTATTTTGTAATCTATTCTCCACTAAATAAACTTCAATAAAAACAAAATACCATGTCCCAAGCTTTCTGGAATGACAACTAATTCTTCGTTGAAAGTTGCAGATTTACTTGTGCTATGATGGCATGTTCTGAGAAAGTTTGATGTGCCATGATGTTTCATGTTTTTCTAGCAGCTTTCCTACAGAAAAGTCATTGCCAATTTCAAGGGGAAGAAACGCCCTAAGTCTTCCGTTGCTGCACGATCGCCTGCATAAAAATTTTTTTAAATACCAAAAAAAAAACTGATTTTTATTCACGATGTATGACAAATTGTTAGGAGGAAGGCCCTAACCACAGTGAAGACACGCCTTTCACTCATGACCTTCCATATAAAAGGAAAAAAAACAGGCCCAATTCTGGCATTCTAGTTTACCGACCAAAAAAAGATACTCTTTCCAATTTTGTCTGACTCTATGGCTGTATTCTCTAAATCACAAAACTGAGTTCTCTAAACTTCTTTCTTAAAGTTTTTGGGACCTTACAGCTAAAATTTAAATTCTTATAGTCCCAAGTTGTAAGGCGCCAGTAAGTGTCTCCATCACTTTACAAATCTCTCTATTTACAAATCGGAAATTAGCTAAAACTAAACTACCTATCCTGGGTCGAAAATTTGAGTGCTTGCTGTGCTTTGTACCTAATGAAAGAAAAAATCTAAAAATAGAAAAACTTCAATACCCGCGTTAGGGTACTACTAATGTGATATTAGGCAATCTTGGTACTAGACGTTCAAGGGAAAAAATTTCACACGGCTTCGGCTATCGGCGAACAAGTCAGTCCTTCAGTGCCGAGTGTCAGTCCTTCGTTTATCTGTTATCAAGGCGATAACGCGGCGCGTGAAGTTGTTCTTTTTCAACGCGACAACATCGTTGATTAATTTTACCTTGAGTTCTAGTACTTAGTTTTTGCCTTGCTCATTTTACACGTGTGTTTTTCCTGATTTCCCAGTGCGATTATAGTATATCTTGACGACGGGTACTCTCAAAGTGTATCAATCTGTGACAAAGTTCTTGCCCACAACGATAGTCGTACCTACTGTGTCGTATTGTCGTACGAATATTCGTCGTCGTGCGGTGTTATTCCTTCGAGAACTAGGTAGAACAGTATAACAACGACATACCTACTGTCCTTACAATGAGTGCAACATTCGCTCGAAAGTGGGACGACTAGAAGACCCGGCCACCAAATTCTATCGATTTGTTTAGCACTGTTTGCTGTTGCGGGATGACTGTTGTACTGAAGGAATATGATGAGAAGGTTCTCATAAAATCTTGCGAAAATTGCATTCCTGTAACAGGATGGTTGGCGAGAACCAGAGGAGCCGATGGTAGATTACAGAAGGTACGGAACATAGGTATACAAAGATACCACCGTCTGCTCCAAGCACTTTGATGAAACCCCAGAAATCCTTGACTACAAAAGGCCGCACTCTCATACCGGCAAACGTAAGTAAATTTATTTACCTTTCTATGTTTATTCAGTAGGATAGTTTTACCTCAGGTAATAAATGAAGTTCTGGTGATATATCAGCATACTAGCCACGTCTTTACAAATCTTTACCTAAATGCTGATCTGACGCCACTGGTACCTAACACACTAAATACTATACTATACTATACTACTATACTATACTATTTGTATTTCTCTTTATAGGCTCTTAATTTCTCTTTTATTTTTCTTTATAGGCTCAATTTCAAGTAAGAAGGGATTACATATTGACACACAAATGGGACTTACTGGACTCTACCTCTAGCAACCTACCAAGTGGTAAGTATAAATGACAGCATAATTTACAAAATCGTTCATGCGTAAACTACTATAATGATACTTCGTTAAAATTAATTAAATTACTCAGTTGTTAATTTGTCACCAACTAGTTTTGTTGGTTTTGGATCATTTTTGGTTTATTATTTTCGATAATGAACCATTGGAATCGAGCAAGAAAAAAAGTTTCTTAGCAATCATGGACTGATTTGGTTGTGCCGCGAAGCTTATGGTTGATTTCAGTCACATCTAAGGGTTGAAAAATGAGGGCTGAAATGTTAAAAATGCCCTAACTCAAAAACTAAAATATAAAAGTATCGTATTTTCATCAATTGAAATAGTATTGAATTTTTAGAATCGATTGAGACCACGAAGAGCTCTATAGGACATACCGTTCGTTCCCTCTGAGAACTTGAGGGTTGGACTTATGATAAATAAATAAAATAAATGTGTTAATCGCGAAAGTGGTCTAATCGCAGTTCAAATTTTACTGACCAAAATCCGATCGTTGTTCGTTTCTTCGAGTTGTACTCAGTTTTGAGTCCTTCGCAACCAGTAATCACATTTCCTAAGGCAACCACAACGGCCTATTTCATCGAATTGAGTGTGAAGCGTCTATTTCTTCAAAATAAACTTGATTGTGGAGTAGATACTGTGTAGTAGGTGGCTAGGATCTATGGTTGGTAGGTAGTGACAATGGCAAAGCTGTGTTCTGTGCAGGCGAGTTATCTGTACAGAAAAATGAGAAACCTTTGTGTAATAATTTTCAGCGTTTTTTCTCGGTCGTGATGGTAATGGAGACTGTTGGAGATGACTGCATGAATGAAGAAAATGGGCTTCTGGAACCTCCTGAATATGTTTTGTACCTAAAGAAATAATTTGTAACGATGTTCATATTTGTTTGGCTTCTCCCACGACCAGTTCAATCTGTATTCAAACATTGATTTGCCAAAAGTTCAATTGAGTTGAGTATGTCAAAATCTACTTCATAGAGCTGTGTGGTGCAAGATGGATTTTCCGATTTTAGAATCTCAGGGTGGCCACGTTTCCAAACTGAGTATAAATACATTCCAAACTGAAAGTCAAAGGGGTCCAAAATTAATAACATTCATTTTAGACGACTTTAATATACAACATGAAACATGGAAGTTGTTACCTTAAAAAACAACTGAAATTGTCAATTCCTCCACAGTGATGTCTTTATCTCATGAAAAAAACTGCCTTTCCCAGAAGAATTTTCCTGACTTTCAGGTCGTGTGGCTACTCTGAACTTTCATTTCATCAAATCCAAAATTTGTAAGCTATGTAGAATTGCTACCTACTGGCTTAGTCATTTTATTGATTTATTTTGTACTGCACCTCAAATTGTGATTGTTAAGTAATTTAGTTGTGTTGTAATGTATCTATACTCAAGTGTTTTCATTTTAATTCATGATTCTCGGTTGAGAAAAACGTAATTTGTTATCAATGATCTGTCCACTTCAAGTACCTATGTATGAATGAATGTTTTGTAATACATTTTCTTCATTTTAAACTGTTTCCTGTTAATTTAATACCATAATTATTCCAGAAATGTTAGGGTTGGGAGAAAACTGTGAGTTGATGATAATCTAACTTGCGAACCATTTTGGCTCAGATGTGTTCAGATTTGAGTTATATGCATTTTTAGTGAAAAGTGGAGAGTCAAAGTTTGCTATTGGTGCACTGGTTAAGTAAAATGCAACTAATTTTGGATGAGAATGAACTTATTAATTTTCATAATTTACCTAAAAACTATGGAAGTAAGATTCTTGGTTGAGCATAGTTTATAAATTAATTTTTTTCAAATAAGAGGGAAACTTGAAATTGTTGGAGATGTCATAGTGAAATGCTATCCAAAGTGAGTATTACAAGGGCATTTCATACGTTTCTGATACAAGTTCTAGGTTAAATAATACAAAAATTATGCCGCATAGGTACCTACTCTTGAAGTTCGTGAACTCCTAGGAGCAAAATGCATACAGTACCCGACCCTCTTATTTACTTACTTATTATTAATTAGAAAAATATTAAATGAAAATGAAATAAAATTAGAGTGTCATAAATAAATCCAGGTAGGAATCGGAAATCTACAGCTCTAGCTAGGAAATAGAAAGTTTACAGCTTGAAAAAAATTGAGACCGGAGATCGTCATGAAAACGGAAAAAGGCGCGGACTGACACTCGGCAGGGTTCGGCCTTGTTCGCCGATAGCCGAAGCCGTGTGAAATTTTTTCCCTTGAACGTCTAGTAATCTTGGTTCTTGACTTGAGATTGTGCCTTGGGAAAACTAAAAACGTGATTTTATTGGTGGTTTACGATCTCACAAATGAAACCTTGAAACTTCTCAACTCTCTTCTGAAGGTAAAGTTGCATTAAAATTGTGACTTCTCCATAATATTATACCTATAACATTTTGCTTCCGAGTCTACCAAGGTAGCAGAAGCATTGTTTTACTTCTCATGGTTGAAAAAAAAAGTTCTCCAAAATCAGATTTCCACTCGTGTTTTACGTTTCTAGCCTTCCTGAACAATTTTGGTTCCGTGTCTGTCTGACATAAAACTATCGAAGTTATTGTCCGATTTCGATGAAATTTTCAGAGATTGTGCGGATTTGCAGAATTGCAATGTTTTCTCTTATTTAATTCTCGTACTCGTGCATTTACTTGGAGAAGGATGAATTTCATAGTTTTTCAGTAAACTACATCTCTGCCAGCTACAGAGTATTGCCGTTTCACCACGAAACACAGAGAAATGTGGTACATCATAGCACATGTGAGAGGGAAAATTTCAACAGCATGGCACATCTACAAGATTTTTTGACATATGATGTTTACTGTACTATTAAATGCAATTCAAGTTAGCAGACTGTAAATAAAGATAGACCGATGAATAAAAATTTTAAAAAACTATAAAAGTTATGGACCAAATCGGTTTTTTTGCCCTCCTGAAAAGTAGGCAAAAGTTAGATGTGCCATGATGCATCTTAAGCGAAGATATAGTGAGGAATGTTCCTTAGCTCATTAAGTGGTTGTTTAATTTCTAACTCATGATAGTTACGTAGGCAGTAGGACTGAACTTACCCACTGCTTGGGTTACCGTAGGAAACGTTTCAGGCTGTGATGGCTCATTCTCTTATTAGCTCAAAAGGAGATTCCACCAGCTACCTACATCAGTCAGTAAATCTTTTGCTGAGATCAGCAAACGACACAGTTTTCTCTGAGTATTTAATCATAAAAAAACTATACTGACCAGTTGAGAGTAGAATGTTACAAAATTTATATGAATGAATTTATATGAATTTATTGAATTATGTATATTTTATTATATTATATATTATTATATTATATATTATATTATTTTATTATATTATATATGTTTATACATATTTTTATTGAATTTATATGAATTAATGAACATTTAATGTTCACTAATTACGTCAGGCTGGTCCACTGGTTACACTTTCTAAGTATTTGGTTGGTGCCTCCTCCTTTGGGCCTCGAATCAATTTGATTTGAAGTACCTATTTGTCTTATAAAGCCCCCTATAATTGTTGTTTCTAGTTATCGGACGTCATCTTTGAGTTGAAAGGCTTGCTCTCTAACAGAGGTCCTGACTGCCAAGGCTTTCACGAAGTTCGTGTACCAGATGTCAGCTGGCAAGTAGCAGCCTACGGGTCAACGCTGTGGACTCAAGGGCCATCTCCTACCCGTCAACCTCTCATCTCAGATCGAGGAAGTTTTCTACTGTGGAATGGAGACGTCTACAGTGATGTTAGTATTATACTTATTTTACGGCTGCAACTGATAAAATTCGATCAGTTGCTGTCATACAATACGTGATATTTATTTGGCTTCATGGATGTTATACAGCTGGACCCTACATCATTAGAGAGTTCCTAGTGGATGTGGTTCGGCTTAGATACAGCGTGACATATCACACACACACACTCTCAATCCGGCGCCATGTTGTGATAAGAATGCGCTATATCCGATCCAGGCACTGTAATATTACGGTAGAATACGTTACTAGGAGGCAATCCGGCGCTCTGTTTGAAAATATGGTGGATGATCTGGCTATGGCGCGCAGTATCTTAGCTGAAACAAACCTACTACAAACTCTTTATTGTATGGCCCCAGGCTAAAGAGAGTTCCTAGTAGGTTTGGTTCGGCTTAGATACGGCGTGACATATCACACACACACACTCTCAGTCCGGCGCCATGTTGTGTTGAGAATGTGCCATATTGTGATAAGAATGCGCCGTATCCAATCTGGGCGCCTTAAGGTGCCCATACACTAGGTCGACGCGTCGCGGCGCCAAAAAAATTCTATTAACTTGATGGGAAATGAATGGCAGCCCGTCCACTGGGTCGACAGCGCGGCGCGGGTCGAAAATTTTTCGCAATCTGCCGCTCTCCAGACTTCTGGAACGCAGCTGTGCGCCGAGCCGTGCCACACTGTCGACCTAGTGGACGGAGGGCGAAGCGAAAAATTGTCGACCTCATTCATTTTTGTCAGTGTTCTGCTTTTGTATACGAGGCTTAATCATGTGTGAAGCTCAAAAAACTTCCCCCTCGACATTCTGAAATACTTTTTACATTTTGGCTCGTCTCTTAGCAAATCTTGGAACAGGTGATTGTCCTCCCCTAGGTCCATCCTCTTAGCGTTTATTGGATGGACCCAGGCTAAAGAGAGTTCCTAGTAGGTTTGGTTCGGCTTAGATACGGCGTGACATATCACACACACACACTCTCAGTCCGGCGCCATGTTGTGTTGAGAATGTGCCATATTGTGATAAGAATGCGCCGTATCCAATCTGGGCGCCTTAAGGTGCCCATACACTGGGTCGACGCGTCGCGGCGCCAAAAAAAATTCTATTAACTTGATGGGAAATGAATGGCAGCCCGTCCACTGGGTCGACAGCGCGGCGCGGGTCGAAAATTTTTCGCAATCTGCCGCTCTCCAGACTTCTGGAGCGCGGCTGTGCACCGAGCCGCACCGCGCTGTCGACCTAGTGGACGGAGGGCGAAGCGAAAAATTGTCGACCTCATTCATTTTTGTCAGTGTTCTGCTTTTGTATACGAGGCTTAATCATGTGTGAAGCTCAAAAAACTTCCCCCTCGACATTCTGAAATACTTTTTACATTTTGGCTCGTCTCTTAGCAAATCTTGGAACAGGTGATTGTCCTCCCCTAGGTCCATCCTCTTAGCGTTTATTGGATGGACCCAAAATCTTCTCCTTTTCCCACCGATTTGGTCCTCTTCTTCTGCTTCCAAAGCTGCAACTAAAACGAACATTTCTTTGTCGTCCGATGAAAACATAATATCTATGCCAAACATTTTCCCCAGGACCTAGGAAAATTTTGCACTGATGAGAAGCCAGCATTTTTGCGTGATAACATGCACTGATATCTGAAACCGAAAGGTTGGGACAGTAAGGTGGGTTCATTCCGAAGCGATTGAGACCAAAAAGAGCTCTGTTGGGGGAAAAATGAACTATCCAGAGCGTTTCGAAAAATGTTCATGGATCCACCGAATCATGAGTTCATGGATCCACCATGGAAGCAGCCGTACCAGGCGAAGGTTTCGCGTGGATCGAGGGTGGAAGCAGCCGGTCTGAACGTGTTAATATTACGGTAGAATACATCACTAGGAGGCAATCCAGCGCTCCGTATTGAAAAGATGGTGGACGAACTAGCTATGGCACGCAGTATCTTAGCTGAAACAAACCTACTAGGAACTCTCTATTGTATGGCCCCAGGCTAAAGAGAGTTCCTAGTAGGTTTGGTTTGGCTTAAATACGGCATGACATCCGGCGCTGCTTTGTGAGTAAGGACCCGCCTTATCCGATCCGGCGCCATATTCTACCATAATACAGCGTGTTCTTATCACATTATAGCGCTGGATTGAGGATACATCACACCTTATTTAAGCCGAACCAAACCTACTAGGAAGTTTGGTGACGTAATCTCAAGCTGGTGCCATATTGTGATAAGAACACACTGTATTTTATCCAGAGCCGTAATAATGCTGTAGAATCCAATGCTGGATCAGTTACGCCGCGTCCTTATCAACAACAGGGCTGGACTGAGAATACGTCACGCCGTATTTAAGCCAAACCAAAACTACTAGTACTACTACTACTAAGTACTATATTGTTAATTTATTCAACATCTTCTCCCACAGGATTACTCTGCTACATTTTCAGACTCTGCGACAGTGTTGCAAAAACTCGAAAAGGAACAAGACCCGCTGAAGACATTGTCTGAAACATGCGGCCCTTACGCTTTCATTTATTACGATCCTGACCAAAGGTACGTTGCAATTGGCCAATTATTTATGAAGTACATGAAAAACAATTTTTCTTCGCAATACATTACCTCCGTTATTTCGTAGATCTATCTGGTTTGGAAGAGACCCAATTGGACGTTGCTCTCTCCTGATCCACGCTGAGCAACAACTACTGATAATAAGTTCTGTTGCAACGAGAAGTCTTGACTGCGTGGAAGTACCAAGTCATGGCATTTTTCAGGCAGTATTCAATCACGATTCGTTCGGTGAGTGATTTTATGTATAAAAATGAACAATTGAATATTGCATCCAGTTGCTGAAGGCTGCTCAAAATCTTAGGCAAGAGCCAGTTTGTACAGGTTTGTAGCTGTTCTGTTCGAGTTTCTTAGGGCGGATGGGGCGAGAGTGAAAATTATTAGAGAAGAGGGTGGTCTTCTCCAATTTCAAAATTCATAGCAATCGTTGTTTCAGTAAACCTCAGTTCTCATGCTATTTTATCTGGTGATTCATTGACTCGTCATTCATCAAGTTGCGTTTCTCCTGATGCTTACAAATAAATCTCTTTGCCTCTTTCTCTCATTATGAATACAATCATTCCAGAATTGTTATACCATCCTTGGGTTGATACTTCGTTCGACGAACTCCCAAGTGAACTTCAAGCCCTCCGGAAAAATTCAATAGAGCACATTGTATTAGACAGAAGATGCGACCTCAACATGAACAGAATTCAACCTGATGAAGATACTTACTCGCGTTTGGGTTGGTAAAATTATTTTAGTATCCTTCGTAAAATTATTCCATTATAAATCTCAATAATAAAAAAACTTGTATTTCTTGGTCTAGCAGGATCCGCCAAATCGACCCCCGTAGAAATGCTTCAAGCATTTTGTGGTGTTGAACGTATTTCAGCAATTCTGGAGAAATTATTGAGGCTTCTTGAAGAATCTGTGAGATGGAGAGTTTCTACCTGCCCGCGGTATTGTCGAAGGTGTTCAGCACTTGCGAAAACTCCAGGTAGGTCCTTGAATTTACTTAACGAGAATTAAACCTTTTTGCTTTCATTCACTTAGCTCTAAATGGTTGACGTATTTTCTTTAGTTTATCGATGTAATTATTTGTTCAGCTGAGTCTTGCTTGCACACGAAGGTTGCCGTTTTGTTCTCTGGTGGCCTGGACTCGACGATACTAGCAGTGCTGGCGCATCGAGTACTGGACAAAGCAGAATCCATCGATTTGTACAACATAGCTTTCGAAAAGAGCAACTCCAAAGCAAGCCAAGCTCCGGACCGCGTTACTGGTTACATAGCTTTGGAAGAATTGAGAAGAATAGCGCCTGATCGGACTTGGAACTTTGTCGAGGTAAAATTTAGAAAGATGCTCGCCATGAATTTATATTTTTGGCTTAATTCATAAATCAGGCTATATCTTCAGTATTTTCTCGTTTCCTCTTAGATCACAGTTGATGAAGCAGAACTTAACGATCATGTTGACCATATCGCCAATCTAATCCACCCTTTGAATTCCATATTGGATGAGAGTCTGGGTTGTGCGCTTTGGTTTGCAGCGAGAGGAAAGGGAATGCTGAACCACATCAGTTATGAATCACCAGCCAGGGTAAGCTCTACTGTTTGTTAGGGATGAACAAAAAACAAAAACTATTTTTGAATACCATCTCGAAAGAAAAGCAATGGCACAGAAATAGTTCAGTTCCACTCCTTCTCCATAGCACCTTTTGTATCATTTTTGGAAAGAAGAAACCATGGAAGAAGATAGGAGGAAAGCTCAGTCAAGGTAAAAAAGCATGACGAAAAATCACCCCCTGTTTTCAGCGCAACCTGTAGGTGGCGAAAGGAAAACATAGTCGTCCAATAGTACACCCTCAGTCACTAGAGCGTAGCTTCGACACTCCTACTCAATCCCACGGTTTTTAAAAACTGCAAGTCACCTATATTATTCGTAGGGTGCGATTTAGGACGCTCTGTCCTCTATAGAACTAGCACATAGTTATAGAAATTAGATACCAGGAGAAAAGGAGTAACGGTAGGTATGTACATACCTACCATAAAATGGAATACAAAAATATCATTGTATATCATAAGTCCTGTTGCTCCACTAGCACTGCATTTCTGCTGAGATGCACTGATGGTCTCAAGTTATCAAAATTGACATCTTCCAACACTAGGTAGGTACTTCATGTTTTGAATAAGTCGATGGCAAACTAGAGACGAACCACTGTAGATGAGAACGAGAAACACATCATGGAAAAATATGTTGGAGTAACTGTTATCATGGCTGGGGAGTTTTTTTTTTTATATAGAGGAGGGAACCGTTTATTGGTTGACAGCGGGAGAGGGATGTTTGTCTCACCGCCCTTTATGTGGGGGTCTGGCCGCTATAAGCAACTGGTTACCCACTAAAACCTCCTCTGTTCGTCTGGACTGCCCCGGGACTACAGTTGATGCATTACTTCGGGACAGCCCCTTTTTCAGCCCGGCTGTTGCTGGGCTTCCTCTTCGTGAGGTCTTTAGGCTCCTCCTTGGCTTCGATAGGGGATGGGGCGTTTATGATGTTAAGCCTTCCCAATCCCTATTTCTTTCCTTCTCTTTGAGAAGTGCGATGACGTAGGTCTCCAGCTGAAGTTCACCGACTTCGTCAATCAGGCTACTCCGCATTCTCTCCCATCTAGGACACTGGAAGAATGTGTGGTACACATCGTCTTCGTCGATCTCCAGGCCTTCTGCGACTCCATCTTGATCCTGTTGCTCGTCGTCTGTGATGCGGTCACGCTGCTACTGGCAGTAAAGACACCGCGAATCTGTGGTCCGCCCAATCTTTTTCAGGAAGGACCGAAAATAACCGTGCCCGGTAAGGAATTGTGTAAGATAATAATTCACTTCCCCGTGCACTCTCTCTGTCCATTCCTTGACGCCATGAATCAGCCTTGCAGTCCATCATCCTCGACTCTCAGACCTCCACCTATTTGTCCACCTCCTCATAGTCTCTTCTCGTTCTTCCTTCTTAACCACCGTCGGCGCATTCTCCGCTTTCCTCAGGTGGATCCTCCTGCGCTCATCTGCCAGTAGGTCAATTGGTGTGACCCCGGCAACAACCTGCACTGCAGGGGCCGAAACCGTCCTGTAGCTGCTGCATATCCTTAGTGCACCACGTCGCTGCACCAATTCAATACGCATCCTGTATTTTTGAAACTTCAGAGCGTCTGCCCATACTACAGCACCGTACAACAAGATGGCATCGGTTGTTCTCATGAGCAGCCTGCGTTTGGAGGGGGATGGGCTGCCTATGTTAGCCATAAGACGGCCCAGCCTCCCCACCACTGCAGCTGCCCTATCAGCTGCCTTATGGTTGGGGAGTGGGGAAGCGTTAGGAGTTCTAGTGACTGTCAATAGTACTTCCTAACTCTGTTCGCCACCTTAAGAGAACTCTATTGTCGCCATGAGGAGAAAAGGCGCACACAAATGTCCATTGAAGTGAGCTTCCCTCCTATCTTCTTCCATGGAAGAAACTTTATAGTTTGGAAACTGTTACAGGGACTGCAAGCTTTGTGTGAAATATCTCCTCTCATCCATGAAACATGGAAGTAGCATTAGGTAGAATAGGCATAGTTTGGCGGAGATGCCAGCAGAGTGGATACATATGATACATTGAAGTAGTCATTAAATATCATTCCTATAGAATGTTGTGTTATATCTGGCATTTTGAGTACATCCATTATTATAAATGTTATCTATCAGTTCGAAATCCAATCTACAAAATCTGCAAATCCGAAGTGCAAGATCTGGCCCTTTACGAGGTGCTTGGAGAAACTGAAAGACAGTTGTTCCCAGCTGTGACTGAATTTGGCCATTGACCTTGACAGAACATGTCAACAAATAAAGAACGCCCTCAGCGATGCTTAGGGCTGTGTTCCTAAAAAACCCGCATCTATGGTACCCACAAGAAGATTGGCTGCAAGTCTGTACAGGTTTGAGAAGGCCATGAGAGAGCAGCAGCGGGAAAGTAATGGGCCCTCCTACTGAGTGATCCCATTCCCAAAACGCTGCCCAGATAGCTAAGTGTGGGTTGCTTCAGGATTCAAACGGGCATGACTTCATGCCATGATTCTCAACAGAATAGGTGTATATGACAGTCCAATCTGCACCCATCTACATCCCTGCGTTTAGACGCATTTCCTGCCTTCCAGGACATAAAAGAACAAATTGGAGACGACGAAACCATCTGGTGTTAAAAATCATAATTTTATTGGTCTGCTCGTGAACAGAGGCTGCAGAGTCTCGTACACAGTGTGATAAAAAAAAAAAAAAAAAAATGCTTCCACTCTTTGTAGACTTGAGAGCAAAAGATTCGAAATTTGTTTCATAAGTAACTGTCCATTACTATGTGTGAAACTGGGAGTTTCAAACATATTCATAATCATCAACATGTTGGCTGATTCTTTGGTTCGGAACCCCCTCAGGTCGCCCTCGTCGGAATGGGCGCCGACGAACTTTTCGGAGGTTATTCTCGTCACGCCAAGGTCTTCAACCAAACAAGATCCTGGTCTGAACTGGGAGACATGCTCCTCAAAGAAGTGCAGAACATCGGATCGAGGAATATGGGGCGGGACAACCGCGTTATCTTGGACCATGGGAGAATGATGAGAGCTCCATTCTTAGATGAGACGGTCGTCAGCTACGTCAGCAAGCTCCCTCCATGGGTGAGGTATGTCTTTCGAGGATATTTAAGAGGTTAAAATTTCAATGATTGTGATGACCTTCAGCTGCAGCTCTTTGATTTGTTGGATATTCATTTAGTGACATAAATAGTTTTGAAAACCAACATATCTGAGTACGTACAACGAAATGTGACCCAAGTAAAGTAGACCTCTCAAGAATTTTACCTTTGTAATAAAAAAATCTACATGAATTTGATATGTTCTCAGGTGTAGCCCTGGATCCGAGCTCCCTCGTGGAATTGGCGACAAGACTTTGTTGAGGCTTATTGCGTTTGACCTTGGACTACGTGAAACAGCTGTTCAACCCAAGAGAGCGCTGCAGTTTGGAAGCAGGATAGCCAACTCCAAGCAGAAGGGTCATGCAATATCAACGAAACTTTCTAAGCCTGCTGTGAATCTCTAAAATTCAAGCCCAGATTGATTTGACGATGAAAGTCTCCCTAGAAGTCCCTCCATCCAAGAAATTACTCTCGTGTTGAGGGTAAGTAAAACAGCACTGTGATAAAAGATTGGAACGGAAATTGTTTCAAGACATTTCAATCAAATGATTATAACTCATACTTAGGATCTAAACATTTTAATTTACAGGGCTAAAATAGAGAAGTGAGAGTCCTTTTCAAGTACTTCCGAGTGTCATTCCTCTACCCTCAAACTGGTTTTATAGTTAACCAACACAACAGGAATAGTTGTTGAATTTTTCCTTTTGTAGAGCTGGGATTAATTGACTCCTGATTTTGGGACATTATCTACTAAGGGGAAATTATCTACTAGGTATTTTGGCCATGGTTTTAAGATGTCACTGACAAGGTTTAGAGTCTACATGAAAAAAACCGAGCGGAAGTTGTTATAACGAATTTTTGAAGAGAAAATGAGTTAATTAGGCCAACTTTGTTATCAAAGTTCTCTACACCTGTCTATGAGAAACCATTCTGTTATAATATTATGCCCATATAATTTAAAATTCTACACTAAAAAAACTGTGAGGCTGTACTAAAACTAACTTTGCAATAATAAGACTACGTTCTACTTATTGAACAAAAAATCTCGCCTTAATACTGCTGGTACTTTCTTAAAAAGCCTCAGTGAGGTTACATTCCGCCCTTACGCGCAATAGATTTGAAATAAAACGCATTTTAAACCAGGTTTTCAAGTTAACCCATTTCAATCCAAGGGTAGAAATAACTGAATAATGAGGAGAGGAGGATGAACTGTTTTACAGAATGCCAGCCGGAATAAAGCATCATTTGCTCACCAATCGAGAACAAAAATACTCGATATTTTCCAGGAATGGCAGTCGGACGAAAATCCAACTTGAAATGGTTGTTTACTTTACTTTTACTTACTCGATATTTTATGAATTTTACTTATTAATGAGATTTGAGATGCCTCAGTTTTCCAAATTGATATGATTTATCCAGTTCATTGTTTTGGTAGAATGTAAAAGTCTATTTATGGACCGGAATATGTTTCAACTCATGGCCCAGAAAGCTCACTCGTCCAGAATCGAATTTGAGCCATTAGAGTATTTTTGTACTTCCCGTGTTGACAAAACGCGAAACGTGAAGAAGAGCAGCTAGCGCGAGCACTCGTAGATGCTAACTTTCCGCGTCATTTTTTTCAGAGCTCCTCCGTGAAATCGTGAAAAGTGAACTCCTGTAGTGACGTTAACGTGATGCTTATAAGTCAAGTTGGCAAGGTTACTTTGGCGGATTTTTACTCCTTGTCTATTTCAAATTTTGTTCCCCTTCCAGATAGGATATTAATTATTTCTTTTTCATGTTCCTAGTATCATGATAAAAGTTATGGAAGAATGGATGGAGCTTATGGCAGAGTCCATGAGGTGAGTCCATCTGGCAGAGTTCCTCCACTGAGAAGGAACTTGAGCAAGTATTCGATGATTATTCAAGGTTTCTGCTAGTGAAAAAGCACCCCATTTCAGAAATTTACATGGTAGAAGAGGAAGTTATTGTCAAACCCCAGGATATACCAAATCTGACTTGAGGATTCAACATAACCACTTAAACAATCTAGTACTCCCTTACAGACCAAATTTTGCGAAGATTTTATTATTTTATGGTTTTATTATTTTTATGGTTTTATTATTATTTATATTTTTCGATTTCTTATAAATATTATAAGAAATCCCTACTACGTTATAGATATTATTTATGTTTTTAAATTTATTACCTAATAATTTTTTATTATTATTGATTTTTTATTGTAGTTATTATTTAATAGTTATCAATAATCAACTGCTTATAATATATGCATACCATATATTATGTAGTACCTATATATGCCTATATATGTAGTATATATGTAGTATATATGTAGTACCTATATATTACCTATATACATACCTATATACAATATATTATATTGTTGTGGGTTTTGACGGTAATTTACCGATTTTAGGGCATGTTGCAGTCCAGGTTTTGGTAGACCTGAATAAGGACGATTTGTTGTTACTTTCCCGGTTTTATTGTTTTGGCTCTCAATTTTTGGTTTAAGTGAAATATTATTTTGTGCGAATTTGAGAAGAGCTGTCGTGTTTATTTTGTGTTTACCAGGTTGTAATATATATAGATACCAGTAAAATGGATAAAGAAGTATGATAGTACCTACCTAACAAATGATAGTAAAACCTATTGTAGAAAAATTGGAACCCATAGTTGATGAAACAATAATGAGAATTTAATTAAAATAACTTCAATATTAATGACGAAGTGGATAGGTAGTGGTAGGTACAAACAAATAGTCTTTTCTGTTCAACCTTAAACTTGCTGTTTTCTTCCTTGGGTAGTCCATGGAAGAAGAAAAACAACTCCATCTACTCTGAGGTTATCCTCACGTAGCGCACCCTCGCGTAGACAGCGGATTTTTTCAAACGCCAAAAGTTGGCTTTTGGCGTCAAGGAACTTTTCGCGTGTGGGAGTAGATACGTGTGAAACGAAACGGCAAGTTCAAAAATACTCTATTATACTCATGCCGCCTTCGCCCAAGAGGCCTCCTTTTCAAAAAATTTCCAAAATTGCATTGAGCTCCCGACTATCAAAGAAAACTTTTTCTGAAAAGTTTAGGAAAGCCTGATCGAAAAAAATTCTCCTACAAAGATTTACCACTTATTTTAATATTTAAAAAAATCATGAAAGGATGAAGGAATCATGAAAGCATGGGTTAAACCTTCCTACGGGGCTTGAAACTAGGGATGGGCATCGATTAATCGGTCAAATAATCGATGTCCACTGGGTTCGATTAATTTGTAACGATTATTCTCACCTCACGTTATTAATAATTATCACTGACGTTATTTTTTACCTCTTATTACATTCATACGTAAAATGCATTTTGTAATGAGTAACTTTGTAAAAATCCAACAAAACCTGGTATCATATTGGAAACAAATAGCAGAGACGTTTCCTGAGGTTTCTAAAATTTGCTTGAAATACAAGCCTGCGGTGGCTACCTTAGTTGCTTCATAAAGATTTTTTCTGAACCTGGCCAAATTTTAAGGGAACAGAGGAATCGACTGACCACCGACTTGGCCATCAAACATCTTTTTTTGAAGGACATTGATGAAAAATATTGGAGCGAGTAATTAAATCATTGTACTCTTATTTCTTTTCGATTTTGAATCTTTTACTTTTTTACTCTTACTTGGGATGTAATTTTAAATTATAATGATTTTTGCATTGAGTTTGTTGTTTTAATTGTTCCTACCCAATTTTATCCAAAGATTTGTGATGTAATAGTATTATGTAATCTTTGTTCAAGAGTTCGATTAATCGGTGAATCGATTAATCCAGATGAAATAATCGTTGATTTTATTAATCGATTATTAATTGGTCGATACCCATCCCTACTTGAAACCCCTTGAAATTAAAAAAAAATATTGATCTCGTAGGCAAAATATTTAGACAAAAGGCCATGGATTTGATTCCAAAACACACATGTTTTAGAAATGTTTAAATTGTTTGAGAAATGTTTAAAGGGCAGGATCCCAATGGGGTTGTAGTGCCAAGAAAAGAATGAAGAATCTTACCTATCATGTTATCTCTTTGGAATTTCAAAATGAGTAGAATAGTAAAACGCTGCAAATCATTGCTCAAAGGTTTATTATTTTCTGTATAGATCACCCTTCTGTATAGATCACTGGTTCTCCATCAATAGCACCTACCACCATCTGTATTCTCCCTTGACCTTCCCTCTCAAATTTCAGCTTCCTGCGTTCAATAGGTTTGAAAATGGCTTCGGAGCTCACTCAGCTGATCAGTGATCTGAAGAGTGAAGAAGATCTTCTCGAATGCTGGAGACGCCTGGAAGAGCACTTCCATTCAATAGGAGTAAAAATGGTTTTGGTGCTCACTCAGCTGATCAGTGATCTGAAGAGTGAAGAAGCCTTTGAGCAATGATTTGCAGCGTTTTTTACCCACCAACATTTTTTTTACCTACCAACTTTTTTTTACCTACCAGCTAGGTACTACCTACCACACCATACTGGCTTCACACCTTCACAATCAAGTTTATTAGCAAGAACTAAACGCTTCACACTCGATTGGAAAAATAGAAAGCTTCATATGGAAATTTGATTACTGGTTACGCAGAAGGCAAAACTGTATACAAATCGAAGAAATGAACAGCGATCGCATTTTAGTCCGATAAAATTTGAATGGAGATTAGACCTCTTTTGCGATTCACACTCATGATTCTGTTTTATCGAAGGAAAACCTTCAAGTACTCGTAGGGACCGAACGGTTTGTCCTACAGAGCTCCGGGTGGTCTCAAAAATTTTTTAAAATTCAATACTATTTAAAATTGGTGAAAAAACGATACCTTTATTTCGAGAGTTTTCGAGCTAGGGCACTCTTGAAAATTTCAACCCTTAATTTTCACCCCTTAGAAGTGACCTACATCAACCAAAAGCTTCGCGGCACAACTAGACCCCAAATGGAGCCCATATACCAAATTTGAACCAAATCGGTCCAGTGTTGCTAAGAAAAGTGCCGCGTACGGCGGACGGACGGAAATTTTTTTCATTCGATTTTCGTATTCTACGTACCTTGAAACGTAAAACATCAAATTTTGAGGGGGGGTTAAAATTTTTTTTTTCTTGCTCGATTCCAAAGGCTTATTATTGAAAATAATAAACCAAAATTATAACTGTTCGCTCCAACGAATTTGGAAATACAAATCAAAATCCCTCTACTACCACTCGGGACTATAGATGAAATCAATAAAAGTCGTCGTACAAAAAGAAGACTATATTTTTTCAATAACTCGTTATTAGAACAATCAAAGGGCACTTTGAGCACCGTAAGTCACTTTGCAAGTTAGAATAAACTTCGTCGAGAGGTAATTTTATACTAAAACTACGAGTAACTACAAAGTAAGACTAGGAATATAAAATTTCATTAACCGGAAACGATCTTTTGATTGCGCTTAGAGGTAAGTACTTACGAACTTGTAAACATTGGAAAACTAAAGCTACGGAACTTGGGATGAGTCTTGTTCAACATTTCTGTAAAATAGGTAACTAGAGGCAACACTTATTAATAATTGTTATCAAGGCGATCTTAATGAGACAGCACAGCTATGTTCGAATCTTAGAAGTAGCGAAGTAGATGAAAAAGAGTTTATTACGAAGTTAAACTCAATCATAGATTTTTCCAACAAAAATTGAACTTAATTTGAATTCTGAGCAAAATGTATTTTTTCTAAATTAGTGAATTGAAATTAATATTTTGAAATACGTATTTTTGTAAATAACTTTATTCTGCTCGGATTTCAAAAATTAATTATACTCGTAAAATTTTGCGCGAAATTCCGTTTCAATATGGCGAAAATTGACAATACAAACTGGCAATGGTGCGAAGGGGAAAGAGAAACGACATGTCATCCACAGAGAAGTGATAGCATAATTTTACTGTGCAACACTCATGCTTGGTCTTCCTACAGCTGTGGCTACACGTAGGGATGTCCGATACTTCAAAAGTATCGATATAATATCGTATCGATGCATCTAGAAAGTATCGATACTTTCACAAATATGTGTGAAAATGCCTTTTATGTTTCTCTCCATCAGTGTGACATCTCTTCATCGCGAGTATAATAATTAATATAGAATGAACAAAACAATAAATCACTCATTTTTGTTTAGGCAATTGTTTTCGTATTGCTCTTGGTTGGGTTAACATTTTGGTGGTCCTTCCTAGATGATGGAGGACAGCAGGTTATCATATGGTCTGTTCGGAGAGGCGGTCCTGAATGGTTCGGAGGGGCCCGGAGTATTTCAGAGGAGCCCATTTGCCTCTATCCCCTCCCCTTTTCAGTTCCGGTTTGGTTCCGAACTGTTCCAGACTGCCTCTCCAAACAAACCCATAGAGAGCTGGAGGTGGTGGTACATCATCTTTGTTTAGTTTGTTGAAGTGGTTGGTCTCCCAACAATCTACTTAGAGAAAGAGGTACCTACTAAAATTCGAGACTCATCTAATGTGAGAGGTAGAAAAGTATCGCCTCCGACACTGGAAAAAAGCATCGATACTACGATATATATCAGGAAAAACAAGTATCGATATGTATTGATACTTTTTGAAAAAGTAGGTATCGATACTTTTAAGTATTGATACTTTGGGGACATCCCTAGTTACACATCATATCGTAGCTTTCTTTTTCAAGATTATTGGCGAATCTTTAGGAAATTTCGTGCTCATAAATATAAAAATATATTTGAAATATATTTAATTTGATAGAGAAATGGAATTGAATTGAATTTCTTGAGAAAAACGTCAATTTTTTCAATGGACTCTATTGTATGAGGAAAATTGGATGCCCCAACCCCACTCCTAGACTTGGAAAAACCTTGGGTATGAGACGGTAGGTGAATGAGGAATTTCACCGATTTCTGTTTGCATTTTTCCTGAATAGTTAATGGTGTGGGATAGATGAAAATTGGGCTGATTTCGGAAAATAAGTCTCCTGTTATTTTTGGGAGACAGTCAAAATTTTTAAATTCAAAACTAACTGGGAAAACAGACGTGAAGCGGGAACGCTCGCTGATTGGGCTGTTTGGATCGCCGTCTCCTCCCAGTGTTGCCCATTGGGACAACGAAATCGTGTTTTCTAAGAGAAAAGTTATCAAACAAAAACAGAGGAAACCTAATTTTCCCCATCTCGCTTTTTCTATTTTTTTCTTCAGTTTTTCGATTTCGAACTTTACTGTTACATGAAATTTTGCATCTGGGGACTATAGATTTCTCGATCTCAGCGCTTCAAGCGGCCATAAATGAACTATTCCAGCATGACGTCATTTTCCCGCTTTTTTTAAACATTCGTATTTTCTACACTGTTTGTTTATTCGTAAATTAGGAAGTTCGGGCTGAAAGTTTGCCTTAGGGGGTTTTTAGAGGTGCTGAATCCGATTTTGGGGTCAAAAATAGGAAATTCCGACATGGTGAAATTCCTCATTACGGAATTCCAACATGGCTGTATTAAATTGTGAAACCTCTTGGAGGTTTCATTGAATCAAAGAGGCATTTTCACAGCACAAAAGCGGACAGCTGTTGTATTCTTGAGATTTAACAGCTCAAAATCCGTAGATCGAAAGTAGAATAACAATAACTGACGCAGGAAAGTGGTGTTGATGATGGTAAAGCAGGGTTCACAAGCGTCCAACTCGCTTTCTGCCCACTGATTGGCCAGAAAGGGACGGAGAGAGTCAGAGAGAGGGGGGGTAATCTTGTCGGAGAGGCACTTTTGGGAGGGACTGTCCACATCCGAAGAATTTGATATTTGAAGGAAAGAGTCAGAGAGAGGGTGGTAAACGTGGGCGGTGGGAGGAGGGCGGAGGCGCCAGAAGCAAGGAATGATAACGCAATGATAAGCGTGTTGAAAACACACAACCGGTATCTCGGAAAGAGTTGGAAAAAGTCGCAGAGTCTGACGCTTGTGAACCCACCTTTATTCATGAAATTATAACTAAATATTCATATTTAACATAAGTTGGAATGGAAGTCCTGAACGCTCGTTTGACAAGTACAATGGGAAGTTTAAAAAGGTGGGAAACATGGAAAAGTGATGTCAAACATGAAAAGTGGAAGTCAACTTACTTCCCACAAAGGGTAAACTAGATAGCAGATATCTTCAAAAGTATGGTAGGCCAATCCTACTTTCAACTTGACCATAGAAAAGGTTTTCAGCTCAGAATTACATCCAAACTGAAATTAACAAGTTTGAATAATTTAAAACATTAACGAAATTTCTTAAATAATTGAGACGCCATTTCTGCACTATTTCTTGGTTTTTGTTCTTAACCCTAATTAGACCACGGTGTCACTGGTGTCACCGAGAACATCTTAGGAATCTCACAGATGTCCTAAAGTGTCTCCAGATCAACTCGATTTAAATTGCAATTTAAGAATTAATGGATAAAGCTGAATTGTTTGAACCATTTTTTATAAGTTATTGGAAATCAAAAAATGATTTTATAGAAAAAATTTGGAAACATTTTTCATCGATTTCTTAGGAAAATTTTGTCATAACTTTATTTTGAAACTTCCAATAGCCCCCCAAAAATAATTAATTAATGAACAAGTAAAATAGCAATTTAATTTTGGTTGCTCTAATGACACTTTGGAGCAGCTGTGGAGATCCAGAGATGTTTTCGGTGACACTAGTGATACCATGGTCCAGTTAGGGTTAAAAGTGGATATTAAGTGAAGATAATGTCAAAAAACTAATATCTACTACTACTACATCGCTTTTCACGGATACTGAAACAATGAACAACAATATATTCATCACGTCATGAATGGACATCATCTATACTACGGTAACATGGAAGGCCACGAAAGAATTAACATGATGCACAGACGATTGAAATTATCAAATGTAAGGCAAATAGTTCGCTCTTATATAGTAGTTTATTACGACTAAGCGAGGCGGTATTGAAAAAAAATGCCATAAATGTAATTTTAAATTACGTAGAAATTTTTTTGTAGATAAGATCGAGACATTACGGTCATGTGTCGCCCATCACGTCTTTGACAACTAATAACGCTTTTTCGTAGACTCCGAAGTATACGATTCCACCGAGGAATATCCAGATGCACCGGGGAGTGAATCCAGCGAAGAACCTGAAACAATTTACGTACGAGTAAGTATAAAATGAATACTTTCATTCACACTGTTGTGACTCAAACAAGCAGCAGATCGCATTTTTCCAATAAACATTGTTCAGTTCTTCCTAGAGATCAGATAACAGTTGGTAAATATGGTTGTAATGGTCAAATATTAGAGAGTTTTCGCCACGTCTTTTGTGACGACCGTCCGCGTGTAATATCCATGCTACCGTCTGAAAATGGTGACTGCGCATGCGTGACGACTCGGACGGCGAGCTCGGTCGTCTTGGACGCCGGCAAACGCCGGCTTTTGACGGCGTCGAGAACGACGGCTTTCTTGACGACTCTACCCTTGATAACCTCACACTTTTATAACCAATTTCAATTTAGATCGGATGTAGCCGGATTTTGTGTTGTGTTCGACGGTCGACTCCCGTGTTTTGGTTCTCGATTTTAGCTTTCATTTCTCGAACAGTTTTCTTTTTCCCGGGAATTATCAAGTTTTTCATCTCTCGAAACAAACTACTCGTCACCAGAATTCTGTTACCTTCGCATCAAGATCAAGTGAATCCATCGTATACTATTGTTGACTCTGTGCGAATTTTACATTGTTTAAATGTCAATGAAATTTCTGAATAAATGCACCCTTGTTTTTCATTTAATGTTGTATATTATTTATTCATCTACCAACACACCTAACTACAGATCTACAGTTAACAGGCAATGGGAGTAAGTTCACGTAAGTGGGTACCATTTAAGATTTCAACTGATAGTTCCGCTTGCTGTGATCATCATACTCGTAAGTTGCATGTCAAATTGGAAAGTTCATTACCTTTCATTCATAAAGTTCATTACCTTTGAAAATATACCTTCTTTTCACACAATAGTAGGTATTTGGTTAATTATGGATGTCTGCATTTAGGTGTTACGTCTATAAGTTCGTAGATCTATCCTAGTATGATAGATCTGTACTTCCGTTTTTGTAATAGTAGGTAGGTAGAAACGAAGTACCTATCTACTCTAAATTATCTATAGATATGTTACGGACGTGTTGTAAGACAAACAAGGAACCAGTAGAAAGGTAGCTACTGCAAAATCGGTAGTTAGTAGGTATTATAGACCCAAAAAATGCAGTAAGAGCTCTAGAAAAGCTAGTGTAGTTCACTACTTTCTAAAGGTGAAAAGGATCAAAATCATCAGTAGGTAGATTTTTATATCGCAATGTAGGGTCAGAAAGGGATGTAAATAGGTATCCAAGTAGTAAAAAATTTATTGCCTTTTCAATACGGCAAACATTTTTATTTTCGATCTGAAAAAGTCACTTCGAGACCCCCCGGAGTCTGAATCAGCTGTTCGCTATCGGCCATTTTCAAGTGACTTCACAGGTCGGTAGCTGTTTAGCGTCACTTCCAGAGTCCGCACCTAATTTTGTGACGACTCGAAATCCACCAAAAAAAGTTAGCATCTGCGTCTGCTGGCCCCATCTGTCTCGAGTCGTCACGTCTGACGTGGCGAAAACTCTCTATTAATGGAGCCCTCTCTACCCTAAGGATTTTTTTTTCCTTTATTGGCCTCACATGTAAACTTTATTTAGCCTAATAATAATATATATTATGATGGCTAAATACAGTTTACATGTGAGGCCAATAAAGGAAAAAAAAATCCATAGGGTAGAGAGGGCTCCATTAATATTTGACCATTACAACCATATTTACCAACTGTTATCTGATCTCTAGGAAGAACTGAACAATGTTTATTGGAAAAATGCGATCTGCTGCTGTATAAAGAGGAATTTCACCGAATTCTGTTTGCATTTTTCCTGAATAGTTAATGGTGTGGGATAGATGAAAATCGGGCTGATTTCGGAAAATAAGTCTCCTGTTATTTTTGGGAGACAATCAAATTTTTTTATTTCAAAACTAACCGGGAAAACGGACGTGAAGCGGGAACGCTCGCTGATTGGGCTGTTCGGATCGCTGACTCCTCCCAGTGTTGCCCATTGGGACGACAAAATCGTGTCTTCTAAGAGAAAAGTTATCAAACAAAAACAGAGGAAACCTAATTTTCCCATCTTGCTTTTTCTATTTTTTTCTTCAGTTTTTCGATTTCGAACTTTACTTTTTCGTGAAATTTTGCATCTGGGGACTATAGATTTCTCGATCTCAGCGCTTCAAGCGGCCATAAATGAACTATTCCGGGATGACGTCATTTTCCCGGTTTTTTTAAACATTCGTATTTTCTACACTGTTTTGTTTATTTGTAAATTAGGAAGTTCGGGCTGAAAGTTTGCCTTAGGGGGTTTTTCGAGGTGCTGAATCCGATTTTGGGGTCAAAAATAGGAAATTCCGACATGGTGAAATTCCTCATTATTTTCTTGAGTTCAATGTTCGAGATTTTAATGAATTTAACTATAGCTTTAACGTATTTTTATTGTCAGTAAGCACTGCACTCTCGTAGGAAATTCAATGTTTTTTTGGATGAGCTCCTCCATTAATTGTATTCTTGGCTGCTGGAAACTGGGGCATTTGAAGAGAATGTGATTTGGGTCTCCCTCTCGTTCGTCGCAGCTTAGGGTTGTCCAAAATTCTTACTTTGTAGAGATGGGAGGGGAGCCTGTGGTGGTTGAATCGAAGCCTAGAGATAATTTTAATAAAATTCCTATCCGTTTGCTCGTCACAGAACCAAGGAGTTCTAGGTACATAAGGTTGGATTGATAAATAAAATGTTCCTTTATTCTTTGTATTTTGTCGGTATGATTCATTCCATCGTTTGAACATGTTGCGTTTGGTTCTACTCTTCAAATCTTCTTTAGAATGGAAATTATGCGGGATGCCTTGTGTCGATACTCCGAGAATTGAACCACTAAAAATAGTCGATTGAGAGACCGGAAAACAGTCCAGGAGTATACAGGGTGACCCAGAATTAATAATCCAAACTTCAGGGACTGTTTCTACAACTAATTTGTCACAACTTTTGTCCACAATTTTTTTCTCCGAAACCCTCATTTAAATTAAAAATACTTTTTTCATAAGTTAATCCACACCATAAATTCATAATACTTACAGATACCAAAAACATGGAGGAAAGAATGGTTTCATAGCGCTATTATGGTGCAAGCTTGTTTGGTGAAAAGGTCTTGAAGGTTAAATCAAAGATGGCCAATAGACCAGTGGCCGAAATCAAAGATGGTGGTTAGACGAGGCCATTTTGGTTTATTATTTTTTTGCTTCGACTACATCTAGACCTCACCACGATGCCTCAACTTATGGTTGTGCATTCAAGGAGGGTTCAATCCTACTCCAGTTAAGCTGATGAGCAAAATGGGCTGAATTTCTTACCCCTTAACCCCATTTTCCTTGTATAGTTTGGCTGCCATAAACCGAACTGTGTCTTGTCTGATAGGATCGAGAGGATCGCATTTATGCAACATTATTCTTGTCTTCACGACATCAAGAGGTGTTGTGACTCCTCCAGCTATTGTACCTGTGAAATAAAAATCTTGGTTAATACGCCTGTTATGACTCGAAAAATCTGAATGTTCTAGCTTTGATTATCTTAATAAACGACGAATTTAGAACTGGCAAAATATAAAGTAGATAGGAAATAAAGTAGTAATAGATAGGAAGATGGAATCTCGGCCTGAAACCAGATAACATCCTGGAGGGTAAGGAAAGTAAGCAAAACCTATGCAGAATTGAGAAAATATATTATGAGACAAGGGTGTTTGTTGAATGAGTGGAGTAGAAGGTTTGAGTAATAATGCATGAGGGCTGATTCTGGAACCGAGTATTTATAGTGCCAAATGACATGTGACCACATTTTTTCCCTCTTTACTTGAGGTAGAGGTGTGTCAGTACAGCTGTACTGGGACTGTAGAACCGAGTATCAACTTGTAACGGTTCCAAAACTCAGCCCTTACTTGTCCAGTTCCACGGACCAATAAGATAAATCATGGAATGGCTCTGGACCAGGGATCTTTCGGACCGGTAAGCATGGAACTTGTCTCCAGTTCATTCCATGTACCTACTGGGAAGCGCCCTTGCTGATTCCACGAACCGATAAGATATCATGGAATGGCTCTGGACCAGGGATCTTTCGGACCGGTAAGCATGGAACTTGTCTCCAGTTCATTCCATGTACCTACTGGGAAGCGCCCTTGCTGATTCCACGAACCGATAAGATATCATGGAATGGCTCTGGACCAGGGATCTTTCGGACCGGTAAGCATGGAACTTGTCTCCAGTTCATTCCATGTACCTACTGGGAAGCGCCCTTGCTGATTCCACGGACCGATAAGATATCATGGAATGGCTCTGGACCAGGGATCTTTCGGACCGGTAAGCATGGAACTTGTCTCCAGTTCATTCCATGTACCTACTGGGAAGCGCCCTTGCTGATTCCACGGACCGATAAGATATCATGGAATGGCTCTGGACTGGGAAGGGATCTTCTGAACTGGTTAGCATGGAAGTTGTCACCAGTATTATTATTCTTATGCTATGTTCTTAAACTGCAACGAAAAATTATTCTTTCCTGGAATTGTTTGGTCACTATCATTGTTAATTGTCCCTTTTGTAACACTCGTTCAAATTCCTTCCTTTTGTACTGCAAGTTGATATCACAAGCGTGGAAGAAAGAAGATAGGGATTTGACCGTACTCTTCTTCCATGTCATGAGAGAGGGATTTGACTGCCCTTGGTAGGCGGTACTGGTAATGGAACTGTACCGGTAATTTGGAATGGTTACATCTTTGTCACTGTAACCCTTGGGACCATTCCAGGGAAATACCTGGACCAACACACCCCTCAGCTACCTCCAGAATCAGCCTGTCCTCTTTATTTGGAACGTATACATCATAAAATTACGAGGCCTTAATAATACCGTACTAATATTGTACCCTTAATATACTACTGTACCCTCCAAATAAACTTTCCTGGTTCAGGTCAATAGGGAATAAACCCTAAACCTTTTAAACCACAATATTACGCCTAATAACAGAACACCTAAGCAACCAATACCTCTTCAGAATTGGTTTGTTAGACAATGACGATTGTGCAAATTGCCCAAGAGGACAGAAGACAGTGGAACACATAGTGCTTGTGTGTCCACGCTATGCTCAACCTCGCATAAGGCTCTTAGAAGACATCAACTCGTGTAGTAAGGAGAAGCCCTTCAACCTGAACACTTTACTAGCTACTAAAGACCAACAACTTAGGGCTGAATGTAGTACTTCACGAGGATGTAATAACTTTTTTTAAAACCCAGTTAGGAGCAAAGCAAATATGAAGAATTGACTGGATTTGTGAAGGAAATCGGGTGAGAAGGGATGGATTTATGGTGTTGACACTCAGATAACAGAATGAACCTACCAGCAACCGCTCCGCAGATGGCACCTCCGAATGGACTGTCTTGCTGATTGAACCTCTTCTTGAAGAATTCCCACAGAGGGTACTGTATAACCGAGAAAGGAGCGTCTCGCAGAACTGTAGCCCAAAACCCTCGGTACATTCCGAAGAAGCCTTCGTTCTTCAAGGTCTCCAGGAGAATCATCATCGAGGTTTTGTTGTCCATCAGCGCTTGTCGTCTCTGTTTGACTATTTCTGTGGGTACTCGCGCCACACAAGATATCTGTAGAAAGAATGACAGAATCAGTAAAGCAATGAGTGGCGACTAATTTCGAAGTGCATGTTCGGCAGCCAAAACGTGCCTGTAACTGGATCATTCCATCATCCTTGATGGATCATTCTGGTTTCTGAATCTGCTTTTGGATACTGAGAAATGAAGGTAATGTGTTTGGCAGGAAAGCCCTGAGAGGAATAGAAGTACAATCTGATTGTCAGGACTAGCCGCCATTGATCGTTCTCCTTAAATCTCCTCCAAACAGAAAAATCAACATCAAATTACTAGCTTGTCATCCAATCAATTCATCAATGCTTCAATTTTGTAGGCGAAATAAGGAACGTCGCCACTTCTTTGCCACAGAATGATTCTAACCTAGAGCCAATATAACAATACTTGGATACTCTGCTCCAATCAATACTATCCTCATTCCTTACATTCCCTTACCGATCTTGGTCAGAAATGAAACACTGCTGCTAACTATCGAGATAAGAATGAGGAAGAATATGAGCTGAACAGGGGACGTACCTAGTAATTGCGTCCTCATATTAATTCGATTTGAGAGAAGCAGCAGTGATTTTGAGCTCGGGAACACCTAGTGGGTAGTCCAGAGAGAAGGACCACAGGAAAGGAGAGCCTTACAGGCTCTCAGTCACTACTTGCCTGGGTTTGTCATTGGGAAGGAGTTTCAGGCTCTGATGGCTTCAATACTCTTCCTCTTTCGAGGCCCCTTTATTTTATAAAGAGGATTCCGCAGTCTACCCCGTATTGAGTCGGTAAATCTTCCGCTAAAATCGAATGTCGAGAGAAATGACCACTTCAGAGGCTTGTTTTCGCCTCAGATTGTTTGAAAAAGTCGAGAATGAACGTTCAAATCATCGAAACTTGTTGGTTTACTCGAGAGAAACGACCACTTCAAAAACTGTTTTCACCTCCGATTGCTTGAAAAAGTCGGGAATGAACATAAATCTCACTCATTCATCGTTAATTTTTCATCAGCTTACTAACCGTTTCGGCAAATGCAGCCGCTGTCATTCTCACGAGGAATTCGCCTTGCAAAGTTTGGACGTGGGGCTCGACTACAGCTTTGAACGTGTTGTAGGATCCAAAGAACAGGGCAGCTGAAATCAAGACATGAAATATTCACAAAACGTCTGAACAGGGTATAGAAAAATTCGAAAAATCAAGAGCATTATTTATAAATTGCCCAGCCATGGCGGATTTAGATTCTAAAACGGGTTACTGTGTGGTTATTTTTTTTCTGTCGAGTGTTGTCCAACTTTACCTCAGATCGATCGCATAAGGACGCCCAAGTCTTACTGTGGGGCGTCCTAAAAATAGAAAAAGCGAGATGGAGAAAATGAGGTTTCCCCTTTTTTTGTTAGATAACAAATTTCGTCGTTCCATCGGGCAACAAGGAGCTAATGAAAGTTGAAGATTTGAATGATGTGACATAGTAAGTTGCTGACCTTGGGAAGAGACGTTCCACCGTAGATCCCGTGTGGTCTCGAACGCCTTGTGGCCTTGGATACTACAAAATACTACGCACCCACGCCCATGCCGTAGTGTGTGTGCGTTCATGGAAGTCCGCCTTTTTTTCAAACGTGTGTCCTCTTTATATAATTTTTCTACCACATGTTATAGTATCAATGCGCAAAAAGTTCGAGTACAGAGGTTTTCAATGGTGCTGAATCCAAATTTGAGGTCAAAAACCTGAATTTCCGACCCACCGAAAAACCCCTTTTAATTTAGACTGCCAAATTTGAAGCTGCCAAGAGTCCCATCTTTCACAACAATGGGGAACTAACTTGCCTTACATTTTTAATTTTTTTTTTTTCAAAAGAGGCTTCACTGATGTGGAAGCAAACCGTAGTGTGCTACTTAATCGAAAAAGCATTCAAAAAATTCAGAGAAGTTAAGAAAAATGGAAATTTGAAATGTAGCGGCAATCTGCATGGGTGCCATGTTGTGACGTATCCACCTGACCAATCTGATTCCATTGCTCGGTGATCCGATTCCCGCTTAGACCCCATGAGACAGTGTTCTATCTGATGTATATGATTTAAGTGAAAACTCATTGTGGGGGAAGAAGCTGGCCCGAACAGAGTTTTCGCTGTGGCAAACTTGACTTGTGACTTGAGACATAACCGCCAGCCCTCAATATCGACAGTAACGATGTAAAACCGCTTAAGTTGAAAAAAAACGAAAATTTTCAGGCGTAAAACCGTCAAAAAGACTTAAAAATAGAAGCTTGAAATGATCAAGAATAGGTATAAAACCTGTTGGAGAAGTAAGGCTTTAATCAACTAGCAATAGCAATAAAAAGCATAGCAGTAACTATACATTTGAAAGAATGAAATTACATTAGGTGGGATCGCAACAAACAAACGAGTGAGATTATAAGCTGGAGAAGAAAAGTAGTTCGGAATCATCTCAAAGCTTTTTACGTCTCCTGAAAAATATCGTTTTTTCAAATTACGCGGTTTTGCATTGTTACTGTCGATATGCTCACCCTCCTTCAATATTAGCGGTGTTTTTTGACAGAGGCTTTACTTGTTCAGGCATTTTCTCCTATCCCATTTGGTTTGCAGTTTCAATTTTTCACTAAAGATTTCTTAACTCTGTATGAAATGAAAGACAAGTGACCCAGCGAAATTAGTGTTCGTGACTCGTTAATAGATTCACTTCGTTTGACTGGGACCCTGAAAAGCTTCAGAAATAACAACTGTGACGAATTAGCAACTTATTTTACCTGCCGGAGCGGCTCCCAGCGCAGTTGGTCCGACCCCCTTGTAGATGCCCTTGACACCTCCGGACTTCCAAAACCCATGTTCGCTCTGAAGCCGAGTCTTCACTGTGTCTAGAGGGAAGAGTCCGACGTCCACTGATATCCCCGCAACAGCTCCGGCCTGGGAAATGAATAAGGGATTTTATGAAAAGCTTTCAATGTGGAAAATCCTAGGGGAATAAGAGTATACCTTTCCAGTGTTGACTACACAATGTAAATTAAATAGGGCGACTTAAGCACTTGCGGATTGATACTATACGGGTTGTAGGCTCCATTTGGGGGAAAATCTCTGCAATAGAGTCAGCCTACTCACGTAGTGTTCTCGACAAGTCAAGGGGATTGAAGAGCGCCTACATATTATAGCATTTAAGGATTTAATTCAACCTTTTACAGATTTATTTCAACCTTTTACAAATTCATTTAAACCTTTTACAAATTCAATTCAACCTTTTACAAATGCTATTAAACCTTTTATAAATTCAATTCAACTCTCCACCAGATGAGGTGGATAATATCCACCATATTATGGAAAGTAGCTGTGTTTGGACTTCCCGCCTATTCTAGGCGGGAGACCAAAAGTTAGTGCTGCCAACCCCTACGAAGTTAGTAAGGTAAAAGAGGGTAATTCGGACACTGACCCAAAAGTGGACACTTCCCTGAAATCAGTAAAGAATAAGGATCCTAGCCTTCAGATCCTTGTGGCTCCAGAATTTTATGTAAACTAGGGCTAACATGGAGCAGGCAAAACGAAGAAGAAGAAGTTGAGAGTGAAAAGGACGATACAGGGTAAACCTAAAAACTACCTTCACTGTTTTTGTAGATTTGTTTAGTGAAACGTTGTGCGAGATGGGAAGGAAGAGAAGGTCAGCATTAAGGATAATGTTGCATATTTGTAGTGGTTCTTTTTCTTGCTTGACTCATTACCCTCTAAATAACCTTTTCCATGCTAGTTTTCAATGGGATGATTCCTGTTTTTATGTTAAAACCCCCGATAGATGGTGTCCTCATTTGGCACATGAAAAAAGTTGTTAGTTGATAAAGAGGACACCAGTGTCCGGTTTTCATGCTTCTGCCATGAGGAGGTTCAGCAAAAGCGGACACCAATGTCCTCTTTACCAGCCAGCATTTTTTTTCGTGCACCTAAAGAGGACACCAATGTCAAAGCCAATAAAGAAAAGAAAAAATTGGATTTAGAAGTACAGAAAAAAGAAAGAGCAATGGAAAGACAGAGGAAAAAGACTGAGAAAGAAGAGCTTCAGAAGAAAAAAAAAGGAAGAGAGAGGCAAGAAGAAAAATATTTCCACCAGAAGACTACCACAACGTGCCACTAGAAGTAAGAAGAAGGTTCTCTCATCTTCTTCTGAGAGTGAACAATGGGAGCCCTCAGATGACGATTTCGAGATTGCGGAGGAACACCCAGAAATTACATGGGAACTTGAAACTTCCACTGCAGAGAATATTTCTTCGGTTACGTATTGATGGACTGTGGGGCAGTAAACACTCCCGCTGAACCCGTGCTTGTAACTCAATCCACTTTAGAACGGTCCCCACGACTCGCTCATGAACCAATTGAGTATGTGGAAGGAGATGATTTACTTGTAAATAGTATATCTGAACTCGATGGTCTTGACATTGATCCTCAAGAATTTACAGCGCTTCAAAGAGAGAAGGGGCCCATTGCTCTGGTCCAGCATTCAGAATACGAGCTTGAAGCAAACACTGAGAAAACTCCAGATTGTAAAGAACAGGGAAGAAACTATGAAAAGGAACAACAAATATCCACTGCTGCCCACAACGAAGATGCAAGAAAGGCTACCTAAAGCGTCCGTCCAGGACTCAACAGAACATCTGGGCATTGAAGCTATGAAGGAGACACGAATTTCAGAAGAAGATGGAGGGAGCGATGGACCGCACGAGGTACCTCCTGCCCATGACTATGAAGTGGAGGCTCTGGAAGACAGGAAAGAAGAAACCGTGGAGTTAATTAAGGAGGGAAGTTTCATAGTGGCTAAGCATTATAACAAAAATGGTGATGCAGTTATGCTCGTTTGTCGAGTCAAAAGTTTAGGATTAGCTGGATGTGACGTTGTAATAATGAAGCCAACATCAAGAATAGGCTCAGTTTATAGGGAAAATCTGAAAGATGTCAGAAACATGAAATTCGATCAAATTTGGAAGGTGTTGGCAACTCCTCGTAAATTTGGTTCTAATTATCAATTTACGGTCTCTGACTTGATTTAAGTAGATAGCTCTCGTGATAATTTTGAGTACCTAATTGTCTGTGTGGAATTAATATGTGATAGTAGTTTTGAGGTCTAGTGCCTTGATTTTTAACTGATATGATAATACTTTGTACCTGCGTGAGTACGAATGCAGCTGTAAGTACGCACTCGTACCAAATTTAATATTTTCCTATGATTTCCTAAGACTGAATACTTAGTCTGTGATATGGATTCGAATGTAGAATCTAGAAAACTACTACTACTACTAAAACTACTTTTTTAAATACAAATATACTCATGGTTCAACTAACGAAGCCTGTCCTTTTTTTCAGCCTAACATGTCCGCTTTATCAATACTGATGATTTTGGGTGTCCGCATTAGGCACGGCTTGATGGGATCCGAATTTTGGGGTTTTTTGGGCATAATTCAAAAGATTGGAACAATTTTAAATCCCAGTAATATTCAGGGATACCTGAAGCGAAGAATTAATTAATGGAAAACGTCTTGGGCGATGAAAATCAACAGGGAGATGAAAAAAATTAACTGATTCCTCTTAACATGTCCGCTTTTGGCACATTTACCTTACATAGTTCCGCCGCTAGAGTCCAATATTAATTTCATTAGCTCTTATCATGCAACCGTTAGGTATTCACATTCAATAATAATGAGCCGGCATTGGAGCAAAAGGATTATTAATAGGAAATAGATCAATTATCAAACAATTAAGTCTTTATTGTACAGAATTGTTCAATGTTGCCACTGCCATTCAAATCCTTAGGGTAACCTCCCCTGCCAACAACGCCCGCCATGTTGCTCCGGGCTCCTATACCATTTCGATCGTTGTAAAACTTTATTTCTGTTCATCCATCTTAGTTCAATATATTTAGTTGTGAAAGCTTTTATATTGTTCTTGTTCTTAGTTCATTATCCCGAGGTGATAAACAAGCTGATTGATTAGGATAAGTAGTAGGCTACACATAGTAGGCATCTCAGTACATGTACTTCGTAGTATCACCACCCATGTCCTGCGCGGCTGGTGGTAATTTTGTAGCACTTCCTTCATCCCTCTCTCCCACCTCCACCTTCCTCATCATCCTTATGGCGTCCTCCCCATTTAAAAATTTGTTTTCTTTTATTTATAGCGTGCCCACTCCCTCCGTATTTGAGGAGAGTTTATTTAAATAGGTATGTACATGAAACCTACCTAAGTGACCTCGCGTCTTGCCAATTCAATGTCTACTGTATGGTCGGAATCGCTTCTGAGTGCAATGCCGATAATCGCTTATGTTTGCATACCCTTGAAAGCGATAACTTTCTCATTAGAAGCTCTATATTATATCGCTGTTTACGATTTTTTTCTTCTCATGAGATCAGTTGAAGGGTTGGGATGAGTTAGATTTGTGGGGAGTTGAATACAATTTGTGAAAGATTGAATGTAATTTGTAAAAGGCTGAAATAAATCTGTAAATGAAATCAAATGAAACCTCAAACCTGCCAAAAATGAAACCATATACCAAATAAATGAATTTTTGTTCCAATTAAATTAAACTTTTTAAAAATCAAATGGAACTTATTCGAACCATTCAGAAATATAATTTTATTTCAGATTTTTGCTGAACAAGTTAAAACGGAGGCAAATTAATATAAAGAAGTAGGTGTTTCCAGCAGCTGAGGCAGGCAGTTTCATCATGTTTATGACGAAGCTGGAGCAGTCTGTCATCAGCTATCATAAAATCAAATATCAAGTATCATTTAAGATTCTATTTAATATTCTTCATGACGAATCGAGGAAATACGATACAGAGGAATACAGAAGCGTTCACTTTTTGAACATATTCTCAAATTTGAAAGCATCTAGAATTATTGAAAAGCACCCGAAGTTTCAGCATTTTTTCTCTACAATCCTAGATAAGTACCTTCAAACTTTGTAAGTAGTTCGAGTGCAAAAAGCCACCAGCATATGTAATACAATCGCACTATATCTAGAGCTGCCCACTAGTCGATTGAGAGTACATAGATCACGTCACTGCTGAACTCCTTCCACAATAATTGTGGAATCCGCAATCTAATTTTAATCCTGGCTTCACCTAAACTGAATGATAGTGAAATGAAAGAGGCCTATGAAGACCACTCCTGAAAATTATCATAATGTATTATTGAGGAGGTTTTCGAAAATTTAGCTATTGAGTAGTTATAAAATACATTTTTTTAAGCTGTGTCGGGATCTCTTAATTATTAAGATTTAAAGATTAAGCCAGGATTAAAATTAGATCGCGGATCAGGATCCCGACTTTTTTACGAATGATTTTCTTACATGGATTACTGGAGGTATTGTGTTGTCAATAAGACGACATCTTTCCATTCAAAGATAATCCACGGATCAGAAAGTTAAACCACCTTGAATGGCGGTTTAGTTGGTAATAAACTTGATGAATCGAGATATCGCGTGCCTTTATCTTCTGTCGAGGATCAACTCTAGTTAATCCGCCTAGGTGAAGCGGGCTCTAAGTGTTAAAATACTACTTGGGTGTGGAATAAGATCATAATTCCAGAAAAATCATATTCTCAACTACTACCCAACAGAAGGTTCATCATCATTTCAAATTTGGACTATTTGGATCATCAATCCAAATCACTAATAAGTTCTCATGCCAGTTTGGAACCATCTGCGATTTTATGGTCTTAGTTTCCTCATAAAAATCAGAAATACCTACAATATTTCAAAAAGTTGCTTATTAGTAGTAACTTATACAAAATATCTTTTCAGAAAAATCCCAAATTGTGTCAATTTAGGTGGAAAGTTACGTCATCATTTCAGGTTATGTCAACTTGGGTGAGATATTACGTCATTTCAGAAAAATCCTGCTGTAAACAACTGCTAGGTAGGTACCTACTAATACAATATACTATTATTTCGAGGTACAGGTAGGAAAACCTACTCAAATGTACCTACTTAGAGGATAACCCAAGAATAACAAACACTGAAATAAGAGTTTTCATCATAATTGTTAAACCCACACGGTTGTGTACCTACTAGACCTTACAAAATTCGGCTCCGTTTTTTCTAATTTTTAAAAAAATGGAAAAAATAAATTGATAAAAATGTATTTTCGACCTTCCAAAACTCTCGTCAAATAATAATAATAATGTTTTATTTATGCAAAAACGCACAGGCATTGCCTAATTACACATTATGCAAGTCATATGGAAATATATAATATAACAACAGAAAACCACGGTAACATTGAAATTTGTGAACAGAATAACAAAAACATAATAATAATAAATAATGATTTCTTGCCCAAGTAGTCTATATTCCTTGGCTAATATTCTTAATAATTAATTTATCTTTACCCAGTTCTCGAGTAATTCGTCACAACAGAGGGTTTTGAATTCGTTGAATGAATTGAAGAATATATCAACGATCGGGTTAAGCTTAGTTAAATTGTTATAATTGTTGACGGTTCTGGCGTGGAGCATGGCTGCGTGAGAACTAGTTCGGCTTGGTGGTACAGCAAATAGTACTGATGATCTGCAGTTGAACGTTGGAATGCGGAATTCAAAATTCTGGAGGAGACTCCCCGCATCAATCGCACCCCTGAAGATTTTGAAAAGGAAGGCAAGGTCCGTCCAATCACGCCGGACACTCAGAGGCAGCACGTTGAAATACAAACATAGTGGTTTATAGCTGGATCTAGCGTCATACGAGCCACATGCCTTATAGTGTAGGAATCTCAAAAATCGTCTCTGAATTGCTTCGATATGGTTAATATATTTATGCTGTCTTGGAGACCATATTTCACTAGCGAACTCCAAGTGAGGCCTCACCAAGGAAAAATAAAGGCATTTAATTGCGTCTAAATTGTTGAGCGGCTTCGAATTTCTTATTACCATACCCAACATTTGATTCGCCTTCGACACGGCTTGCGAAATATGTCTGGTGAAGCATAAATCAGACTCCAATGTGACGCCCAAGTCACGAACCATGGATACTCTGGAGAGGGTTCTGCCATGAATGTTGTAGTAAAAATGGAGCGGGCGTTGTTTTCTGGTGAACGTGATTGTATTACACTTCGAAATATTAAGAGGGAGTTTGTTCAGCTCACTCCAAGCATGCAGGTGTTCGACGTCTTCCTGGAGCCCGAGTTGCGAAGATTCATCAGTGATCTCAGTGAATAGCTTGATGTCATCAGCATATATTATGATCTGGGAATTATGGATTTCTTTAACGACGTCGTTAATAAATATTAGAAACAAAAGAGGCCCCAAGTTTGACCCTTGAGGTACTCCTGATGCAGCAGCATAATGACCAGATGTGCAGCCCTCCCAAAACACGTACTGTTTACGACCTTCCAAGTAAGACTCGAAGAAGGACAGCATACCGGGAGAAAAGCCGATTTTTTCAAGCTTACTCAAGAGAAGCTTGTGATTGATTCGGTCAAAGGCCTTACTATAGTCCGTGTATATTGCATCCACCTGAACTCCCCTGTCTACACGATCAGATACATAGGTTATGAATGATGCAAGGTTGGACACGACGGAACGACGAGGGAGAAAACCGTGCTGACAGTCGTCGATCAGCGAACCTAGATAAAGTTTGAGCCGTGAGGATAGCAAGAGATCTAAAACCGCAGCTGGGAAAGACATGATCGATATTGGACGAAAGTGCTCAGGTTTGGTATTACCATCACGCTTGGGAACTGGAGTCACCATACTAATCTTCCATCGATCAGGGAAGTGGCCACTGGTAATACAGTTGTTGAAAATGTGCTGTAATGGTGATGTCAATGCATCTGAGTTATCTCTGAAAATATTACTAGGCAACTTATCCGGCCCAATCGATCTTCCATATTCAAAAGATGATATAGCTGCAGTAATTTCGTAGGACTCGATCGACCAAACAGCAAATGAATCATGGACATTAACAAAGCTTGAGTCAGAGATTGCGTCGATACAATCTATCCCAAGATCTGCCGTAGGGGAACGGAAAACTGAGGCAAACTGTTGAGCAAGGGCATCCGCTAGTACTTGAGGTTCTGAACAGCTACGACCATTAACCTCCAGCGCTTTTTGAGTTGATCCTTTGCGTTTTGTCTTCAGATACGACCAAAAAATCTTGGGGTTGGATTTGAAATCTGCTTCTAACTGGCCAATATGTTTCTTCCGCAATAACATCCTTTTTTTTGGACCCCAACCAATTCTCAGGTAAGTAAGAAGATTTGCTGAGCTGAACGTCGAAACATGATGTTATCGGCTGAACAAATTATAAAGAGAGCGAAAAATTTTTGAAAAATAAAAAAATGTTACCCAAAACGAAGCAGAAATGTGTCGCCGGTGGTTGTCCGACAGCCAGACGGCTTCGATTTCCTTGGGGTCAGGTGACATCATTTCGTATAGCTGTTGAGTCGCGAATCAATCCAACTCATGACGATACGCTCATGCTAGTGGTTATCGTCAGTTCTGATGATTACGACTCGGGAGAGCCCGCGACTGAAAAGATAAAGTAGATTTTACCGCATGATTTCGAGACAAGAGGCGGGTGGGAGGCTATTTTATCACTGAATGAAGGAAGGTTCGGCCCTGGCCTTGACCTGAAGACATTGATAAGATATGAAACACCTCCATGCAGCCCTTTTTGTGATCTCAGTGGAGTTACATCAACGTTCAGAAAAAAATTAACTGATTCTTCACGTTAATAAAAAGTCTCGAAAACACCCTGAATGGAAAACAACGTCAGATCACATTCCTCTACGTTTTACATCGAGACACAAGAAAAGTCTCTGCCTTAAGGCACACCATACGTAGGCATGAAGGGCCACACTTCCACTGTCATTTTGATTTAGGAAACTAGTTTTTCGTGCATGTTATCTCACGATAAACCTTCGGTACACTATATTCTATATCTGAATAAATAAATTGCACCAAATAAAAACAAGATTTTAAAAAATCCAAATCTATCCTGCTTTGGTAGACATTTCAGCCCTCTTCATCTTTGAAATCGAAACAGGCAAGAAGAAGAAGAAGCAGGCTACAGTGATAAATTCACAGGATGTGATATCTTTATAGGCACAAAATCTACCCTTGAAAAGAGGAACTATTATTATCTTAGGGTCATAAAAAATGTTAACATACCAGAAAATAGCCATTTTAGGCCCTGGCGAGTCCTCCTTTCTCTTGTATATACGAGTATTTTCCAAATAAAGAACAGGTGTGGGGTACCTCGAACAGGCCACAGGAGAGTCTAGCCCCCAGAAAGTATTGTCGGGTTTCAGCGCTACCTACCGCCACTTCAGCGAACTACCATCCTTTTCAGCTCGATGTGAGCGTGGTCAAGCGGCATTTCTGAAAAGTAGGCTTATCTCGATTTTACCACTCTAATTTCTAAGTTTGGCTGTTTAGTTGTTATTTCTTTTTAGACACACATCAAGTTCACCACTAGAGCATTCAAATCAATTGTAAAACTCAAAAATAAATGTTTTCGAGTCGACTAAGTCCATGTACATCGCTACATTGTAATCTTAGGATAATTGCAAGTTAGAGGAGCGACGGTAATGCGGTTGCGAGCGTGATCACCTGATAAGATATCAGAAATGGTAGTTCGTTGAAGTGGCAGTAGGTAGCGCTGAAACCTGACAACACTTTCTGGGGGCTAGACTCATAATGGTCATGACTTGTGGCGCCTCCCTCCCCTTCGCTTCCGACCCACCTATCACAAGCTGTATGTGGGTCTACGCCTACCTACATAAGATGGGGAAGGTGAGGTCCCCAAAATGTCCCAATTGCCAGGAGAACAAGGATGATGACGCATTCCATACATTCTTTGAATGCATGCGATGGACAGGGGAGAGGAACTGCCTAAGGGTGAAGTTGCATCTCGCAGCACAGGACACAACCCCAGAGGCAGTCAAAGGAAAGATGCTGGAAAGCAAAAAAAAGGACCACTGTGGCAGATTATGTGGAAAAAATAATGAAAAAATTCTTCAAGAACGGAAGAGGCAGCGATGGGCAACCATGGACTGGCCCCTAGCAGAGAACTGTGAAGACGTAAGTAAGTTTTTTTACGTAAGTTTTTTTGTTTTGAACAGCCATAGTTTTTCTATATAAATCGCTCGTGCTACCTGTTTTGGATTACTGCAGCATCTTGTGGTCACCCTACTATGCCATCCATAGGGACCGATTGGAGGGGATCCAGCGTCGCTTCCTTCGCTTTCTTGCTTACAGAACTGGTGTTCCACGAGAGGAAATAAATTATGCCCAGATGATGAGAAACAATGCCCTCGAACCTCTGGAGGCCAGGAGAAGAAGGGCGGACATGGTATTCTTCTTCCGATTGGTGAGAGGGGAAATCGACTGTCCTGAACTTCTCTCTGTTGTTCAGCTCTCAGTGCCAACATACCCCACCCGATCGCATCAGCTGTTCCATGTTCCCTTCGCTAGTCGTAACTACCTTTACCATCGGCCGCTGCTCCGGCTGCCAAGGGAAGCCAACGCTCTCATGGAGGGTGAGGAGTTCGACTTCTATGCCGACTCGCTCTTCCGCCTCAGGGCTCTCCTTCATCCCCGCACGCAGTAAGCATCACTTCTACAGCTTCCAAGACTAATGGACTGACCTAGCTTTTCAATGCACACTGCAACCCACCAAAAACATACAAAAATGCATACTACATCCCACCTTACATATTCCATAATATATTTAGTATGAAATTAATTATTGTAAATATTGCAATTGGCAGTTAATGCCGTTATTGTTTCAAATAAATAAATAAACAGTTCCAGGCTGATATCCAACGTGGGATAAGGAGGTGAGGTTTTAGTGGGTTTGAATGGGGTATTTCGGTGGGTCGGAAATTCAGGTTTTTGACCTCAAATATGGATTCAGCACCCTTGAAAACCTATATACTCCAACTTTAAGCCCAAAGATACTATAACATGTGGTAGAAAAATTAATTAAAGAGATCAGACGTTTGAAAAAAATGCGGGCCTCCATAAATGCACACACACTACACTGTGCGCGTGTGTGAGTAGTATTTTGTAGTATCCAAGAGGTCCTCCAAGGGTTTCATCTCTTCTCTGTGCATGGATACTTTTTTCAAAGACAGTTGGCTAGCTACTACTACCATTCAAATCTTCAACTTTCCTTAGCTTCTCTGATTTTTTAAAAACATTTTCTCGACGAACAGACCCGATTACCGTTATTCCTGAGCCATACTCTTTTGAAAAAAAAAATAATAATAAAAAAAATTGACTGAAATACCCCATCCCACATAAGCCCTGCGAGCGGTTCCCTCGTGTATCTTACGAGATCCAATTTCATCCCTGGATCTTAAAATTTCCTCATCCCTGGATCTTAAAATTTCCTCATCCCCTATGGAAAAAAAGGTTGCTAGGATAGCTCGAGGAACCACCATCATCATTCTAGTCCAAAATCTTATCTTGCTGCCTTACCTCCAACTTTCTGAACCTCTGTCCTATCCAACAAACCCACATCTTTAAACGGTTTTGTGCCAGTTAGATCCTTCCATCACCTGTGTCGTGTAATTGATTTCAGGTCGGCCGACAAATGTCATCATAAATTCCGCCACTTTTTCTCACCTCTAGTAACTTCCAAGTATAAATTCTGAGTCAAAATTTAAATAAGTTAAATTCACTCCTGTGATTTCCGAACACAGTAAGAATTCAGAGTCCTAAAAGGCCCCTAAGAACATTTGTGAGACAAAAAGTACGATATCAAGAGTAGTTTATACAAAAAAGGATAAACCGGCGAAAATGTCAACCGTCCACATCAACATGAGGAGAAACTAAGCAAAACAGGCGTAGAATGTAGATTACCACTTTTTTGAGCTTTTTCTCCTAACATAAGGAATTTGATGATTTTAAGAAAACATCATTTTTCTTCAATAACAATTTTACACTATCTAGGTAATAATAAATGTTTTTGAAGTAAAACTCCAGATAAGTGGTAAATTTAGGTTCTCTCTGTCTCCGATGCTCAAACATCATCTCCAATCCACCTCTGGTCCCATATTTAACCCTTTGGAGGTACGGTGCGGGTCGGATCCGACCCAAGCACCCATGTTGCTATTACCCCCCCTCACCATTTTGTAGGGGCCACTACGGGTCAGGAACCCTACCAGTTAGTAGAGATGGGCAAAACAGTTACATCTGCGTATTAGGTTCCACCGTTACCGCTCTGGGTTGGTAACAGGTTCCAATAACCTGTTATTTATTAAAAGGTTATCTCAGGGACCTTCTCAGAAGCTCATTCTGACATTCCATTCCAAGCTATCGTTTTCGTGATTTCTGCTTTTCGTTCCCGACCTACGTTCGTTTGTTTATCATGTTATATTTTTATTCCATTCCGAAGTATCATTCTGTTGATCTCTAGTTTTCGTTTCCTGCCTAAGTTGGGGTTTCTATCAAGTTATTCCTGACATATTTACGTGTTAGCACTCTTTTCCAATTAAAAAACCCAAGCTGGCTCCACACATTTTGGAGCCTTCCCTGGAACGTTATTTAGTAACAGGATTATTTTGGTAATAGGTTCCAAACGGAATTAACGAAACCCGGTAATAGGTTATATTTAACTGTTACGTTAAATACCACCCATTTCTACCAGTTAGTCCTGCTGAATGTACTGATCCAGTTCCCAGCTACCTGGTGACTGATAATCTCGTTCACAACCTTGTTTTCTGTGAGCTCTCTGGTTTTGGGTCGCATCCGACCCGACCGTACCAACGATGCTACTGATTTTAAGATATATATATATACCAATTTTTTAAAGTTTGAACGTAAAAAATGCCTTATACACCGTTATTCGGTAAACTGGAGGATGTATTGGCTGAGTTACTCCATCAACAAGCCGACTTTCACGATAAAGAGAAGGGGGGGGGGGGAACTTTTAAAGAAAATACTCTCCGAATCTGAGGACGAAATTCTTGAAGATTTTGAAATTGACAGTAATTCTTTTGACTGTGATGAGGTACTGAAAATTCCTGTAGTGAAGAACAACAGAGTGATGATGAAGGTTCAGAAGATGACGTCAAATTCGAGTTCGGGAAGGACAATGAAACAATTTGGGCTGGTATGCCTTTATTTTTTATATGAAAGAGCCTAGTTTGTTCACAATTAATTTTTCTGTCTGGTGAAATTTATCACCAAATTACTTAACTGCTGTTGTGAATGAATGTTTATATTTCTTTTTAACCCTAGGACCTCACACAGGGGTACAGCTGTACCCCACTGTTCCTATTTTTGGGTGCACATCCGCGAAAAAAATTTTCCCGCCCGAATGGGACCCACGTAAATTATGTTGGTACCCCTGTGTGCGGGAAACGCACTGTCCCGAGTCCAGCTGGCTCTGAGAATTCGTGTTTCGCATCTTTTTTCGTGGTGGGGTACAAAATCATCCCAGTGTGTTTTTTCAAACTGTTTGGGGTACAAATTTACCCCAGTGTGAATCCCTGGAAACGTTATAGGTAAATTTTGGATCCTCACTGTTCTGAGCCACCATGCCACAACAATTTGTTGGTGAGAGGGTGAATGTGCCACAGAGGTTACATGACACCACAGCTGATGCAGAATTGGAGGGTGGTTCCCTATGAATTGGGGATGGTCTCTTTTGAATAGTAGGATGACCCCCTATGAATTGGTTGGAGGTGGGGGAAGGGGGTGGAGTTGCCACGGAGGTTACATCCTAATTAGAGGATGGTCCCCTATGAATTGGGAGATGGTCCCTCATGAATTGGGAGATGGAGGACAAAGGGGGTGGAGTTGCCACGGAGGTTACATGACACCACAGAGCACTGATTCGGAATGGAGGGTGGTTGGGGAAGGGAATCAAGTTGACATGGAGGTTACATGACACCACAGAGCACTGCTGCCAAAATGCCTAGTAACTGTGCCAGAACCGCATATTTTACCCCACTACAATTTCTACGTAACAATATTGCACATGACCTTTAATGAGAAGAAGGGAACGCTCAGAAGTAGCAGAATAGAGGTTCAAGTGCATCACAAAAGGGTAAGATAGATATTTACTAGGGTAACAAATTTAGGTAGGTACCTGAGGTTCTTAGGTAACCATAGAAAACTGATATTGACGTGTGAGTACCCACACGTTGTACACAAAATAGGTGGGTAGGTACGTATGAACAACGCTGAAAACCCTCACTTCGAATCGACGTAACCGCAATTTTTATCAATCATTGCTTCCGAATGTACCAAGGTTGCGGAATTTTAAAATTCAACTATCAATAGCTTCTAACATATTCTTTAAAACAGGTAAAACGTAGTTTTTTATACCAAAAATTACTTCAACATACGGAGTGCTGAGCTGATCCAAAAACGCCCACAGATCGGCGTCATAAGAGTCTTCCATTACAGAGTCGCTTCGAAATATCGCAGGAAACTTACATAATTAAATAATTTCACTGTAAATTTGGGTTGATTAATTTAATAATTTAAATTTTGAGCATTTGAAAACAAAATTCTGAAAAACAACGAGGACTGTAACCGTACTGATAACAATCATGTGGATATCACCGATCAAAGTGCACCGCTCTTGAACGTAGAATAAGGATATGGAAAAAATAAGGATATGAAATTGCACGCCGTGTGTTGAATGTCTTCTCTGTGGTCTTATCGGGAATGTTAACAACGCTCCTAGCGGATAAATTGTGTACAACTCCTGATAGAGATCGTGTCGTGTCGCTGACGAAATTTCCGTCATCAAGCGAAAATTAATCCCTCCTAGGGCTGGTTCTAAGTTTATTCTGTAGGAATTTTTTTGGTGTGTTTCCTTCTGTCGCGTTGGCAGGTAATCAGCTGAGCAGCCCTGGCGTTTCCCTTGTAAAAGACCCGTCTCAAACGTTTTCTGGGACGTCCCCGGACAGTGAAAAACTCCGTCGATAAAATGGCTGATAGCAGGTAGTTCCCCCGGGTTCAATTTGTGTCCCCCCGTTCGTCGAAGTAATCATCCGATATTCCGCCAGTAATCCAATTATTTTCGGCCCGTCGTCACATCCTGCGTCTTTCCCGCGAGTTATGACCGTCATCAATCGGTATTTTTAGCTGATTATGGGCAAAAATTTCCTCAAAAGCAGCCTTCAGAATGCCTCGTTCAACATAATATTCCAAGTAAGGTTGATTTATTCCGCATGACTTGTCAAAAAAAGTGACAGTAGGCCGATTATGTGCGTCGTGGCTTTGAAGTCTATTTACCTACTCCGTGTTTTTCTCTACTCTTACAGGTTGGTTTCCGAGTCGTCACATTCCTATTGAACGCATTCGTTCTAAGAAACATCTCCCAGGATGTTATCGGTGTTATGAACGTTCGCCTTCTTCTTCTGGAGTCCACGATATTATTTCTGAGTCGAGAAGCGTTCAGGCGAGCACTCCTGTCGCGAACTACCGAACACAATTGGCCGCAAGTGATCAACCTCGTTTGGCTTACGTAAGTATCACTCTCCCCCTACGATTCACTCTCTCTTATTCATTTTCACTTCGCTCGCCAATGTCACTTTTTCCGCGTTGGCTTCCAACTAGAAAGTGCTATAAAAAGGAAATTGTTCCGGGTGTTTCCCATCCATGTGTGCCCTCCTATCGTCCTTCCTTGTACTGTTGGGTGGGGACGACACATCACGTGTTACTCTTGCTCTATTCTCCACTAAAAAAGCAACCGTAGATAAGATAATCTTCTCTCAGTAGTGGAATTCCAAATGAACGTGTACCTACGAATTTAAAGGTGAAAACATTTCATCCATTATCTTCTCAATTTACGCAATATATTTGAATGTATCTGCGATAAACTTGATGCCATGCTTGAAATCATACTGTAGGCACTTGAACGCTAAGTTTGCTCGACACCGCTCATTGGTTTTAATGTTGACAAAACTAGTCATCATTTTCAGCTGAAATTTTGCGCTTATTCCAGAATGTATCCCATTTTCCTGTGTTTATGTTTGTACAAAGTACCGCCCAACAGCTCCCCGTTATCGATAAAATCGAAAACATGGATATTTTTTACCTTTAGAACTGTCTTACACTGTTTTTTGTTCGAAAGTATATTTGTGAACTCCGATCACGCCAGTTCACAAACCATGCTGATGGAAAATAATGATTTCGAATCATTTTTTGCTCCCGAACTTTGATCATCTGTAGATGCAACGTGTTAAAAAGGTCTCAGTCAGTGAATACCTACATAGTTTTTCCCTCTTATCTGGCAATTATTGGTCGATATATACGATTCCAGGGCAATCTTTTGGTTTTTCAATACTCTAGGTAGATGCACTAATGAATTTCATAAATCCTTGAAAATTTCAAATTTATGTAAATCTTACTTTTGGAAATAAAAAAGTGTATGGGTTTTGAGATTATCAAAATAAGAAGAATGCCACAATATACATGAAAATTGGATGGTTATGTCCTGAGAATGGGGTGTTTCAGTCAATTAAAAAAAAAAAAAAAATTTCAAAAGAGTATGGCTCAGGAATAACGGTAATCGGGTCTGTTCGTCGAGAAATTTTTTTTTCTAAATCAGAGATGCTAAGGAAAGTTGAAGATTTGAATGGTGTGACGTAGCTAGCAAAAACTGTCTTTGAAAAAAGTATCCATGCACAGAGAAGAGATTGGAATGTTCTCACGGGTAGCAGGTTCAAATTGAGTCTCCAGAATGTTGATCTTCCTCTTCTTTCCCGTCATATTTAAAACGAAAGAAAGAAAAGAAATCATGGGCGATACACTAGCTGAAAATTTGATAAGTTGAAACCACAAACGAAGCGAACAGAAAACAACCGATTACAGACGGCAGACGTAGGTAACGCTAACAATTGAACTGTAAAGTAACGCTATTCGAAATGAGAATCTCTTGGATACTACAAAATACTACTCACACGCGCGTGGCGTAGTGTGTGCATTTATGGCCTTTATTTCAAACGTGTGATCTCTAATTAATTTTTCTGCCACATTTTATAGTATCATTGGGCTAAAAGTTGGAGTACATAGGTTTTCAAGGGTGCTGAATCCAAATTTGAGGTCAAAAACCTGAATTTCCGACCCACCGAAAAACCCCATTGTTGATGAAAACTGACCAGCTATGAGAAAGCTGGATGGCAATGTTGCTCCTACTGACAGTTGGGGGGTGGGGGAACCTAGCGCCAATCTTCTTCTTCTTAACACGTTCAGACCGGCTGCTTCCACCCTGGATCCACGCGAAACCTTCGCCTGGTACGGCTGCTTCCACGGTGGATCCATGAACTGGATTCATGTCACATTTTTCGAAATGCTCTGGATAGTTCATTTTTCCCCCAACAGGGCTCTTTTTGGTCTCAATCCCTTCGGAATGAACCCACCTTACCGTCCCAACCTTTCGGTTTCGGGTATCAGTGCATGTTATCACGCAAAAATGCCGGCTTCTCATCAGTGTGACTGTTTTGCTGTGTCTTCAGTTTTGCTTCCAAGGTCCTGGGGACAATCTGGGTTTTGAGCCCCAGTCTGAACGTGTTAATTCGCTGACTCCTCGCGGAAGTTGGCGATCCAAACAGCCAGTTCTTCCTTGTTGGTGGCAACCCGAAAAACATCCTCCGATGAACAGGAGAACCACCGCCTCAAATCCTTAAGCCAAGAGTGTTTCCTTCTCCCAACTGAACGTTTCTCCAAAATTTTCCCTTCGATGATTAGGCGCAGCAACTCATACCGGGGACCTCTCATTACATGCCCAACGTATCGGGGTTTTCGCTCTTTAACAGTGAGGAGGAGCTCCTTAGATTTTCCCATCATCTCAAGGACCCAGAAGTTGGTGACTTTCTGGACCCGTGGAATGCGTAACATACGTCGGTATAAATACAACTCAAAAGCTTCTATGTTCTTTTCAGTGCTGGGGTCAAGGGTCCAGCTTTCACACCCATACAAAAGCACCGAGAAAACATAGCACCTGACCATCCGCATTCTTAGAGCCAGACTAAACGTAGAACGCATGAAGAATTTCTTCATTTGAAAGAAAGTTCCTCTTGCCATCTCGATTCTAGCTCTTACTTCTTTTTTCGGGTCTTTGTGCTCGTTCACCAAAGCTCCCGGTCAGCTGTGGCTGAGCGAGCTACGGCAAGTGTCTTTGGAGGCGAGAATCGGACCGGTTGCAGGGGCCGTGAGTTCGAGGCTCGCCTCGGGAGCATATTTTCGGGCTAGTCGGTCGCAGTTCGCCCCTCGTCCCAACCCAGGGCGGTGAGGCCAATGGGAAGTCATGAGCGAAATCATCAGAACAAATTCTGATCTTCCCTTAGGAAGACAGCTGATGACGTCCGCGACGCCAGGAATGGCAGTCAGACGAAAATCCACCTGAAATGGTTGTTTACTTTACTCTCCAAAGCTCCCAAGTATTTGTAGGATGCTACCTGCTCCACTCGCTCACCGCTTACCGTAAGGTTGATGTCTATTCTGCGCTTTGAAAACACGAGTACCTTGGTTTTGGAAACATTCAACGCCAGGCCATATGCTTCACTATGCTGAACAATTGAATCCATCAAACACTGGAGATCAGCAAGGCTGTCAGCCAGGACAACGGTGTCATCAGCATACCGAGCTTAGGTACACACCATTGACGGATATTCCCTTATCCGGATGCTGTTCAAGGGCCTCTCCAAATACAACTTCAGAATAGAGGTTGAAAAGCAAGGGCGGCAGTATACACCCCTGCCGTACACCCTTCTTAATTTCCAAGACCTCCGAAGTAACCTGCTCCACTCTGATCTCAGCCACCTGATTCCAGTACAATGGGGATATCAGCTTAATCTGTCCTCGGTCAATCCCAGTAGCACTCAAAATTTCAATCAACTTGCCATGCTTCACAGTAGTAGCATCCTGTACACTTAAACGCATAAGGTCAACTGAGGTCATTCAGAGGGTGTTTATTTTAGTACAGGAGGATATTGGAGGCCGAATGCGTTCTTTTCCCGTCCCTTGACATCACTGGAGTGGTTAGTTTTGTACAGGAAAAATTTGTGCTGGGCGAATGCAGGGGCGATTGCAGCCTTTTTTCGGGCTGTACAAGTAAATGCATGATGCCCACTGACGTCACTGGAGTGTTCCTGGGACGAATGCGGCCTTTTTTCGCAAGAGAGTGCAAAAATCTACGAAGAAAAAAGTTTCCGGTCCAATGTGACGTCAGCGAGTAGTAGGTAGGTAGGAAAGAAAACGCTGCAAATCATTGCTCAAAGGTTTATTATTTTCTGTATAGATCACCCTTCTGTATAGATCACTGGTTTTCCATCAATAGCACCTACCACCATCTGTATTCTCCCTTGACCTTCCCTCTCAAATTTCAGCTTCCTGCGTTCAATAGGATTGAAAATGGCTTCGGAGCTCACTCAGCTGATCAGTGATCTGAAGAGTGAAGAAGATCTCCTCGAATGCTGAAGACGCCTGGAAGAGCACTTCCATTCAATAGGATTGAAAATGGCTTCGGAGCTCACTCAGCTGATCAGTGATCTGAGGAGTGAAGAAGATCTCCTCGAATGCTGGAGACGCCTGGAAGAGCACTTCCATTCAATAGGATTGAAAATGGCTTTGGAGCTCACTCAGCTGATCAGTGATCTGAGGAGTGAAGAAGATCTCCTCGAATGCTGGAGACGCCTGGAAGACCACTTCCATTCAATAGGATTGAAAATGGCTTTGGAGCTCACTCAGCTGATCAGTGATCTGAAGAGTGAAGAAGCCTTTGAGCAATGATTTGCAGCGTTTTTTACCCACCAACATTTTTTTTACCTACCAACTTTTTTTACCTACCAGCTAGGTACTACCTACCACACCATACTGGCTTCACACCTTCACAATCAAGTTTATTAGAAAGAACTAAACGCTTCACACTCGATTGGAAAAATAGAAAGCTTCATGTGGAAATTTGATTACTGGTTACGCAGAAGGCAAAACTGTACACAAATCGAAGAAATGAACAGCGATCGCATTTTAGTCAGATAAAATTTGAACGGCGATTAGACCTCTTTTGCGATTCACACTCATGATTCTGTTTTATCGAAGGAAAACCTTCAAGTACTCGTAGGGACCGAACGGTTTGTCCTACAGAGCTCCGGGTGGTCTCAAAAATTTTTAAAAATTCAATACTATTTAAAATTGGTGAAAAAACGATACCTTTATTTCGAGAGTTTTCGAGCTAGGGCACTCTTGAAAATTTCAACCCTTAATTTTCACCCCTTAGAAGTGACCTACATCAACCAAAAGCTTCGCGGCACAACTAGACCCCAAATGGAGCCCATATACCAAATTTGAACCAAATCGGTCCAGTGTTGCTAAGAAAAGTGCCGCGTACGGCGGACGGACGGAAATTTTTTTATTCGATTTTCGTATTCTACGTACCTTGAAACGTAAAACATCTAATTTTGAGGGGGGGTTAAAATTTTTTTTTCTTGCTCGATTCCAAAGGCTTATTATTGAAAATAATAAACCAAAAAAGATAGGAATTGGTACGTCCGATTCGCTCCTGTACGCGTAAAAACGTCCAATGACGTAATAGGGCAAACGAAAAGGTAGAGGAGGAATAAAGGTAGGAATCGCCCCCCCCCCCCCCCCCGGCCTACAAATCTACTGTGATGTCGGTGGTATGGTGTGAATCGCACTGTACACATAAAAACATCCAATGGGACAAAAGAAAAGGTACAGGAGGAAAAAGGTAGAAATCGTCCCCCCGGCCTAAAAATCTACTGTGACTTCGGTGGTAGCCGCGAATCGCCCTGTACCTATGAAAACATCCAGTGACGTCATAGGGCAAAGGCAAAGGTACAGTTTACCACTACTAAGGAACGCGAAAAGAACGCATTCGGCCTCCAATATCCTCCTGTACGAAAATAAACACCCTCTGAATGACCTCAGTTGACCTTATGCGTTTAAGTGTACAGGATGCTACTACTCTTCACACTATCAAAAGCTTTGCGATAGTCTATGAAGCAAGCGTACACGTTGACATTCATATCCCTGCATCTTTGGGTTGACACATTCAAAGAGAAGAGAGCCTCACGGGTGCCCACACCATTCTGAAATCCTTCTGAACTTCCTTCATATTCTGGTATGAATGATACGGAGGAAAATCTTAAGGACATGAGACTGACAAGTACTCATCACAGGAGGAAGAACATGCTTTTTTGGGCAGCGGTATGAATGTTGACTTTAACCAGTCACACTGTATTCGACCAGCTCTGTACATAGCATTAAAAAGCTGTGTCAAGAGATCAAGTCCCTCACCATCTTAGCGCCATTGCGTAAGAGATTAGACTAACCCGCTATGAGGAAGGAATGTCGACCAAAAGGAGACTCCCTCAAGCCTGGTCATTCCTAGATAGTTCGAAAGTCAATAAAAAAAAGTTGCTAAATGAGAAGAGGAAAACGTTGGTGATACTCTTATACGGCTATATTGACAGTTACGCACTTTTTTCACGTGTTTTGTTGGTACGTTTTCTTCACGTGTACATTAGGTAGGTAGTAAATAACCTTGACGAATCTCATTCGCCCATAAAAACCTGATTCGACGACAAACGTGGTGTTATTGACACTATTAAAAGAGATCAAATGGCGCTATAAAACTCCATCCAGTAAAATACCAGGCCCCAGTGTTGAAACTCCGTTAAACTCTCGTACGCCTAATTCTGTCGCGTTGTCAGCCCAATTTTGGGAATTCAAATCGTGCTTTTAGTCAGGATGTTTTACCTTTGTATTGCAGCTCAGTAAAGAGAAGAGTTCTCTACTTCTGGTTCGTAATTTATTGTAAGTAGGTACGTGGTCTAACCATGGTACTAGTTATCAGTATTAACTAAACATCTGGTGAGAGGCTTGGCATTATATTACTTAATACGTCAGGTCGATGGACAGTTCATTCAGCTCGTGTGCGGGATGATGGACAGGTAATCATGAAAAGCATCTGACATGACTGGTTTTCGATTGCTCCTCAGCCTAATTTCGATTTTAATATTGTAATCGACGTCGAATATCGATCTCTATTGATTTCTTAACGGACTAATACCTTCAGTTCCACGATCGATGGGATATTTTTCGATTACCAATCATTTCATCATCTGTAGGTGAAGAATCGATTTTCTTGAATATTTTCGTCTGTGAGCCATTTAAAAAAATTGCTTATATGGTTTTGCTCCTCAACACCTCCTGAGTAAGAATAAATCGTTTCTATGTCTTTGAATTTCGAGGAAGACGAAGAAACTATCAGGAAAAGGGGTTTCCTGCAGAGGTTGGTGCTGTGCGGGTCTAGTCTATACGCGCATTACTCATTATTTCTGCAGGCGCCGAGCAAAATTCCTGGCCTGGGCCGGATGATGGAGTTAATCAAAAAAATTAATTTCACGAAAAAAATGCGATTTTTTCGTTTTGTCATAATTGTGCGCAGAAGCAATGGAAAACCTGCATTAGGCGCTGATTTGCTCGAAAAAAACGTTTCAGGACACGGCGAAACTCGGGAATGGGCTCCCACAGCCAACGTCTGCATGGGAGAGCCTACTGAACTCCCGCAAGTGGCTAATTCCTGCGATTTAATCAACATCTCTTCAATTTTTTGCTCCTCGTCGAACTATGTGGATCGCCGTCCGGAGACTTCGACCACGATTTGGATCGGCGGAGAACTTCACTTCCTGGTCTTCCACCCTAGTACCTACCTACTGGGAACCCGAAAGCTCCAATTGATTCCTTGATGCCATTACCAACTTGGTGGGCATCCGCGGTGAGTGGCACTCTCCTTCTTCCTCTCTCTCGAGTCACGAACATTCTTACCTAGTTTGAATTCAATTTTCGAAATTTTGAGGCCCTTAGGGAACTTGGTTGAGGCTATAATAAATCTCTCAAAATTGTGCTACAATCTTTGTTTTTATTGTCAATTATTCTCCTAGAGCTCCTTAATGGCGAGTACGCCGCCATTCTCTGAGTAATTCATTTAAATAGATAGATTAATATCACATTTTGTGGTTTTGCCAAAATGTGGTATTAATTTATCTATTTAAATGAATTTATCAGGAAATGGGGGCGTACTTGCCTTTAGGAGCTCTAGGGTTGTGAATAACAACAATAAGATTGCAGCACAGTTTTGTGAATTTTATTAAAGACTCAACCAAGTTCCTAAGGGCCTCGAAATTTTGGAAAATTGAATTCAAACTAGGTAAAATTGTTCGTGACTCGAGAGAGGATGAAGGAGAGTGCCACTCACCGCGGATGCCCACCAAGTTGGTAATGGCATCAAGGAATCAATTGGAGCTTTTGGTTCCCAGTAGGTAGGTGCTAGGGTGGAAGACCAGGAAGTGAAGTTCTCCGCCGATCCGAATCCTCTCGTGGTTGTTGTCTCCGTACGGCGATCCACTTGTTCGACGAGGAGCAAATAATATTGAAGAGAAGGTGATTAAAAAGTGCAGAAATTAGCCACTTGCGGGTAGTTTAGTTGGCTCTCCCATGCAGACAAGTGTTAACCATGGACCTGTAATGATGGGTATTTGTTGCTAATTGTTTACCTTCTCGAGTGATGTTCTTGTTCAAGTAGTATCCAAACAGTTGGATAGAGTTTCTCACTTAATTTCTGGCATTCCTATTGGTTTCTCAAGTCCTTGGTGATTGTCCCAGATAAATATTTAAGTTGTATGTCACCAACATAGTAGTCTACCCGGGTCAAATCGAATACGGGATAACCTTCCTATAGCTAGGCCATGAAAAAAGTAGAGGAATAATGACAGCTGAGCCGGTTTCCAGCAGCGTCAGATCATGTGGATTTTGCGTTTGGCGCAGTCAATGCCGTATCGAAGCAGGGAATGGCTTGCAAAGCCTCTGGGATACGTGGATATAGAGTGGGCAACGCATTAGCCCCCTCAACAGCATGGCAGGCATAGAGCGCATTCTCCTGGGGAATTTGGAACTAGAGTTGACTGACGTCATCTTTTTTATTTTTGATTTCACCAGATACCCGATGCCTGATTTTTTAAAGATTTAATATATCTTTATATTAGAATATATTATATTCTAAATTCCTTGAGGATGTTTCTGTCACAATTTTCGTATTTCCCCCCAAGTAGACTGTAGTAGGAAGCTGGCCTATAAATCAGTCGTACGGGTTCTAGTTTACGGAGTAAACACGAGATTGTGCTCTGTTTAGATTACCATGATTGGGCTATAGAGATTATGAATGACTTTCTATCGTGTATTCAATCAAAAGTTGTTGGACCAAGACCATCAAAATATTCATCTCTCTTTTATTTGACTTTGACTAATGACATACCTTTATCTCTTTGAGCAATTGATAAGAACTCTGACCAATTTTTCGCTCAGTGAACTCGTTGATTGCAGACGATGACCGACCTCGGAAACTTAACATATTTACAGGTGGGATAAACTGTATAGTTATGAACCTGTTGATTGTTTCTATGGATATAAGGTAGTGATGCCGATGCTGTTGATTGAATAGTGGGAAACGTCACAAGGTGGAATCACAGAGCCAGTTCGATAGTTCATTAGAGACAGCCTTTACAGGGTGTCCGAGAAAGATATGACCAAACTTCAAGGGTCGATTCTACAAGGTATTTCCAACAAAAAATGTCACTTAGCAATTTTCTCTCAACCCTTGCTTTTTCCAGTTTTTTCAATTTGAAGGTTTTTTTCGTATGTTGTACCTTCTTTCACTAAAATGATTACAGCTCCTTTATTTTACGTAAAAATTAAATGATTAATTAATTATTAAATTATTACATTGTTGAAAAGAGCATTAAATTTCCCATCAGATGAGCTACAACGCACATTTTTAACCTCGCATCTAATTAGATTTTTCCTAATCCAAACATAAAACTTCGCAATTTTTCGAGTTTTTTTTAAACGAAATTCTCAAGATATTTTCACCCATTTCATGTAGAGGAAATTCGATGCGGTTTTTAGCAAAAACATCCTCGAATTCGAATAAAAAAAGTCGAAACAGTCGAATTTGTTGGAGAAATCTGTGTTTGAACACGGAAAAACGTGAATTTTTTTGTATCGATGTATCAAAATATTGAGTATCGATACTTTAGGGTCACAAAATATTAACATTTCCAATATTTTCAAGAAAAATGTTTTTTCGAACAATGTTTATTCATCTCTCACTATGAAGTGTCCAAGCTGAGTGTATTTACTCAACATGCAGTTGATTATTAATAACTGTGGATATTCATTGAACATTTTCTCCTTAATATAAATTAATTTTATCTGTAGGTATAAATTATCTGATGAAATCTGGGCTTATTTCTTTGTGGGTTGAGCTTCACCCAAAAGTAATGACCCGACAGCCTCCCTACCTTCTTCATTTTTAACCCTGTACTTCGCAACGTCTAATATACCATACCCGTGTTCTGTTCAAATTGTAACATTATAGAAGCTTTTCAAGTTTTATCATATTTTTGGAGGGCCAAGGGGGTACACTTAAGGGGAAAAATTGAAACATCTCCATAGGAAAACTAGGTACCAAAATTTGAGATAATTAGCTCGTTACGTTTTTAAGACTGCGTAATTGTTTTGATTTACATGCGCTCTTACTACTTATCTAATTAGTGCAGCAAGTGAGAAGGTGTAGTAATTGTAGTAATTATTACTAGCAATTCTTACATTATTTTATTTTATGAATTCTTTTTTCTGATTGAACTAGAACGAAATACATTTTATTTAACAACCATTCTCATTTATCGGTGACTTGGCAGTGTAGGATATGTAGGCACTTACGATATCACACATGTTGAAAATCTGTTCAAATTTCAACATTTTAGAAGCTTTTTCAATTTAACATGTTTTTAGAGGGCCTAGAGTACACTTTAGGGGGGAAAATTTAAAAGAATCCCTATACTTCTGCCTAGTATAGGGTTAATCCATTGTATTGTATTTTTCGCTAGAACTGTCGATATTCGATATTAAGGAATATTGGATCCGAAGTATCGATACCCAACAGTATCGGATTGTACAGTATCGATACTAAAATAACGAGAATCGGTACAAAAGTATCGATATTTTAAAAAATCTGGTATCGATACCCACCCCTACTTCACCAACAACGCTCCTCCCAAGCACCGAAAATATTCACGTTTTTTCCGCGTTCAAATTCAAATTCCTCCCCTAAGTTCGATTGTAAAACATTTTTTGATTATACCGTTTGAAAGCTGAGATTTTGAAGATGTTTTTGCTGAAAACCGCATTGATTTTCCTCAACAGGAAACGGGTGAAAATTTCTTGTGAATTTCGCCAAAAAACTTCAAAATCGCAAAGTTATAAGTTTGAACTACGGAATATCTAACTAGATGCGAGGTTAAAAATGTGTATTGTAGCTCATGTGATGGGAAATTTAATGCTCTTTTCAACGGTGCAATTAGATGTGAATTTGTATGAAAAATAAGGGAGTTATAGTCATTTTAGTGAGACAAGGTTCAACATACGAAAAAAATCTTAAAAGTGAAGTAACTCGAAAACGAAGCATCTAAATAGAAATTTCTAGGAGGCACTTTTTGTTGCAAATTACTTGTAGAATCGAACCCTGAAGTTTGGCACCCTTTCTCGGACACCATGTATATGGATCCAGCAACGTGTTGAATGCACGCTTCCCTTTTTGCTACTATTTGTATTCGGCAGTCGTTGGCTCTCTTCGATATGACTTCATCACGAGCGTCTAAACCACACCTACAGCGTTAGTTCATGTATCCTCCGCCAGGGATAATAAAGCGTTTTTCCTTTGAATCGTATGAGATAAGCTCAGTTACCTATTTTGGTAAAGATTGAGATGCGATGCAGCTGATTCAAGGGAAAATGCTTCACAATCCCTAGCGGAGGATACATGAACTAATGCTGTAGGTTGATTTAGACATTTGTGACTTCATCCGCCCTGCTTGATAGACGGTGTTCTTCAAAATTCATCTGTTCAAGGAACACTTCAAGACATTACAAGGCTTAGTGGCTAAAGTGTGAAGAAGTGTGGCTGAAGTGTTCAATGTACGGGTCTCAGATGTGGTAGCTTATACATTCCTACTCTCAGTGAAGTGGTCACTTGAACCGCGAAATGCCATTTCTGTTGGTATATTGCATATTCTGTGTCCTTGTCTCACTATTATGCACTAGATTCAATATTAACTAAACTGCTACTGACAACAGTGGTAGGGTATTGCCAGTCTTCTTTGGTGGTGAACTTCAGCTAGGCCTGTGAAACAATGACGGAAAGGGAGTGTTTGGAATAGGGCATATACAGAACCATTACTGACTGAAATTCTGCATCTTATGGAGTTGTGTGACATGTAATGGTGGCCGTATCTGCCTTGGCTTGATTTCCAGTAGTACTCAGATTGTCTGTTTCTGCTTAGATTTCCTAATTCACGCCTTTCTCTAAAAATGGTGTTCTGAAATGGGAATTTTGAGTTTGTGTTCAGCTGTGATGATAATGAATAATATTTCGTATGTCTCGCGGATATACGAATTTTCACTCGTGCAACTGGAATTTCCTTTAATGGTCTCGGGGCTGTGGCAGCTTCACCGTTCTTGTACTGATGCCAGTCAGTGGCAGATCGCTAAGACAGAACTGATGAATGTTGCAAGCTCAGGATTCTGAATGTATTGTATATTGTATTACTTTGAATGGTATGCAAAGAATACTCTAACACTGCTTTAGGGCATGCAACGGACATGATACACACTGATAGTAAATGAGGCATTACAGTACTAACTACTTTGCTTGCAGTTTACATACTTCCATTTAGTGTGGAAATAATACTTTTTTGCTGTCATCAGTTCCGGTAGGGTGTGTGTCAAAGGACCCCTCTGGCATAGTACCCCTGGTCAATCTACCCCCGAGCTTCTTATCAGATGGATACTATAAGGCACCTACAAAAGACCCCCCTGCCAATGTACCCCACCTTGTAATTCAGACAATCGATAGTTACCCTCTTACTGATGTTGTTTTAATCGATTACCCGGTTATGAACGATTGATTATGGATGTTTAATAACTTGATATTCATGAATTCATGATTATATGAATCCACACAACGCTGTAATTGGCGGTAAATTCAAATTTTGTTCTTAGTTTACCATAAATATTGGGCTTGAGCATTGTAACGTGAATCCAAATTATACTTGGTACTTGGTGGGCATTTTACGGGGTGGAGATATGAATAAGTAATCAATTGATCAATTGATAACGAATCAATTATTGAGATTCAACAATCGAAGGATAAACATCGATTTGATGACAAAGACAGCGGGGTACATTGCCGGGGGGTCGTTTGAAGGTGCGTTATAGTATCCATAATGATAAGAAGCTCGGGGGTACTGTGCCGGAGGGATCCTTTGCCCGGGGGGTCCTTTGATAGCATCCCGTTCCGGTAGGTACCTAAGGTACCTAGGTACCTAACACTTTTTCAAAATAATATTGTAAAATAATATTTATCAAAAAATACATGATAATTTTACAATTGGTATCATTATGATACCAATTGTAAAATTATCATGTATTTTTTGTTAAATATTACAAAAATTACGCCTTACAAAAAAAATTGAAATGAATTCACTATTTCTGCCTCAATCAGCTGACTCTAACCTACTTGTGACGTCACTTGTAGAAGTAGGATAGCCCCTACTTGACACCATCTACTTTTGTATATTACATTTATCGACAATAATATCTAGTTATCATTCCTTCTTTACGGTTGTTGAAATTATACTTCCATGCTAGTTGTTTACTTCCATGATGTGATTTCACTGCCTCTTTCAATTTCTTCATGCCCCACCTCTTTCTGAACTCCCCAAATTTTCGTACAATTTTCTTCATTCCAGATTAGTAATATACATTTAATATTATTGGTTTTAGGAGGCGGAATAAGGATAAGGTTCTCAAGTGGGTCAAGCGAAGGGGCAGACCCCAAAATATTGGTTTTGTCTCATCTTACCGTTCTGGCATTTCAATCAGACATTTCAATAAATTTTATATTTTCACTTTCATCCAGAGAACTGCAATGATTGTTTATCAAAAATACTTAACATTTTCAATTCTTCGTTGAACTGCCCTAGAATCGAGTTCGAAAAATCGAAAACACGGTTTTGCATTATTCGCTCCAGAGACAATAACAACGAACCCATTCATAAATTTCAAGAATACCCTCTTAAATTGCCTCTAAAAGGTATTCGCAATGAAAAAAAAAAACATAAAAATGAATAGCCATGAAACCTCACTCGCCTTTTTTGTTAGATGTGATCAAATGGTTGATTCAATAATACTGCGCTCCAATGTTTTATTACTTCAGAATAATACCTCTGGGGTTCACAAATTCAAATGAATCCTTTTGTGTACACAAATGTAAACACATAATGTCCGTTGTTTTCCCTAATACAGACGTGTAGACATTCTCTCTCTCACTCTGAAAGGCAAAAATGATATACTTTTGGTCTAGACATCCGTATTATTATGTAGTTTTTGGGGTAGTTGTACCCTCTAATCTGGAATGACCTATAGCTCGCCGTATTGGTGGTTGCAGAAGCTGAGAATCATGAAGAGGAAAGGAGAATTGCCTTCGAACGGTGAGGGAACGAGGGATGCCAAGCCAAGCCCGGCCCAACGGAAAGCGGACAAAGAAGACCGCGAATCGCTAGTCCTGTGGAAGAGACCGTTCACGACTATCAACTACTTTTCGAGGGAGTTGACACTCAATATTGATTCCGCTGCTCGCAGAACTCTCGAGTGCCGGAAAAGTTTACTTTCTGTAGTTTTAGTTATTTTAATCTTCATAGGAATCGGTAAACTTGAAGGCCCGCATCAGCCTTTACTGCAGTTACTGAAAAAACAGACTTTATGGAGTTTATATTGGGTCGGATTAGGCGTGTTGTCGTCTATTGGTTTGGGAACGGGTTTGCACACGTTTCTCCTGTACTTGGGGCCGCACATAGCTGCAGTGACAATGGCAGCTTACGAGTGCGGAGGATTGAATTTCCCTGAGCCCCCGTATCCGTCGACGATCGTCTGCCCTCCAGAGGTCGATCCCTTCTGGAAAACTACCATTTGGAATATCATGAGGAAAGTCAGTTTGGAGTCCATCATGTGGGGCGCTGGCACGGCACTCGGAGAGCTACCTCCGTACTTCATGGCTCGGGCAGCTCGACTTTCTGGACACGACCCAGACGACGAGGACGAGCTCAAGGAGTTCGAAGAGCTCCAAAAAAAGAAACAAAACCCCGCTACGATGTCTCTCGTAGACAGAGGGAAACTCTTGGTCGAAGACCTAGTCCACAAAGTTGGCTTCTTCGGTATTCTGGTCTGCGCTTCTATTCCAAATCCATTATTTGATCTCGCTGGAATCACCTGTGGCCACTTCCTTGTCCCGTTTTGGACGTTTTTCGGTGCCACGTTGATAGGAAAAGCTATTATTAAGATGTCCATCCAGTCAGTCTTCGTTATCGTTGCCTTTTCGGACGTCCTCATCATGAAGTTGATGGAACTCCTAGGACTCATACCTGTGTTTGGAGCCCAGCTCCAAGTGTTCGTCCAAAAAATGGTTGAAGTTCAGAGAGCCAAACTCCACCAAGACGCAGAAGAAACTACCCCGCAATCTGGCAACCCCCTGGCTTCCATATTCGAAGTTTTCGTCCTAGCCATGGTCGGTTATTTCGTCCTATCTATTATCAACAGCTTAGCTCAAAGCTACCACAAACGAATTTCAACCAAAACCAGCAAACAACCTGACAGAAAGAAGAGGGAAGATTGACAAAAGCTCAATGCTCAGAACCTCGGTAAACGTAAAAAAGGCGTTAAGAAAAGACGTTTCAAATAGGTTATGGGCTAGATACATTCCTTTAAAGTACTAAAGTGTTACCAAATCTTTTGAAAAGGGATTCCTTGATGTCCATGAAGTGCCCTCCCCAATTTTCTATTATTTTGTCCATGGTTATCCCTATCCTAACTCGTCCTAGTATTGTAGTGTGGACATCCTAAGTGAATGCGAGCTCGGTAAACTGTAATATCATCGAGAAGTAAATTCGTGTTGAAATTGAATTGTCTACTGTTGGATTATTCGAAAAGGAATATGTACGAGACAAAAAGCTCATTCGCTTTTCAAAGTGGCATACGTGCAAAAAAACTGGGTTGCCAAGTAGTGTCGTTCTCATAGGAATATTAAATAAGCAACTCTAGTCTTGAGTTGCTGATCAGCTACTCTTCCTAGATCAGCAACTAAATGGTGCTCAAACTTGCGACTAGACGATTCTTTCCAGCGTGTGTGCCAGGTTGTAGCCTTGCAATCCAACTTTGATAGATCATTGACTAGGGATGATAAAGTCGTAAGTCGTCCAACGCCTAAGAAAAAAAAGATTTTTTTCTAATTGGAAATTCTATTAGACTATTTGAGATTAGACCTTTGGGATATATTTTTCTAGCCTGTCCTCTATAATAGATTTCATTACTTCTGACTTTTGTTAGCTTCCTGAAACGATTTTGTGTCTACTGACAATCAAAAATCAGTTTTCTGCCTATTGCAGCTCGTGCGCTCCTCTTCGCCTTTTAGGCTCGAGGAAAGTACAAATCGCTCATCTTTGAGATTTTGGTTTAGGGCCAGTTACTACCAAGAGAATGTTCTGGAAGAGACGTTGAACGTTATTCCATATTATGTGATATCTAGTGCGATTGTTCCTTGATCAAACCAGATAACGTAAACTGTAAATTCACCCTGAATGATTTTGTCAGATTGAACGTTTTTGAGTTGACAATTTTATTCTCACCTAAATAAATTCCTTCACTGCCAGTACTTTCCATTGGGGTTGAGATTAAAACTCAAATTCCAAAATATATCGAGGCATCCTATGAGTTAACCATAACATTATACCTACAAAGTTAATATCTATGTGTGACACCCAAGAACGATTTCCTTTTTGCTTAGCACTCATGTTTTGGAATTTTTATGTTACTTTCTGAAGTTATTGTCGCTATTCAGGCGCTTCATATTATAGAATATATATATTATCAAATTGCGTTATTCCTAGTTATTGAATTTGAAGGAGAAAAAATTATCGTGAATTTTGTATACTTGAGCGGTGGTCATGTTATTTGGTATTTAGAGCGCTTTTTCTAGGAGTTCAAGTCAGGCGAGTTGCTCGTTGTTAAACAATTCCTTATATATCTACTCAAAAAAGTCAACTTATAACTTATTAAGTGAAATAAATGTACTTGAACCTTGACGTGAACCAAATTATTTTGATATACGCAAGCTTTACCTACTGTTTTTTGTTAAAGTACAAACTGAATTTGAAATAGGAATCCCATGGTGGCCAGTTGGTACTACTGTTTTTCTGGGATCCATTATGCAAAATGGCGATGCACTTTTTGCCAGTTGGTACTACTGTTTTTCTGGGATCCATTACGCAAAATGGCGGTGCATGCGAGGGTATTTGATTGCACTTTTTGTTTCGCGTGAACTTGAAATATTTGCCCTCTTTGAAATGCGTGAACCAGGCATCCATTGTGGACAGTTGGTGAATTTTTAAAGTGTTTTCAAATGCAATCCAACTATTCAATGTTATTGTTTTTAAGGGTCTGTTTGAGAGGCTGATACCAGAAAACAGGTTGGCCAAATATAGTTTTTTCTTCTCTGAGTAGGTACGGAGTCGGTATTTATATTTATATCATAAACTTCCAAATTTGGGGGGTTATATAAGAACGTCTCTCTCAAACAGGCCCTAAAAGTAACCAATTGTTGGTACTTGACTTTTGATTCGCATGACCTACCCGGAATATTTTTGAGTTGATAACTATTGACTAAAATTAGGTACCTAAGTATTACGAAACCTGGGGAGTGTGACTTTTGTAGTTGGGTATTGGGTCCAGTATTCGGGGAAGAAAATTTTGGTACATTCTCAGTGGCTATAGTGCCAATTTAGTTACGTATCATCAAAACATGTTTTCCATTGAACGTTTGTATGTTGTTTTGTAAATAAAAGAAGTTATTCAAGTTCGATTGTTTATTTTGAATCCTAATTTTAGTTGGTTTTTTATTCACGTTGCTAAATTCAGACATTTCGTAGCCCGTTTTCAGACTGAATTTTTAAATGTGTCAAGTCAAAACACGTTACTAATTTACGTCTAATTAGCTGTTCATCCAAGAAGATGGAGCCATTTTTTCTCGTTATTTTGGCATCTGTTTTCTCTAGTCATGATAATACAGGGTGTCTGCAAAAACGTTCCCCCCCTCCGCAATAGCTGGTCCCCAGTCTGTGTTGAGAAAGGAGGAGGGAAAGTGCAATTTTTTGTAGTTGGTGCTGACTCTTCACTTGTAAACATTCAGAAATTAGAGTTTTTGCACGCCACTACTGGGGCCCTTGGAACCTCTTCACAAAGCTCGGAGTTTGCGGGTGACGATGAATTTGCCTCCTGTTTCTAGAGGCCCCCCAGCACGAGAGCCTCCCTCCCTCCCTGTCCATAGTTAATGGGCCTTCTCCTTCAACTGGGTAGCATCCTCTGTTGCTCGCACTAGTCTCCTCCTAATGGGGCCCGTCAGATTTTGGCAGCAACAACTCTATTAACTGAAGAGGTCTTCAAGTAGTGAGTAAAAAGGACATTTTCTTCTTAAAAAAGTTTATTTTTCGTCGATTTTTTGATCAAAATGCAGTCAAATTAAGAAACTAACATCACCACGTGATTTAGAGTAAAATAATACTAAATTATCATGTGTCACTGTTGGGTACTTTGTACATGCACATTTTGACGCAACCTCGCAATGGTCGTATGGACCTGGCCATGGTCGTATTTGAGATCCGTGGATAAAATCATGAAGATTCCAAAAAAAAAAAATTTTTTACCATTATCTGTACGATTTTAGCAGGGGAACTTTTTCGGGACACCCTGTATATAGCATTCGCACCTTTAAACCTTTGGCGATTTGAATTAGAATTTTCGAAAAATGTATTAAGACGTTAGACAAATTTGCTTAGTAAAGAAAAATCTCAACTTCAACAAAATGTATAATTGTAAGCACAAATCGTGCTAGTGATAATGAACACTTTCTACGTACAGTTGAAATTGTAATTTAGGTATGATATAAAGATCAGTAAAATACAAGGCAACAGTTAAGGAGTCAATACAGAAAGGCAACAGTTAAGGAGTCTCAGTCGGTTGCCGTTCGTTCCGGGTCAGTATTTCACTAAATTGCAGGCACTGAAACTTTAAAAGTTGTACATAAATTTGAGATTTTCATCAACGAGACCGAGTCAATAAACTTTTTGTGAACACACGACGAGAGTTTGTTACAAAGTTTGTCGAAGTTCATCCGTAGTGCGTAAAATATCCAATTTTCAAAACGATACACTCAGCTCCAAAATTCGACAACCGCAAAGATCAGTCCCACCCCCAGCCAATAGCATCCAATTACGCACTATGGATTACAGACTTTAAGCTGGGTTCACACAGGTGCGTAAAGTCCATAATACGTAATGCACAAAAAGAGAAGTGGGGGAATTCCGTAATGCAGAAAGTGCGTGAAGGGCCCCATTCACGTGTATGCCCGGAGTCCCTAGCTGCTGTCAAAGGGGAAAACTACCAATGAATGGTTAACAAAATCTTGAGGTCTGGCAGTTGTCCGCCGCTCGACAGGTAATCGAACATGCTCGAAAATTGCGGCCAGGTTAATCCTCGGCAGCCCTGTGAATGGTTGAAGTGAGGCTGACGCCCAGTTGCACCCCCACCAGTTCAGTATGTAGCCCTACCATTTTCCTCACTTCTAGTCATCTGAGCAAGCAGTGGTTGGTAGCAGGTCTGCCATTCGGCGGAATCAGGTAGTTTTGGTAGCCAGGAGAGTGGACTACTGCGGTGGCTTCGGGGAGTACCTGGATGGATGCGGCGGTGACTCTGCACATACACGTGAATGGGGCCCTCAATGCAGAAAAGGCACATGGCTGAATGAGTACTCGATTACGCAGAAGGGCGTAGTACATTCTGTGCAGAACTGTTCCCAAAGCAAAACAATGATTCTGGTTGTATTGTCAATAAACGAGACCGTGTTGTGAACAAACGACGAGATGATTTTCCGAATTTTGCTGAAGTTTGTCGAAGTTCATCGGTAATGCGTAAAATATCCTATTTTTCAAACGATACACAACTCCAAAAGTCGACATCCACAAAGATCAGTCCCACCCCCTCAATTGGGTATTTCGGTGGGTCGGAAATTCAGGTTTTTGACCTCAAATTTGGATTCAGCACCCTTGAAAACCTATATACTACAACTTTAAGCCCAATGATACTATAACATGTGGTAGAAAAATTAATTAAAGAGATCACACGTTTGAAAAAGGCGGGCCGCTATAAATGCACACACACTAGGCAAGGACTACGTTGCGGACTACGCCGGGCGTGTGTGAGTAGTATTTTGTAGTATCCAAGAGGTCCCCCAAGGGTTTCTGTGCATGGATACTTTTTTCAAAGACAGTTGGCTAGCTACGTCACGATTGGCTAGCTACGTCACACCATTCAAATCTTCAACTTTCTTTCCTTAGCTTCTCTGATTTTTTAAAAACATTTTCTCGACAAACAGACCCGATTACCGTCATTCCTGAGCCATACTCTTTTGAAAAAAAATTTAAAAAAAAATTGGCTGAAATACCCCATTGGCTCCAGCTAATAGCATCCAATTACGCACTATGGATTACGGACATTACCCACCTATGTGAACCCAGCTTTTTACATCACGCCGTATTTAAGCCGAACCAAACCCACTAGGATCTCTCTATCTGGAGGTCTGATCAGTTACGCTATAAGTGAATCGAAGCTTCGCTTGCAAATTTTCAGGGTACCAATATGCTCCACACTCTGCCTTGTGTTTGGATGGGTCTGGCTCCAAGTCCTGGAAACCCCAGGACCTCATATCACCGTCCACTACAAGCTGGGCGTCTACGCCATATGCATTAGCTGTGTTCTCAATGTGTGCATTGAACCATTTTACCTCGTTGCTCAAGCATTCCTCTTCGTTAAATTAAGAGTAAGTGATATAATGTAAGAGCATATTGATGTTGAGCTAATTGCTGAATTCAAAGCAGTGAAACAATACTAGGCAGTATCCTTAGAGGTGGTGGCAACTCCCGCTAGCTGCGCTGGTGATAAAAGTAGTTTTTTGTACGTCCAATAGAGTGCTCTGATTTAAATTACCTTAGAGTGATTACATCAACTTTGTTTGAGTGTCATTGATAATTTTCATCATTAATTAATGTTGACATGTCTTCTGTATGACATGAGATAATGTCGAAAAGACCACTTTTTCTATTACAAAAAAACCCAGGGTCAGTTCGCCCACCAACAGAAAGAATGTAAACAGTTGCCACTCGTTGAAAATTTATTTGATCTCTCCAAGGTACTTTTAATCAGAGCACTCTATTAGATGTACGTGAAACTACTTTTACCACAAGGGCGACTAGGGGGAGTTGCCACCTCCTCCACGGATACTGCCTAGTAAAAAAATTAAATTCACACCAACTTATTATTTACATTGATTCATTAATCGTACATTTTTAGAATAAAAAGGGCAAAAGTGCAGAGTTAGCGATGAATCCAGTAAAGCAATGGAAGTTTTGTTGGGGCAAGGTGAAATTGAGAGAAGTTGGTAACAATGCTGATTGTTTATTTCCTGCAGGTTGGCCATCTTCTATGTTTGACAAGAAGAAAATTCGCTAAGAAATAAACGTAATGCAATAAGGAATGGACATAATTTAGTCATAGACATAGATTAGGTACTTATTTAAAACTAGCTGAAAAGCCTACTAAAAGTAGACAAAAACGATTCCTCCGTCCTCTGATCCTCGTAGGTCTTGTTATATCTACAGACATCCTTCAGCAGTCCTGGGTTTTCAGTTCTTACCTGAGGTCTTACTTTTCTAGACTCCCGCTCCTAATATAATTGTGTGGTTTCAGGTTTTAATTGAAACGGTCAGCGTTTCCGTTCGAACAATAGTTTTCACGTGCCTAGTACTATGGAAACCATCGGCAGCCGTAGTCGCATTTTCTGTGGCACAGATCGTATCAACAGTGTGCTACGCAGCGGCGTACTGTATGTATTTCAGCAGATACATACAACAGAGGCGGACGACTCCTCAATCTCCGGATGACTTCCCGTTCAGAAACCTGAGGGATTTCTTACCTAAAAAGCTGATTGGACAGGTAAAATGCTTCCACTTTTGCCCATTTGCTTTGAACAAATATAATACAAAGCTATGAATGAAATTGATGTAGAATTAACAGATAAATGCTCACTGACTTTGACTTTACAGAATTGGACTGACTGGAAGCTGTGCGTGCTGACATGGAGTTTCCTGAAACAGGGCATATTGAAACAAGTGCTAACAGAAGGAGAACGTTACGTAATGACTCTGTTTACAGTACTGACGTTTTATGAGCAAGGAGTGTACGATGTAGTGAACAACTTGGGCTCTCTTGCTGCCCGATTCCTGTTCAGACCTATCGAAGAAAGCGCTTATTTCTACTTCTCCCAGATTGTCAGTAGAGATAAACCAATTTCTGAGCAGAACCAAGTAAGTTAGAACTACCTATCTACTAACAATTGTTTTCAGATGCGTTTGGGGAGCAATTAGCAGGAATGTTGAAGATTCACTAGGAATAAAATTATCGCGGAGCTCCTGAGCTCCCCAGTTAGGATATCCATGGTGGCCCAGTCCACCACTGATCATTGTGGTAATGTGTTCCATATATTCCCCTACCTGTAAAAAAAAAAAATTGACTGAAATACCCCATTGAGGCGTTGTTTTAATGTATTCCCAGATTTTTTGCAGAATCCCAACTATGATAATTTCTAGAAGCATTCTAAAAGCTGGCATTCGTAAAAATAAATGAGCATGTGGGTAAATTAAAAATTCCAAGAGCAATATTATTCCTTTGTTGGAAAAAACCATCAAAAACTCCACAGTGCAATCCACAGTCAGCCACCCTGAGGTTCCACACTCACGCTCATTTGTTTGTTCATTTTCTCGCGCTGTCCTTATTTTTGAATTTTTTGTTTATGAATTTCAACGAGCACTGATCATTACCACCACCTAAACAGTGTCAACAGGGGTTACAGATCAGAGAGAGGTTATCATTAAAGAGGCTTCCAGGAGGAAGGTTATCATTCTGTCCTTTCTGTCCATCATCCATGTGAACCTTCCACTGACTCCGCCTACCCCCTCCACTGGTTTTCTCATCTTTTCATCGTTCCGACTTTTCTGTCTCATGTGAATCCAGCTTAACACAGTTCATCCCGGCCTTTGTTGACAGTTAAAACTCTTTTGCCAATAAATACCTATTCAAGGGTAATGCAATCGTTTTCTCTTTACAACAATTTTATTGGGTAAAGATGCTACTGTCAACAAAAGGCGGGATGACTGGTGTTATCATTCTAATAACATCAGTGTTGCCACTAGTGGGGAAATTTCCTACAAGTAGGGGAATATATGGAACACATCACTTCAATCATATCTCGCCAAAAAATATCATGGAATCCATATTGTTATGTAAATTTTTTTTTCTCGTGGAAGATGTTCAAGAGACATCTATTTTGGTTCTGTCTTCCCTTATTTTGCCGATGAAGTGGAGAGGCGATTCTTGTAAGGCAATCTACAACTTCATTTTAGAGCAGCTTGTGAGAGCATCTTGATGCTGGAGTCTGCAGGGGTTTGACGCATTTATTTTGGCATTACTCATGACTTAGAGCTCTGTCCTCTGAGCTCTACCCCAGTGTATGGACAGTATTATCCCAATTACATGAAAAACTATAGATATCATGATTATTAAAAGTATCAACTCCAATAACATTGCTAATGTTTGCAGTTACAAATGAGAGAAGCAGCGTTAGTTCTCGAGCAACTGATTCGTACAGTCATCAGCTTGGGAGTTCTCGCTGTCTGCTTCGGTCAAGGATATTCGCAGACTGTACTACTGCTGTACGGAGGCCCATCTTTGGCTGATAGCATCGGCGTCCTACTGCTGAGAGCTCATTGTTTTGCCGTCCTTTTATTGGCAATCAATGGCACAACTGAAGCGTACGCTTTGGCAACTATGGATGCAAGCCAAATAGACAGGTAATTTGTATTGAAATGTTATTGAAACTCTCGTATTAACTTGTTTCATTTCATCTCCTCTTGGATGAAATAAATGGATGATGAATTAATTTTTGCCTACAGGTACAACCATATAATGGCAATCCTTTCGGCGGTGTTCCTCCTTATATCATGGCTAATGGCAACTCTATTTGGCAGCGTTGGTTTCATTATTGCTAACTGCTGTAACATGGCAGCGAGAATATACCACAGGTACAATTTTGTTCAGATCAGCACAGGAGCATCTAGTGGAAGAAAGTGAAAGAATGGCCCAAGCGCTATCTAGTGACGATTAGATGAACCTTCCCTTCTTTCCCTGGCAAGATGAACTTCTGTTATCGACCAGAGGTTATGTCTGTAGATCCCTACCTGAAAGTTGAGGGTAGGCACTCCCATGGTTGACTTGTCTCTTCCTGCCTGAAAGTTGAGGGTAGGCACTCCCATGGTTGACTTGTCACTTCCTGCCTGAAAGTTGAGGGTAGGCACTCCCATGGTTGACTTGTCTCTCCCTGCCTGAAAGTTGAGGGTAGGCACTCCCATGGTTGACTTGTCTCTCCCTGCCTGAAAGTTGAGGGTAGGCACTCCCATGGTTGACTTGTCTCTTCCTGCCTGAAAGTTGAGGGTAGGCACTCCCATGGTTGACTTGTCACTTCCTGCCTGAAAGTTGAGGGTAGGCACTCCCATGGTTGACTTGTCTCTCCCTGCCTGAAAGTTGAGGGTAGGCACTCCCATGGTTGACTTGTCTCTCCCTGCCTGAAAGTTGAGGGTAGGCACTCCCATGGTTGACTTGTCTCTTCCTGCCTGAAAGTTGAGGGTAGGCACTCCCATGGTTGACTTGTCACTTCCTGCCTGAAAGTTGAGGGTAGGCACTCCCATGGTTGACTTGTCTCTCTCTGCCTGAAAGTTGAGGGTAGGCACTCCCATGGTTGACTTGTCTCTCCCTGCCTGAAAGTTGAGGGTAGGCACTCCCATGGTTGACTTGTCTCTCCCTGCCTGAAAGTTGAGGGTAGGCACTCCCATGGTTGACTTGTCACTCCCTGCCTGAAAGTTGAGGTAGGCACTCCCATGGTTGACTTTTCACTCCCTGCCTGAAAGTTGAGGGTAGGCACTCCCATGGTTGACTAGTCACTCCCTGCCTGAAAGTTGAGGGTAGGCACTCCCATGGTTGACTTGTCTCTCCCTGCCTGAAAGTTGAGGGTAGGCACTCCCATGGTTGACTTGTCTCCCTGCCTGAAAGTTGAGGGTAGGCACTCGCATGGTTGACTTGTCACTCCCTGCCTGAAAGTTGAGGGTAGGCACTCCCATGGTTGACTTGTCTCTCCCTGCCTGAAAGTTGAGGGTAGGCACTCCCATGGTTGACTTGTCTCTCCCTGCCTGAAAGTTGAGGGTAGGCACTCCCATGGTTGACTTGTCACTCCCTGCCTGAAAGTTGAGGGTAGGCACTCCCATGGTTGACTTGTCTCTGCCTGCCTGAAAGTTGAGGGTAGGCACTCCCATGGTTAACTTGTCTCTCCCTGCCTGAAAGTTGAGGGTAGGCACTCCCATGGTTGACTTGTCTCTCCCTGCCTGAAAGTTGTGGTAGGCACTCCCATGGTTGACTTGTCTCTTCCTGCCTGAAAGTTGAGGGTAGGCACTCCCATGGTTGACTTGTCTCCCAAGGTAGTGCCGGCATGTGAGTTATGAGGCACGCCAATATCTCGGGCACCAACCCGCTTAGTTGGTAGGGTGATCTAGAACCCAACTCCACCCGTAGTGCTTTGCAATCAGATACTCACACCTATGTGTGTGGGAATGTGTGTATGACGGTCTCCCACGGTATTTTAACAGAGATTTTCCTGTTTGCTTGCACAGTGAGCTGGGACACTCCCTTAAAAAATCAACCTTGGGATTCGATCCCATGGGGGAACAAATTTCATTGTAGATCCCTGCCTAATCTGTAAGAAACCAGAAATTTTCCCTCAATGAAAATGGCATTCAAATCTGTTTGAGGCATCAATAAAAAAGGCATTCAGTCTATGTACTCGCAGGTAGACAAAATTATTTTTTTAAACATTCAAAGGAACGAATAAGGTACTCAGCACACGACAAGACATAGGCTGACTGATAAGAGATAACCTAGGTTTTTGAGCTCCAGAAGGTTCATCTTATCTTCACTAGGCAGCGCTCAGGCCGTTCCACCACTTTCTTCCCCTAGATGCTCCTGTCCAGCACTTCTAGTAAGTAAACCTATAGACATGCAACGAATTGACCATTTGTATTCGCTTTACAGTTCTTTATTCATTATCAAGAGATATGAGCCCACTGATCTTAAACCTTTGGATGGAATCATCCCTGGAAAAGCTTTTCTGGTCTGTGCTTCTTTGTCCGTCGTCACATCGCTAATATCAGAGGTACGTCCTTCAAAATAGTGGATTTAAAACTATTAACTTTCACATAAGAAATTCATACTTATAAATAATGATTTTGGTCCGTTGATGTTACAGTTGATGTATTTCGAGAACAGCAAGATGACTCACGTAGCGATCGGGGCAGTTTTACTTCTGATGACTCTGGTTGCTTGGGTGTACGAAGAGGCTTCACTAGTCAAGTTGGGTTACCAAAGATTCAAGCGTCGCTCATCTATCAAAACTGATTAACTTGGTGTATTATTTTCAATCAGTTCACCATAGGTACTTACCCCATTGATCAAATAAGGCTCGTGGCTAACATTTGCCCCACTTACTTACAATATAACTTTCACGTTACCTTCAATACGTATTTATAGCACTGTAGGCTTTAATAGGAATTTTAAGAATATCAAGAATGAAAATGACTGAATGTTCTGCTTTAATTTTCCCTCTGGTCAATACACACCGTTCTAAGTGATGGGTCACGTGTATTTTTTTTCTTTTGAAATATGGAGTACCTATCCGTATAAACTTGATAATAATTATTGTACGTAGAAATAAACGGGAGTCTCACAAATAATTGTACTGGAAACTAGGTTAGTTTACCGCTACCTTCGTTGGGAAGTGTGATTGCAGTTACTGAGTTGGTGTCGAGGCCAGAGGAGGCTTCGAGGAGCCTCAATTCGAGTGATCTGACTGTCTTAGATAGCGCCTTGAACTACTCAGCCAAGCAGTAACTGGTATTCATATCTAGCAATCGTTCTTTCTACTTCCTTGATATTCAGTTAGCATTGACTACGGGAAAAAAAACGCGTTGGTCCATCGACTGATTCATCTCCAGATTGAACCGTTCGTCTCATAATCAGTTCATCTATTTCGAAAAACAACTAGAAAAGAGCGGTAACCAAGAATGAAAGAACAGGAGCAGATATTCTTGAACCTTTCGCAAAAGGTGTTAGCGTGACATTAACGTGGCCCTCCACAGGGACCCCGGGATTTGCGTGACATAAACGCGATCCACGTCCAATGTGTTAAGATTAATAGTGCAGCACTCACAACTGAAAATATGCTTCGTGCAACAATTTTCCGTCTGTTTCATTCACGCTGAAGAGACCCAGTGCTTCATCTCCTGTTTTCATAAATCGTGTTTGAATACGAGAGGGATCCAATAATTTCGTGACTCCCGCTGTTGTAGTGGCCAGGGGGTGAACCAACAGTAACTGGTGGTAGATGGTTGTAGGGGAACCCTTCCTGAAGCGCCCCATACACTGTGCGATTTGCCTGCAGGCCATCGCCTCAACAGGCGAATGTCCGGCCAAAATCGCCTAGCACCATACACTATGCGATTTGCCTGCAGGCCATCGCCTCAACAGGCGAACGTCCGGCCAAAATCGCCTAGCACTATACACTATGCGATTTTCCAGCAGGCCATCGCCTCAGCAGGCGAACGTCCAGCCAAAATCGCCGAGCAACATACACTATCAGGCAACCGCCTGCAGGCTGATGTGCAGATGAAGTGCTCGCTTGCAGATATACTATACATTCAGTGCCGGCAGGCGGACTGCCGGCTGCAAATAGGGAACTGCAGGCGGCTGTAGACATAAACTGCTAGCGGTTGGCTGGCCGGCCAACTGATTATGTGTGGTGGGGAGCCCCCTTGAGATCATGGACTGATAGTCCCATGCCTGTTGCTGATCTCACGTCCAATCCTCGCCTGCCCTACGGCCACACTTCAGTTTTCACAGACTGCAGTCCATGTCCTTCAGATTTAACTGGCAATGTGTGGGAACCACGATCAATGGCCTCACGACGGCCTGCAGGCAAATTGTATCGTGTATGGGCGCCTTGTGTCAGTATGTGGAAAATTGCCTACAAAGAAACTGCGTTGAGCAGGGCTCGGGGTTTTGAGTGGTTTTCACGTTTCAAAAAATTAAAAAAGGTGAAATGTCAATGGAAGATTTCCTTGGAGTGTTGAAGAGGTTGAGGGAAAACAACAGGAAGAAATAGGCGGTTCTTTTGCGCTCTGGCGACTCATTCTTTCACCATGACAAGGCTCCTGCTCACACCGCTCCGTCTGTTCAGCAGTTTATGACCAACACCGAGATGACCTCCATTGTTCACCCCCACCCCCTCCCACTATTCACCACACCTGGCACCGCTTGACTTCGTCCTGTTCCCCAGACCTGAACGAGAAACGTTTTGGTTCTGTGGAGGAGATAAACAAAAAGGCTTAAATGCATCAGTTTAAGTGGATTTGAACACTGATTTGAACAGTGGTTGAAAAGATTGGAAAAGTTTATACAGTCCAATGGTGAGTACTTAGAAGATGATAAAAGTGTTGAGTGACGTAATTGCGGTTTATTAAAGATGGGTGATGTAATTGAAAACTACAATATGAACAAACTCTAAAGAGCTACAAAACCTATCAGTTTAAGTTCCTTAACTACCTTCCATGGTTCAGTGAATGGAACGGGCAACAAATAACTTTACTAACGGCTACTTTAATTGTACACACCATGGGGTCTGTGCAAGATTTTTCGGAAAGTTTTTTGTTGAGTGAGAGAACCACTATTAGTGATTAATAAAGCGGTTATTTCGTATTTACACGCTTTCCCAATTTTTTATGGAGTTTTGAAAGAAAGAAACTGGACATTTGAAAATAATGTGGGCGAGCCATTCAAACGAATGGGGCTGTCTGGTGTTTGGCCTATCCCTAGCAGTACACGCTGGAACAGTCACAACACTTTTGCCACCAGAATTTCAAAACATCCAACGTCCAAATTACGTTCATCACTCCAAAAAATTTTTTTTTCAGAGTAATATCAGGACACCATGATTCAGGACCATATGATTCTAGCATGGAAAATGCTTTAGCCTTGGACTAACTACCCGAAAAGTGTCACACGGGAGGGAGAGTGAAGGGCGAGTGTCACGCAGGGGTCCACCCTATCCCTACTCCGCCAAAAAGCGCGGCTGAAGCATGTTCCATGTTTCTTGAATTTTAGCTAAGCTGTAAGGCGAGGCCCGAGTTTTTCTTGACATTTTATGTCTCATGCGCAGCCACCATTGGGTTCTTGTTCTCATAGTTTTTCTCAAAATATTGCAAATAACATCGGATGAACTAGCAATCTTCATTGAATCGCCCATCACTACATGGTTTTGGTGTACTGGCATAATTTTTAGCTGATTAGTAAAGTTTACTCTACTTGGAAGGTCACACAAATGGGGAATTTGCCTCAATTTTAGATTCTGGAATTTCAAGTCGAATCCTGTAATAGGCCCTAGAATAACGTTTAACACTAGGAATAACCAAGGGGAAACATTACCTTACAAGAAAATGCCTAACGTCGAGAAAAACTGATTACCCGTGATTACGTCACTCCCCAGGGTTCCTCACGCAAAACTGTGCTCTGACGAAGCATAAAAAGGAGTTTTTGGCAAATAGTGTCAGTGAATGTCGACAGGTAGTGTGGTTGGCGCCCTCGTGACCACATGAAAAAAATCCACTCAAATATTGTGATTCAAATATCAAACCTAACTAATATAGAAACTAAATAAGAGAAGGTTAAGATTAGTAATGCTTGATAAACTAATAAGTAAAATCGTATTGTAGGCCTGCTACTTGTGGCGATTGTGTCGATGGACCACAGAGGTAGCGTCCCGGCTTACTCGTGGTGATTGTGACGATTGTGGCGACACACCAGTCGTAAGCGGGATTTGCGTTCGACAGGGTTAAGGTTTCGTTTCGCGGCGTAGTTGGTAGCAGCACGAGGTTGTGACGCCACGTGCCGATCCCAAGTTCACCGGATGACACAAAACCTTACGTGGCGAGCTCAGGTGGGAAGGGGAAGACAAACAAATATCGAAACAATAGTTAATTTTACAAGGGTAGCGTGTGGTATTTACCTGTGACGAGGCGGTGAAGCGGCCAGTCGAATTCCTCGGGATGATGCAATCTGAAATGTTAGCCTTAAGGGCGTCCTACTGAGAAGATGGCGTCCGCAAAATGCGACGCTGCCGAAGGGGCCTACGAAGGCGTCTGAGGGACGCTTCGGAAAAGATGGCGGAGTGTGACGCGTCACCAAGCTCCGGTTTTTCACACTGAGGAACCAGGTAAAATGAGTAAAGATATTCAAATGCAGATTTACAACAATAAAAGGTAAGTTTATTAAATATGCAAATGGTTTTCTGACTAGGCACACCGAAGGGTGTGTCGAAAAGAAGCCTGACGGGCGCAACAACACAAGTAAGTATGGCACAAGTTTCAATGTTCAATAGGATAGATTTTCAGATAATGTTTTAAATGTACAAATTAATAACTCCAATTTGACTTTATGTTTCAGGTTTCCAGAGTATTTCAGTTCAACGTTCCAGGTTTTCAACAAAGGTGAGTATGGTAAGTATAGGTTAACTTTGTGTTTCAGGTACGAATTTAGCATTAAGTTACAACTCTCAATTTTACGACTTTTGTCCAATTGTTTCAGAATTACTTCTACGCACTGTCCTAACTGCATTGGCCAATGGTTAGAAGGTAAGTTATAGTTTTCACTCACACGTGTCAGGGCCCTGAGGTATCCTTCCAGGTGTGATGTGGTGGTTGTGGCGACGGACGTCCAGGGAATCCAAGTTCTCTTCCTCCAGATCAATTCGGCGCTACACGGCAATTTCCGATGGTCAGGGATCTTACGAAAAAAGCGTGTGAAGATATTTACGGGGACGGTTGACTCTAGCAGTTTTAAGTTCACGGGCAGCAGGGCTCTCAATGACTTGTACTGAATATCAAGGGGGGTCTGCCTGTGGAGGGGGCTGCTCGTTGGTTTTGTTCCGGATGGTCCCCCTCCGCTCCCTCGACGGACGGGCGCCTGCCAGGTGGAGACTTCTGATTGGCTCCCCCCGCCGAGGGAGGGACGCTCTGGCTGGAGACGGCGTCTTCATGTTGAGGGGGGGGTGACGTCACCTTCCGAGCTGACCACGGATCCGAATCTGACAATCATCGCCGCGGGTGGCTATGACAAATTCGGACCGGAAGGGAGTTAACGAATTAACCCAGTCTCTTCACTGGAAATGTTCCCCAGTGAGTGGAGACTCACATCCCCCTTCCCTCCGGGAGCCAGCGTTGTCAAAGACGACGCTGGGTATTCCCAGAGGAGCCAAGGGACGCGCCTTCCTTATGGCCAGCTCGTAGGCGTGGCGACGACACCCGCGACAGTTGGCTGGGTCGCGTTGTGCCCGGTGGTCCTCGGGGCACTCCGGCAGTGGTCGTCCCTGGCGATGGAAGTTCTTTAAACGTTGCCAGAACTCCTTGCACCCTGGGCACCTGAAGACAAAGAGCTGCGGTACCTTCTTGGTGCAGACAGGGCATTGGCGCTTTTTGCTGATCCGTAGCACGATCCTTGGATGGGCCGGAGGTGGTACGGTCTTGGCCGGTGCTGCCTCGTCTTCGCTGGAGGTGGTAGGAGAGCGCCCGGGTGTCGGTGGCACGTCCCGGGTGGGTGACTCTTCGTATGAGCTGACTCTTCCACGCGCGCGCCGGGGTGGTAGAGACGTCGTTGGCGGCGAGTGAAGTGGTGTTAAGGCCACGTACGGGTTTGGTGCCGGGCCGCTGCCCTCGACGACCTGAGGCACTGGTGACGGGGCGGGGGACGAAGCTGGAGGCGGAGCTGGGGAGCGAGCCAACTTCCCCTCAGCCTCCGCAGACCTCGCCGCAGGTGCCTCTGCAGATAGCTGGTTGATTGCCTCAGGTGTGGCGGTCTTCGCCGCAGGTGGCTCCACCACCACCTGTGCGTTGGCTGCCTTGGACTCCGCCACGGCTGCGTCCCGTTGCTGGATCAGTTGTTGTCGATCCAGCAGCCACTTGGCTTGGCGGTCCAACAATGCGTCCCGCTCCTGCACGATCCTCTGGTAGACGGGAATCCATCTGTGTATCTGGAGGATCGTGAGGAGCGCCGAATTCCCTGACGTGTGGCGGCTGGTCGGTGTGTCGCCACACATTGTGAATCGCACGAAGTTGGAGAGCGTTTCCAGTACGTCGTAAGGGTCGTCGGGTGGCGCGGGCGTGTTTACGTGTCCCGGCGACTGGTCCCGCAGGTTGGCGATAAATCTTTCGGTCCGCCTCCTCATGAGTTCCACCATGGGGTCCGGTGACTGGGGACCCCCGTCTACTATCCACTCATCTAGCGGTTCTTGTGCCATCCTACAACAAACAAATAAACGCCCTACTGTAACATCCTGCCTAGGAAAAGTGACTCAGGAATTGATCTCAGGGTACTTCACACAAATTATTCTGGCCTTGTTAGGAAGGTAGCAGAAGTAATGTTTCGGCTTGGTCTGAAGGACCTAAGTGAAGTTTGTTGGTCTGAAGGACCCAAGTGAAATTGGTTGGTCTGAAGGACCCAAGCTGAATTTGTTGGTCTGAAGGACCATGTGTCGAGGTCGTGGTCAGTCTTTCCTAGTAGTCAGTCAGTTTGTCTTTCGGCCTAAGTGGAGTTGCTTATAATTTACGGAAGGGTCACGTTGGCGGAACGAATACGGCGTGGTTCCGGTTGGCGCCTCTCCTCGGGGTCGCTTCGGAGGTAGACCTTCAGGTGTAGACGGCTCCTCGGCTTTGCGAACTACTGGTTCCTGGTGAGGACTGCTGCTGTGGCGATCGTGGTTGCTGTGGCGATCGTGTTCGCTGTGGCGATCGTGTTCGCTGTGGCGATCGTGGCCGCTGTGGCGATCGTGGCCGCTGTGGCGATCGTGTTCGCTGTGGCGATCGTGTTCGCTGTGGCGATCGTGTTCGCTGTGGCGAGCGTCCTCGGAATGGTTGACCGGGCGTTGTGAATCTCCCGCTGGGTTTTCGGCTGCGTTTCCCGAAGGGTGGCTGACGCTTTTATCTTCTTCACTGGTCGAGGAGCGATCTGAGTGTCGATCCGCGTCCTCGAGGTGAGTCGGTTGTGGCGAAGCAGTCCCCTGGTTCGACTTTTCCGAAAATGGTGTAGTGGGAGCGTTCTCATGAAATTCGGTCGGCACATCGCCACATTCCATCATGGTCGGTCCTGAAGGCGGCCATCGTAGTTCCTCATCCGAGTCTTCCATCATCTCTTCCTGTATCCCCGTTTCCGTTTCGTGAATGTTCCTTATTGTGTCTATTTCCGGGGTTTGATGGGATTTGGTATGGTCCAGGAACGTATCGTCCGGTACACCCAGCACAAAGGCCGGTTTGAGGCGGTTAATGTGTACTACCTGACGTTTTATATCGGGTGAGTCCCTGATTTCGTAAGTAACATTCGAGTGTTTCTTGAGCACCGTCCACGGTCCACTCCATGGACTCCAGAATTTTTTCACGACACCTGGGGGCGGCTGCATGTCTTTTAGGTACACCATATCCCCTGCCTCAAAAGAGCGTAGGGAGCGGCGGGCGTTGATAGCTTCCGTCCGTTTCTTCCAGGCTTCATGTAGGCACTGTGTCGTGGCGTCACGGGCCATTCGGAGATTCTTCAACAAGGAGGACTCAGGTAAGGGGGTTCGAAGTCCTTGAAAGGTGTCGTTCGGCAGGCGTATTTCCCTCCCAAAGGTAAGAAAATTTGGAGTAAATCCAGTACTCTTATGGGGGCTGGATCGATACGCTGCGAGTGCTACGGGCAACATGGGTTCCCAATCCTTAGTTTTCTTGGTAATTTTCGCCAAGATATTGGTCAAGGTTCGGTGGAAACGCTCGCACACCCCATTTCCTTCCGGGTGGTACGCGGTCGTGAAGATCTGCCGTATGCCCCATTGGGCACAAAGTTCGCGTGTCGATCCGGCGGTGAAGGCGGTTCCACGGTCCGAAACAAGTCTCTCGGGCACACCGTGTCTCGGTATAAATTCCTTCGCTAAAACTTGCGCGACAGTAGAGGCGGTACAATTGGTGGTAACGTATGCTTCAGCATACTTAGTAAAATGGTCGATTACGGTGAGGAGGTATTTGGATTTCCCATTCGTCACGATGGGCCCCACGAAGTCGATACCGACGATGTGTCCGGGTTTCTCGGGGAGGAGCGGCTTCTGAATCGGACTTTTCAGATTCGTCGGGGTGTTGCGACGTAAACACGTTTCACAACGTTGTACCTGCTCTTTGACGTCTCTCGATAATCCGGGCCAGTTTCCTAGTCGTCTCACCACCTTTTCCGTTACGTCGGCTCCGGGGTGTCCCGCCCACTCATTCTTATGGCATCGGTCAATCAGCCATTCACGAAGTGAACTCGGGATGAGGGGCACCCATTCGTGTCTACCATCGTGTCGCACTCTCATTTCCCACACTCCGTTAACTTTTCGCAATCCTTCTTTACCGCGACTCAAAACCATCGATTGGACCCAATCATCGAGATCCTGTGCAGCGATCATCAGCTCGCGCGGGAAATCGAGATTTACAACGGCTATATCCATTCGACTCAATCCGTCCGCATGTTTCATCTGAGTTCCGGGTCTGTATCGGGGAACGAAGTCGTATTCAGCAAGCCTGAGAACCCACCTCCCGATTCGCGATGTCGGGTCGCGGAGGTGCATCGCGGCCGTGAGTGCCATGTGGTCCGTTTGAAGTTCAAAGGTCTGGCCTAAAAGATATTCTTGAAAATGGCGGACCGCCCACACAACGGCGAGTAACTCTCTCTCCGTGACGGAATATCTGGTTTCGGCCGGATTTAGTTTTCGACTTGCATACGCCACGGGCCTCTCTTCTCCTTCAAAGTTCTGCGAAAGGACAGCCCCCAAAGCGGAGCCGGAAGCGTCGGTGGCCAACACAAAGGGTTTATTCAGGTCAGGAAAGGCGAGTACGGGTTCCTCGGTCAACTTGACCTTGAGTTCGTCGAACGCTTGTTGTTGTTTACTTGTCCACTCGAAGGGTCGGTTCTTCTGGAGGAGGTCGGTCAAGGGTACCGAGAGCTCCGAGTATCGAGGTATGAACCTCCGGTAAAACCCAGCCAGCCCCAAAAACGACTGCAGTTTCAACGCCGAGGTAGGTACGGGAAATTCCTTAATGGCCTTGACCTTCTCGGGCTCGGTAAGGATTCCGTCGGGCGTGATGCGGTGACCTAGAAAGCGAACCTCGTTTTTCAAAAACTCGCATTTCGACAAGTTCACTTGCAGGCGGGCCTCGGTCAATCGATCGAAAACCTGAGTCAATTTCTGGAGGTGTTCCTCTCGAGTGGCGGAAAATACGATGATGTCATCCAGGTAAACGAGACAATGATCTCCGAGGATTCCATCGAGGGTATCATTCATGACTCGCTGAAATGTAGCGGGCGCATTCTTCAGTCCAAACGGCATCTTTTCGTAATGAAAATGACGTCCTAAAACTGAAAAGGCCGTCTTCTCCCTTGACTCGGGGTGAACTGGTATCTGGTGATAACCCGATATTAAGTCGATGGTTGTGAACCATTTACACTGACCTAACATCGCAAGGGTCTCCTGTAATCGGGGAAGAGGATAAGCGTCTCCTTTGGTGATTTTATTGAGCTGTCGGAAATCCGTGCAAAATCGCCAAAGCTGCTTTTCTCCCGGCGGCGTTTTCTTTTTGACGAGCAGTACCGGCGCACACCACGGGCTAGTAGACGGGCTAATTACCCCATTTGACAACATGTCTTTGATTTGAGTTTCAACGACGTCGCGGAGGGCGTGAGGAACCGGGTAGGGTTTTTGTTGTGTAACGGTGGGTTGAGTAGTAACTATCTCATGGAATACGTTCAATCGACATCCCTCCCCCGTAGGTGGCTTAAATAAGTCCCGAAATTTACACAACAATTCCCTAGTTGGTTCCGCGTCCGAAGTTGTGAGATGTCGTAGTTTCTCTTGCAAGGTCACGTCGAACTCGGGTAACGGGGTTTCCCATTGGTCGGTCGGTAGCTCCCCCCACTCCTCTTCTTCTAGACCGTCTGGCGTGGCGCCGGGACATACTTCTTTTTCATAGTTTTGAATCGGGGGAATAATAGAACAAATCTCGGCGCAGGCCTTTTCTTCTCTCAGGGATACGCCAGAACCCGTTTCATCAGGGGTATCGACTATATCGGGGTAGGGTTCAGCATATGTGTCGGTTGTGGCGAACTGGGTCGGGCTGTGCCGATCCGCTGTGTCGAACTGTGTCGTACTGTGCCGATCCACCGTGTCGAACTGTGTCGCGTTGTGACGATCCTCTGTGACGAACTGGGTCGCACTGTGTCGATCCACCGTGTCGAACTGTGTCGCACTGTGACGACCCTCTGTGTCGAACTGTGTCGCACTGTGTCGATCCACCGTGTCGACATAAGTCCGATGGTAGTCGTGGAGCATCCGATCGAGGCATTTTTCGAGGGAGGTTTTCTCATCAGAGTCCGGCGCGGGATCAGTGCTGTCGCTTGCGTCGTCAACTTCCTGGAACTCGGTAGGAGTAGTGGGGGTTGCACAATATCGTGAGATTGGTGTGCTGAAATGTACTTTCGGGGGAAGCGGAAGATTTTGGGCCGGATCCTTCGTCAAGGTCTCGTAGCGGGGTGTATCGTCGTACCGCTCCACGGGTGTATCGATAGGGACAGAAACACCCTTGAACTGCCGATTCCAAAACTTCAGGCTTCCGGCGCCATCTTGATTTGTGGCGAAATTTGCCCGCACCTCCGAAGCGTCGTCCGGTTCTTGGTAATCCACGCACGACGGTTTTTGCGTGGCGGAGGTAGTTGTTGCCACCGAAGGGGTGCTAGGGAGAGGAGCGTTGTGATCATGACTTTCATTTTGATCCACAAACGTCCCAAATTCCCGCCCCTCGGGCCGCAACACTACCCCCACGCTGTAGATTTCCTCGGGTGTGTCGACCGGCGTATATGGGCGGATGACGCCTTTAGGGGTGTGGAATTTCATTTCCGGTCCCGTTGTAAATGTGATGGGTACCCTTCGAAGTACGTCGAGCCCCAAAAGATCAAGCGTAGCGCTTCTCCTTGCGAATACCAAGAATGTGTGTTCAAATACACATTCGCCGATCCTTGTGACGACGCGTTGCTCTCCGGAGAAATGTAGGGGCATTCCATCAGCTCCCCACGCGATCGCTCGGGTTGGGAGAATTGGAATTCCCTTTACGGGTGTTGAAAGTACCGAAAGCGTAGCTCCGGTGTCAAGGGTCATCTCTCGTTCCTCCGGGCCCAGTCCCACGGTGATTTTCATCGTCCGCGACATTGGAGCTTCCACGGCGGGAACATGTGCCTCCTCGATTGGCTTTTTGTAACGGGCGACCTCCATTGAACTGTGCCGGCGCCATGACAGGTTGCGACACGGGGAGGAGACGTTTCTTTTTGTAACAATCCTCCTCTAGATGTTCTCGGACGCCACAGAAGTCACAAAATATGGTCTTGTTCGGGCTGAATGGGCAACTTACGGGAAAATGTGTTTTGTCCGCGCAAAACATACACGGATATCGTGGGGTTGGTTTCTCGGCGCTTCGGCGCTCGCTGGGCTTATCTTGGCGGTGGTCCTCATCCCTGTGTCGATTATGACGCTGTAGGGGTTCGTCTTTTCGCGGGCATCGAGCGGCGAAATGTTCAGGACTTCCGCAGTTGTAACATCGGCGGTCGTTGGTAATGGCCGCTAAGTCCCAACGTTCGTCTGTGTCGATTGTGTCGTCTAGGGTTTCCTCCAATTCCTCCGCCTTGCTCAGCGCGTCCTGGATCGATCGGGGGCGATTTGTGATCAGCAGCGCACTCATATTTTTGCTGACACCGCGGATGAAAGCGCTTAGGGTTTTTCTTTCCACCCAATCGTTGCGTTCGTGACGTCGGAGTTGTCTTCCCTCCTCCATGACGGCACACCGGGCTAGGCTGCGGACTCGGTCGGCAAATTGGCGGAGCGTTTCTGTGGCGTTCCGCTTGACTGTCCACAGGAGGGCGGCGGCGTGTTGTGGATTTTCCTTTTGGAACCACTTGATCATGTCGTCACGGACGATCTCGTAGACGTTGTCTACGTCGAGCGTATCATCCCGATCGATAAGGAATTGCTTAGCGGTTCCCCGCGCTTTTGTGCGGAGTAAACGGTATCGTTGTCGCGAGGTCAAACCCGTGGTCACCATATCAAAATTCGCAAAAAACGACACAACACTTAATGCACCGGTCGCGTCTGGGTCCCACGGCTCTACTTCGAGGAATACCGAGCGCGGTATGTCCTCCCTATCGGCTTCGTGTGTTACGTTATTATATCGCTGAAGGAGAATGTTCATCTCCTTCATTGTCTGAGTCATTGTTTCTACAGCTTCCGTGCCGGAGGACGATTGGGTCTCGGTCCCCCTGTCGCTAGGTGTCGGATTATTGAGGAACATGGTAGCGATTGATACTAACTACCACCTAGGCACGAAGAAGTCTGTCGGCGTGAATCGGTCTAAGTCGAGAAAAATACAACTACGAGAAGAGACGTCTTCTCGCGTCGTTTCGTGCGGAAGGCTGCTTCTAATGTCACTTTTCCTGTATAATAAATGGATGTACAGCCTACCTATTTTTATTTTTACCTGTCTCAGTGTGTTTTATTTTTGAAGTTTGTTTCGATAGACTCTAAATTTAAAACTGAGCTCGTGTCGAACGGCCTACGAGTTTGAGTGGGCTCGTGTGAGGCTTACTCACACCGGGATCCACTCCGCTGCCACCAAATTTGTAGGCCTGCTACTTGTGGCGATTGTGTCGATGGACCACAGAGGTAGCGTCCCGGCTTACTCGTGGTGATTGTGACGATTGTGGCGACACACCAGTCGTAAGCGGGATTTGCGTTCGACAGGGTTAAGGTTTCGTTTCGCGGCGTAGTTGGTAGCAGCACGAGGTTGTGACGCCACGTGCCGATCCCAAGTTCACCGGATGACACAAAACCTTACGTGGCGAGCTCAGGTGGGAAGGGGAAGACAAACAAATATCGAAACAATAGTTAATTTTACAAGGGTAGCGTGTGGTATTTACCTGTGACGAGGCGGTGAAGCGGCCAGTCGAATTCCTCGGGATGATGCAATCTGAAATGTTAGCCTTAAGGGCGTCCTACTGAGAAGATGGCGTCCGCAAAATGCGACGCTGCCGAAGGGGCCTACGAAGGCGTCTGAGGGACGCTTCGGAAAAGATGGCGGAGTGTGACGCGTCACCAAGCTCCGGTTTTTCACACTGAGGAACCAGGTAAAATGAGTAAAGATATTCAAATGCAGATTTACAACAATAAAAGGTAAGTTTATTAAATATGCAAATGGTTTTCTGACTAGGCACACCGAAGGGTGTGTCGAAAAGAAGCCTGACGGGCGCAACAACACAAGTAAGTATGGCACAAGTTTCAATGTTCAATAGGATAGATTTTCAGATAATGTTTTAAATGTACAAATTAATAACTCCAATTTGACTTTATGTTTCAGGTTTCCAGAGTATTTCAGTTCAACGTTCCAGGTTTTCAACAAAGGTGAGTATGGTAAGTATAGGTTAACTTTGTGTTTCAGGTACGAATTTAGCATTAAGTTACAACTCTCAATTTTACGACTTTTGTCCAATTGTTTCAGAATTACTTCTACGCACTGTCCTAACTGCATTGGCCAATGGTTAGAAGGTAAGTTATAGTTTTCACTCACACGTGTCAGGGCCCTGAGGTATCCTTCCAGGTGTGATGTGGCGGTTGTGGTGGTTGTGGCGACGGACGTCCAGGGAATCCAAGTTCTCTTCCTCCAGATCAATTCGGCGCTACACGGCAATTTCCGATGGTCAGGGATCTTACGAAAAAAGCGTGTGAAGATATTTACGGGGACGGTTGACTCTAGCAGTTTTAAGTTCACGGGCAGCAGGGCTCTCAATGACTTGTACTGAATATCAAGGGGGGTCTGCCTGTGGAGGGGGCTGCTCGTTGGTTTTGTTCCGGATGGTCCCCCTCCGCTCCCTCGACGGACGGGCGCCTGCCAGGTGGAGACTTCTGATTGGCTCCCCCCGCCGAGGGAGGGACGCTCTGGCTGGAGACGGCGTCTTCATGTTGAGGGGGGGGTGACGTCACCTTCCGAGCTGACCACGGATCCGAATCTGACAATCATCGCCGCGGGTGGCTATGACAAATTCGGACCGGAAGGGAGTTAACGAATTAACCCAGTCTCTTCACTGGAAATGTTCCCCAGTGAGTGGAGACTCACAGTATTGTAAAAAAAAAGTGAGTAAAATTGCTTCTTTTGGCCACTTTCGTGTCTGGGTTCTTTCTGCCAGTTTGTGGCGCACTCCTGTGTTCGATTACGTAAGCTAGTTGTTTGTTGTGCGCTATCAGAGGTAGCGCTGCTGTTGTAAGGGGAAACTCGTCACATCACAAACTCCCGGTGCATTTAAAATTTCCATCTTTCTTAAATTCTCTAAATTTTTTGGATGCGTTTTCGAGCAGCACAGTAGGGTTTCTTCCATATCAGAGAACCCTCTTTCGAAAAAAAGAATTAAAAAATTGTGAGGCAAATTCTCCATTGCAGAATTAGTTACTTTCTATTATGAGTCCATTCTCAACTTGATATTCAGTTTTGGGAAATTTAGTGGAAATAGTATAGTTTTTAGCTGAAAAGCCTCAATAATTTTTTTTACAAGCCTCCACTACAAAGAAACACGTTTTACATGTACACGCATGTACGCATTTTCCTCATATAATTTGCTTGGTTAGTTTTTTTAACAATTTCACTTTAACTATTTATTTATTACCAACCTATTTGTTTCAAGGAAGCTTTGAGGTTAGCTTTTAGAGACACTGAGGAACTTAGTACGACTGTATGCATTGCATGTCAGAACATCAAAGATTAAAATAAAGAAAATTGCCGAAATTTTCAGTTTGTAAATTTCACTTACACTTTGTTGAGTTCCTAGTAAAGCATAGCTCTTCCTCAGTGCCTGTATTGTGATAAAAGACGCCATTTTAGAAAGCAACGTTGAATAGCTCACCTTGAAGGTGTAAAAATGTTATTGAAATTAAAGATAATTACAGAATGAGCGTAATGAATGTTTCTATCAACCTCTTCTGTACTTCAATATCGATGATTCTCCTGATTATTTCGACTACAAACATTACCTAATTTTCTTCATTGACTCTCATAGAGAACATAAGGGGTATTCATGGTCTGATTCGATCGTCAAATCGTCGTTTAACAAAACTGTGGTAGCTCGAGGGTTTCATGAGGCTCCCACATTTTTCCCCGTCGAAAACTGAATTGACAATAGAGAGTTACAGCAACATTTGGAACCGTTTAGACGTGAGAAGCTGCTAGGGCGAGCATCGAGTGGATGCTAACTTTCCGACGTGAGTCTCACGTCCATCCTGTGAGGCTCACGTGATTGACGTTGCTTTAGATTTTTCAACACTCCATAGGTAACGTCAACTCAATCCACAGTTTTTGTTTTCGTTGAACCGATAAAGGAAAACAGGAAGGAAAATATAAGGAAATCAATGAAGTACAAGTACGCTCGTTTATTACCCAAAATAATCGTAAAAGCATAAATAAATAAATGCAAAATGAATGCGAGCACCTAATCGAGCATTTCAGTCCATCCCCTTGTCTGAGGAGTAGATGACAGACAACCAAATTCAACAAGATTGGTAGTTTATGATCGACCTCAGACTGATCAATCTTCTCCTATTATATTCCAATATTACCTTTTCGAACTAAAATAAATACGAAGTCGTTCAAAAAGGTAGAGGAAACTTGCCTTCAATGGGGAAGAAATTGAGATCGATCGTCCAACTGATGTCATCGAGATCGAACATCCGCCATCCACACTTCAGGCGCCGCAATAGACCGAAATGTATAAGGGAGCAATATTCACTTCAAGCGAAATGTATAAGGGATCAATTCTTCAATCTTCAATTCACTTTACCACGACCCCAAAGATAAACAACTCGCAAAAGATTCACTGAAACTCTTCAAAAAGAAAGAAATTGAATGATCAGCTGATTGAAGGCGGCCATTAGCTCAGCCACAAAAACAAGGAGTAGACCTAGTAGGTTATCTCACGTCGCGACTCTCACAACAAAAACGCGAGAGGGCCGAGTCAACCATCTTCCGTGAGCCTCATGTCACGTTTTCGACGTGAGTCTCGCCTTTTTGTACGTATCTAGGATCGCTGTAACTCTCTATTAACCAAGTCAGTGACTAAAACACCGATTCAATCATTTCCTTTTACCTAGTTAAGAAATGAGAATACCCCAGAGGTTCCTAATAACATCCTACTACTAAGTTCCTAGTACACGAATGAAAAAAATGTACGGCTACAATTAAAAAACGATAAGCCATGTAGCCGCCTCTTATTAAAGTTTCTTGAAACCCTCACCAGAGAGCTCTTTTGTTTTTTTGGGTTCTGAAAACGAGTTTGAGAAAAAATCCGGACGCTAGAACCGAGTTCCGAACTAGTCCGGAACTGTGTCCGAAAGTCACTGCGAACAACAAACTCAGTTCCAGAACTCGGAATTCGTGCACTGCGAACGCGTAAAGCCCTACTGCGCATGCCTGAACTGTCCTGGACTGCACTATGGACGAAGCTATGAATACCCCTATAATTGTAGAAATGGAAATTTCCCCCTAAAGTAATCGGACATATCACTCCTCCATGTTGACGCTCTTGTGTGCTTGAAAGGTAGCTATCACAACTTATTCGAGCTTGTTCTTTGGTTCCAGAATGTATTATGGTTTATTTCGCGATCTTTTTCTAGTTGATTTTTACTACTTTTAAAGGTGCTGTACTTATCTAAATTGGTTTATACTGATTGGAGGATAAGAGCAAGTGAAGGATAAGAGAACATTAATTAGGTATATAATTATCAATTTAGCTTCATAAAATTAACTTTTCATCAAAATAATCTTCGCAGTCAATAAATTCATCTTTTTAACAATAATAATTTGAAAACAAATCCAATAAATACACACCAGTACATAAAATGTTGAACTGTAGAGTGATACATAAAGTGTTACTTAAACCTCTTGTTGAAATAAATCACAATAAAAAAGAAAGAAAAATTGCAACCTGTAGGTACCTACATTATCAATAGAACAGGCAACATCACCACCTACCCAAATCAGGATAAGCTAGCCTAATTTGTTATGGCTGAATACAAAGGTACCTACCTAGATTTCAAACAGGCGGATTTGGTGAGGTAAAAACATAGGTGTTGGAATCAAAATCAGCTTATTTTCTTGAATATCGCTGTGGTTACGGATCCTTCTTTTTTAATCAAACATTGTCTGAAAATTAAGACGAACAGATTTGATAATAAAAGAGGCAGTTCCTCAACTAGTATTATTGAATCAATAAGTTCTACGTATAACTGGGTTCCTACCTGGAGTCTCCTTCGAAATTGATCACAGGGTTTTCGTTTCGGTTGTCAATCATGGACGCATGTTGAACGATTGCTGAGAGTATTCCAGCCATCTCTGGTTTAACGTCAGGACTTGCTGCAAGAAGCAATGGTATGCATGGTTGGTATGTTTTAGTACGGGACATGTTAAGCTGACTGCATGACCTGCACTCAGAGCTAAATCAAGTGAAAGAGGATACCTAAAATCAAGCAGAATGTAGAAACTAGCCATCCTAATGTGTCAGACCTCTCGTGAGTACAGGTTATCATAGCAGATTCCGTGTCCTTCAATTGATAGTTCAACATTTTTCACCCAGACCCATACAAGCGAAATAAGGAGGAATACAAATTCAAACCCCAAAATCAGGTCTATTGCCTTATTCATACCTTCCATCATTGGCATCTACTTCGATTTTCAGCAAAGGGAGCATAGAGTAATTTATTTTGCTCTAAGCCACATTATTACAGGGGGCCTAATACGAAAGGAAGTGTTCTATTCTCGGAGGAAATCGAGGATCAAACTGTATTTAATAAGTTTGATACAAGCACAAAAATCCTATGAAAGTGGGACAGGGACATAGTAGATGAAGCCCACAGCTCCTACGTCCATGATCCAAGACATAAGTATTGGTTCACTTCTAACTCAAGACACTAGAATACCTAACTACTTATAGGTACACGTAAGACTGCTTAACTAAAGGTATGCAGACCCTTAAACTTTACTACTACTGGTAAGCTGTCTTAAAACTACTGATAGTAAGACCCTAGAACTACCTAATTATAGTAGGTAGATCCTATAACTACTTAACTAATGGTAGAGAGACCGTAAAACTACATATCGTCGTTTGAGGCCCAGCATAGCACATTTGACATTTTGACGAAATCGAGTTAAGAACGGTTTCTTATTCAAAATTTCACACCCGAGCGATTGGCGCTAACAGTTTTTCGATCTGGCCGCTGGTTAGATGTGCATTGCTGTTTTGTGTTTTATTTCGAACAAAACTTATTTTCCTGAACAAAATCGGTGCCTTTGCAGGAAGAAAGAAGAAACGAAGTTCTCGCAGAGGTCCTGTGAAGCAGAACTTAGGCCTACCAAAGTACCCAAAAATAATTATTGATGTTTTCTCATTGAAGAAAATCGGCGAAACTAAGAAGTAATAAGTAAGAAGTGACATGATTTTATTCCTTTTATTCAACCGAAAAGCCTATTCTGATGGTGGATTTTGATAATTATCTACTAAATGAAATACTAGTCATTGTCTCATTAATGTGAAAATCTTGTCAATTCATGTTCATTGACTGGAATATCTACAAATAATATTTGTAGATATTCTTATATATTATATAAGTCTTTTTGGGTTCTGAAATTTTACTGAAGTTTAAAAAAATATAGTTGAAGTTAATAATATTTAACTGGTTAACCCTAATTGGGCCATGGTATCACTAGCGTCACCCAAAACATCTCAGGAACTCCACAGATCTCCAAATGTCATCGGAGTAACCAAAATTAAATTAAAACTTTAAATTTAATGGACAGCAGAATTTTTTGTCTCAAAATAGAGTTATGAAAAAAAATTTCAAGGGAATATATGAAAAAATTTTCAACATTTTTATCTTAACATCAATTTTTGATTTCCAATAACTTACAGAAAATGTTTTGAAAAATTCAGCTCTGTCCATTAATTTTTAAATTGCAATTTATATCTAGTTAATCTGGTGACACCTTGGGAAAGCTGTGGGATTCCCAAGATGTTTTCAGTGACACTAGTGACACCATGGTCCAATAAGGGGTGATGATATTTAACTTCAACTATATTTTTTTAAATTTCAGCAAAATTTTAAAACCTTAAACGATTTACATATTTGTAGACATTCCAGTCAATGAACATAAATTGACAAGATTTTCACAGTAATGAGACAATTAGTATTTCATTTAGTTAATAATTATCAAAACCCACCATCAGAATAGGCTTTTCAGTTGACTAACAGGAATAAAATCACTTCACTTCTGACTTATATTAACACATGTTCGCTTTCCAGTAGAGAAATATGATATGACAAGAATGTCAGAGGAATATAACAATAAATTCAGTTCACTTTGGTAACTCCTCATCTCAGTTTTGTAATAAGTAGAAACCCCATAATAAACAATTCATATTTTATCATTCTGCACTTCATCCCATGAAATACGTGCATTGCTAAACAATCAATTTGTTATTGTGAAACGTCCAATCTGTATAATTCGTATGAAATAAGAAAGGCACATCACATGAGTGCCATATGAAAATATACACTCCTAGATCTCTGCGATCTTCAATGTTTATGCGTTAGCTAACGAATTTTTTCTTCACTAGGACTAGGAAAATAGGTAGGTACCTATCCTAATACTAACGTTGGTAGTAGCAGTTGTGAAATTCAAGTCAATGTAAAACTTGAACTGTTGGGTTCAATTTTTTTCGTCGTTCAAATAAAACGTAAATATAAACCTTCCCTGTCTACTTGTCGGGCTGACAAAAAAAAAGGAATTGCAAGCCAGTTTAAAACACTATCCTTGGCTTTATAGAGGGAAACCAAATAGATAATTTATTTGAGAACTTAATTTTAGTACAGCAGCATAGGACAACTGCGTGTTACCCCTCTGCAAAATAGCACAAATGTTCGACAGCGTAGCATATCTAGGGGACGAAATCTGGGCAGCATAGCACATCTACGCTAATTTCGAAGGTAGTTCGTTGGGAACCAAATTAATTGTAAAATCATGTCGAGCGACCCCAATTAGGCTAGTTTGAACACAGAAAATAAAGAAAACACGATTACTTGACTCGCAAAACAGTTTTTTGGCTCTCCTGAAAAGTTGGCAAAAGTTAGATGTGCCATGCTGGGCCTCAAACGACGATATAATGATAGGTAAGCCCTAAAACTGCCCAATTATAGTAGGTAGACCCTACTGTCAAATCTACCTCTAATCTTGCACTTATCCGCTCTGACCGTACTCTGTATTACACTTTTAGATCAACTGAAATCTTATTGTTATCTGTGAGATAACGCTGACAAATCACTTCGCACGTGATAATAAATCAGTTGCATTTTGAACAGAAGTAACAGAACTGATTCGATGCTAGTTGCTCGTTATTAGGAATCTAGTTACAACACCGAATAAATTATTCAAATACTTCTTGTATCGCATCTCTCATCACACCACTACCTCAGAGTCTGCACTATCCGCTACTCCCACAACGTACATTTCGTGTTTGAATTTGTACGTTACCTACCGAGTAAGCACAGGCCATGTTCGTCGCTCAAAATTGCACCGGTGACGCCATCAGTTTTCATTCTGAAAGTTGAAATACTTGTAGAGTAGGTACATGAACAAGCAACATTAAAACAATCTTCATCAGTCGCTCGTCTTAGTTTGGGTTGCTGTGCAGCAGGCACCCATAGATTCAGTAGAGATAATGATACGTGACTTACATTTCATATAATTCCGCTTCCAAGTTGGCTTCCATTATTCCTGCAGTCAACGTTTATGTAAAAGTTACAATACTCCAGTAAATAACGAATTTTAGACGAGAATCACATGAAAACTTTTTGTTAACGCTGAATGATGTAAACAACAGATTAGCTGTTGTCATATCAAGGTGACATCAAGGTCAAATTCGACCAATTAGAATCCAGTGGTTATCAGTAATTCGCGCCGGACTTCAAATATGTTTCAAGTTGTATAGTAAAACATGATAACAGGGAAATTTATGTCATTTTTTTTATTTACAATGATTTAAATGTTTATCAAGAATTATATGTAGGGTTTTTGTCAACTTTACATCAATTTTAAAATCAATAACGTAGAAAGGCTAAGAATTTTTATATAGTTTTGATCCACAACGTAGCGTATGTCCTTGGTTTCAAAATCTCAAGGTTAGCATCTTCCAAGTTCACCGTAGATTAATCGAACGACTCCAACTTTCGGCTTGTTGTTTTGATAAAAAGGCATTGGGCTGTCTGTGAACTCGCGAGTTTCCCACAAATTTGTTTTGCATTTTACAACCTTTAAATTCCGGGTTTTCGTTTTCATCGATGTTTTAAAGTGGTGGATGAAGAGTACTGTCCCGGCTTCACGATGACCGGCTATCGGAGAGTGAATTATTACGAACTATGCCGCTTATGTACGTCGAACGAAGGCATCAAACTCCCCATATTCAAAGATGAAGGTCGCTCCCGTCAGCTCTCCAGTAAAATACAAATATGTTTACGACTCCAGGTATTCCACATCTCCTTCATCTGTTTATGTAATGATTGTGAAATTAGCGAATTTGTAATTTCTCCACGGTTTTGGCGCTTGTGAACTGGTGGAATTTGTCATTATACGTCAAGGAGATACACAGGATTCCGAGTGGTTTACGTACCTACTCGAAGTCACTTGTTCGTGGGATAAGCCCGTAAGTAGGTGGGATTGAGCTCTCGAGATTGTATCGGCTTACAATATCAAATTGTATAGTTTCACGGTACCTACCATCCAACTCAAAAAAGAGTACTTGGGTGT
>CM019170.2:12284204-12315724 GCA_009739505.2 Apolygus lucorum
CACCTCAAACCGTCGGTCCTGTGTGTGTATTAGTAACAGACCTAAGACTCCAAGTGCCATCGAGGATTGATCAGGCTATAGTTACAGTAATTTTACTGACAGAGTCAAAAACACGAAAAAAATTTGAAATTGAAAAAAAAACTTTGGTACAACATGGAGTTAACACTACCAGTGCCGCCTCCGTACATGAGATGGCAGACCTTGTGCACGCTGTGTGCCAGGTCTGTCACATGTATGGAGCTACTACTCTCGGCAGGGGTTTCACGAAATCGTTTTCCCTGCTTCTTTTGCACCTGACTGTCCACCAAACGTATAGCACCTGTTGTTTTGATCCCCCACAGTGTTATACAAGGCTTGGTTTGAGTCAAACGTGTGGATTTTGCACTTTTTTGTCGCTCAAAGGCACCGCTCCACCTGAGCGTTTCCTCAAAGTCAATTTGGAGGCACCTGGGGACGCACCTCGAATTTTGGGGCGGCAGCGGAAGTGTTAAAACAAAATTTGTACGAGAAATTTTCTTACAATTAGTTGTACAATCGGGCCTTGAAGTTCATCTCAATAGTAGACACCCTGTAAAGAATTGGCCTCTGCTTTAAGGAAACCCCAAAGCCCTGGCAGACTGCAAATGGTCTGTAATAAATCAATCCTTACACTTCATCATCAGTCAGTATTCAAAAACCCTCGGTCCCATTTTTACTGGCTTGAGTGGCAGGTAGAAGAAGGACGATGTTTTTGGGACTGTAATAGACATAGACACGTCACCAGGTCATCCGCATTCTTTATATCTGAAAACAGTACCTGTGCCTGTGTGGATTGTTTCTCAGGGCAAACCCCCACAGGGAAACACACACAGCTGATGGAGCGCTTCTTGTGGAAGCTACAGGAATCTTCACATTCGTGTGCTCCCGTGTTGCCTATAGCAGCACACCCCTTTCTAAATCCTCTATCTCCACACCACAGTTACAAGCCCACATTCCAGAAACATTTATCTATCCCAACGCTCTATTTCTGTGATGCCTCAGAGTCCTCTGCGTCAACTAAACCAAAGAAAGAAGAAGTAGTTTTTTAGCTTTACACAAATGGAAGCTCACTCCTTAATTTCAAATTTATTGATTTATCAGAATCTCTTCTTCATGGAGTTCTTGGGGAATGGGGTATTTCAGTCAATTTTTTTCCAAAAGATTATGGCTCAGGAATAACGGTAATTGGGTCTGTTCGTCGAGAAAATGTTTTTAAAAAATCAGAGAAGCTAAGGAAAGTTGAAGACTTGAATGGTGTGACGTAGCTAGCCAAAACTTTCTTTGAAAAAAGTATCCATGCACAGAGAAGAGATTGGAATGTTCTCACTGGTAGCAGGTTCAAATTGAGGCTCCAGAACGTTGATCTCCCTCTTCTTTTCCGTCATATTTAAAACGAAAGAAAGAAAAGAAATTATGGGCGATACACTTGCTGAAAATATGATAAGTCGAAACCACAAAGAAGCGAACAGAAAACAACCGATTACAGACAGCAGACGTAGGTAATGCTAACGATTGAACCATAAAGTAACGCTATCCGATGAGAATCTCTTGGATACTACGAAATACTACTCACACACAAAAGCGGGGTAGTGTGTTTGCGTTTATGGAGGCCCGCTTTTTTTCAAACGAGTAATCTCTTTAATTCATTTTTCTACCACATGTTATAGTATCATTGGGCTAAAAGTTGGAGTATGTAGGTTTTCAAGGGTGCTGAATCCAAATTTTAGGTCAAAAACCTGAATTTTCGACCCACCGAAATACCCCATTCCAGAGTGTATTCCCCATCGTGAATATATCAAAAGTAAAGCGCCATTGTGACAAGTTTCTGGCTGATTATTTCATCTTCACTCACAATATTTCAGATCAGTGAAGCAGATTCCTTACCAAAGTACATTTGTTCCGTCTGCTTGGAAAAGTTGGAATGCTGTTTCGAATTCCGGACGAGCTGCGTAAGCGCAGAAGTGATGCTTCAAAGTTATGCGACTGCATTGAAAAACAATCCCGATTTCCAACGGGAAGGCATGGTAAGTTTTAATCGCAAGTGTCTCTCACACTTATAAGTTCGTGTGTAGAAAGAATAAGATTTACTTACATAACTTCACAAAACATGTTGGAAATAGTAATGTAGCTCATCAATATTGCATCATTCGAAAATCTGGTGAATGTCAATGCGGAGTTGTTTCAATGATTGTAGAGAAAGCTCGCCTGAGGTAGGTAGCAGCAGTCCGATATGGAGCTTTAGGTAGGTACCTAGCTCACGTCTGTTTCAAAAATATTAGATGATGAATAACAATTTGCTTTCAGGTGTACATCAAGGAAAACAAACTGGATGATATGGAAGAACAAGAAACTCACGAGTTGAAAAGCGATGAGCTGGTAGCTGTGGGGGAGGAAGAGCAGGTCTCTCACCACCCCGGGCTTCCAATGCATCTCGACAGTTTTGCCAGTTTGGTCGAAGCAGCTACAATTCAAATCATACCGGACATACATGATCCTGTAAGTTGATTTCATCGTGCCTTCAGATCAGAAAGTAGTTTTTAAAGAATGGGGAACAGACGTGCACTTTTAATTCAAAATGCGTGATTGTGTCTCCAATGAGCGGAACATGGACGGAATCGGATGTTCAAAATTGTCTAATTTCTTTGTATTTTCTCACTGGCCGGAATCAAACTTTTGAAATTTACTCCAGATCACCCAAAATCGATCAAAGGGTAGCAAGTTCAACTCCTAAGCAGAATAGCGGAACCCCCCAGCCCATTGTGACGTCTTAAACGGTCGAAACTTTAAAAATTCATAGGAAAAGATTTACACAAGCTAGAAGGTCGTGGTTGGTGTCAAAATTCTCACAATGAGGTCTACCTTAGATTAAAAATAACAATTAACAGTTTTTCCTTCCCAGGCGCACACCCTATTCTCTACTGTGTCTCTTGCTGGCCAGTAACATCAGTGTTCATGATGAAAAGTCAAAGTAGCGTATTCTGCCAGTTGTTTTATTCTTGTCGGATGTTATCTGGGCAATGTTTCTAGTCTAGAAGGGAAAGCTGGCATGGGAGTTCATTTTTCTGATATTTAGAGAATAATATCCACATCAGACTCACGGCTGTTCCCTATTCCTTCATGAGGTTCGTTGTTTTTCTGTGTTGATTTTTATTTGCAAAAGAATTTGTATTTTTTTTTTTACTACTTCATAAATTATCATCGTTCAGCACTGTTGATTTAAACCGAGTTCTCTCTAGAAATGAAGGCTGTTCAATCAGCACGGAGCTCTTGGTGAAAGTTTGCTTCTACCCTATTCTAATTATCCAATCCTGTAAGGTTGATCGAGTTTTATCAAGACCCACTGGATTTTTGGAACAAGAGCTGAATTCATTTCAGGAGGTTGTACAACAATCCGAAGATGATCAAGACGGCTCAGAGACGTCTAATCACACGTTAGCTCTTCCCGGAACAACCGGCCACGAAGTCTTGCTCCTCCATTGCACTGACCCCAAGCAGAAAGACGACAGCCAAGAGGGTCCAACCATTCTTGGACCCTTGGAGCCAGAAGATGAAGACGAAAGGTTTGTTAAAGTACTTATCCTCTCTGTTCATGATTTATTGCTGAATGACGACGAAACCATCAAAGGGACACTTGATATGTCTAAAATGTTGAAACATTTGAACTGGCGCAGTTTTGAAGTGCCCATGATGATATTTAGCCAAGTCAGACGGCATTCGGCTGTTTGGCCTTGAGTGCTGTGAAGATAATCACCTGGCGAGAGCGATTTGAGATACCTGAGGCACTTGCAATTCAACAAATGACTGTTGAAATCACTTTTAAAATCTTGAGTAGATGGAGACAGAATAAAAATTCAATTTCTCCCTTGCGAGGGAAAAACATTAAATCATGTTTAATGTTTTTCCCTCGCAAGGGAGAAATTAGACCCTGCTTCTCAAATTTCAGCTTCCTGCGTTCAACAGGAGAGAAAATGGCCTTGGAGCTCACTCAGCTGATCAGTGACCACTCAGGCGCCTTCAGCATTCTCCATTGACCCTGCCTCTCAAATGTCATCTTCCTGCGATGAATAGGAGAGAAAATGGCTTTGGAGCTCACTCAGCTGATCAGTCACCCTTCAGGCGCCTTCAGCATTCTCCATTGACCCTGCCTCTCAAATTTCAGCTTCCTGCGTTCAACAGGGGAGAAAATGGCCTTGGAGCTCACTCAGCTGATCAGTGACCACTCAGGCGCCTTCAGCATTCTCCATTGACCCTGCCTCTCAAATTTCAGCTTCCTGCGTTCAACAGGGGAGAAAATGGCCTTGGAGCTCACTCAGCTGATCAGTGACCACTCAGGCGCCTTCAGCATTCTCCATTGACCCTGCCTCTCAAATTTCAGCTTCCTGCGTTCAACAGGGGAGAAAATGGCCTTGGAGCTCACTCAGCTGATCAGTGACCACTCAGGCGCCTTCAGCATTCTCCATTGACCCTGCCTCTCAAATTTCAGCTTCCTGCGTTCAACAGGGGAGAAAATGGCCTTGGAGCTCACTCAGCTGATCAGTGACCACTCAGGCGCCTTCAGCATTCTCCATTGACCCTGCCTCTCAAATTTCAGCTTCCTGCGTTCAACAGGGGAGAAAATGGCCTTGGAGCTCACTCAGCTGATCAGTGACCACTCAGGCGCCTTCAGCATTCTCCATTGACCCTGCCTCTCAAATTTCAGCTTCCTGCGTTCAACAGGGGAGAAAATGGCCTTGGAGCTCACTCAGCTGATCAGTGACCACTCAGGCGCCTTCAGCATTCTCCATTGACCCTGCCTCTCAAATTTCAGCTTCCTGCGTTCAACAGGGGAGAAAATGGCCTTGGAGCTCACTCAGCTGATCAGTGACCACTCAGGCGCCTTCAGCATTCTCCATTGACCCTGCCTCTCAAATTTCAGCTTCCTGCGTTCAACAGGGGAGAAAATGGCCTTGGAGCTCACTCAGCTGATCAGTGACCACTCAGGCGCCTTCAGCATTCTCCATTGACCCTGCCTCTCAAATTTCAGCTTCCTGCGTTCAACAGGAGAGAAAATGGCCTTGGAGGTCACTCAGCTGATCAGTGACCACTCAGGCGCCTTCAGCATTCTCCATTGACCCTGCTTCTCAAATTTCAGCTTCCTGCGTTCAACAGGGGAGAAAATGGCCTTGGAGCTCACTCAGCTGATCAGTGACCACTCAGGCGCCTTCAGCATTCTCCATTGACCCTGCCTCTCAAATTTCATCTTCCTGCGATGAATAGGAGAGAAAATGGCTTTGGAGCTCACTCAGCTGATCAGTCACCCATCAGGCGCCTTCAGCATTCTCCATTGACCCTGCCTCTCAAATTTCAGCTTCCTGCGTTCAACAGGAGAGAAAATGGCCCGTGGAGCTCACTCAGCTGATCAGTCACCACTCAGGCGCCTTCATCATTCTCCATTGACCCTGCCTCTCAAATTTCAGCTTCCTGCGTTCAACAGGAGAGAAAATGGCCTTGGAGGTCACTCAGCTGATCAGTGACCACTCAGGCGCCTTCAGCATTCTCCATTGACCCTGCTTCTCAAATTTCAGCTTCCTGCGTTCAACAGGGGAGAAAATGGCCTTGGAGCTCACTCAGCTGATCAGTGACCACTCAGGCGCCTTCAGCATTCTCCATTGACCCTGCTTCTCAAATTTTAGCGTCCTGCGTTCAACAGGAGAGAAAATGGCCTTGGAGCTCACTCAGCTGATCAGTGACCACTCAGGCGCCTTCAGCATTCTCCATTGACCCTGCCTCTCAAATTTCAGCTTCCTACGATGAATAGGAGAGAAAATGGCTTTGGAACTCATTCATCTGATCAGTGATCTGTCAGGTGCCTTCATTACTGTCCTTTGACCCACCATCTCGAATTTCACCTTCCTGCGTTGAATAGGAGAGAAAATTGTTCCTATACAATGAACATTAATTTGTGATTCACATTCATATTTCTGATTTATCACTAGTCCAAACTGAAGGACCTCCGAGGGAGCGATCTGTTGGTCCCACGGAGCTCCGTGTAGTCTCATTCGATTCTAAAAATTCCAGTCTATTTTAAATTGATGAAAAAACAATACCTTTATATTTAAAGTTTTCGAGCTAGGACGTTTTGAAAATTTCATCCCCCAGTTTTCACCCCTTGGAAGTGACTGACAATAACCATAAGCATCTTGGTACAACTAGACCCCAAATGGAGCCGATATAACGTGGTACTTAACTAAGAAATCGGTCCGTGGTAACTAAGAAAAAAAAACGTTGCAGATTTGCGTGTCGGAATTCACAGAACGACCCCCAGCCCTAAAACATTAAACATGTTAATAAGGGTGTCACCTTTTCGGGGGCACCACCGAGCAGGGTTCGATTCTAATACCAATTTGCAACAAAAAATGTCTCCTAGCAATTTTTTTTTTGAGGCTTCGTTTCCGAGTTATTTCACTTTTAAGATTTCGTGTTTTCGACCTCACATCACTAAAATGGCTTTAACTCCCTTAATTGATGGAGTAAATTCAAATTTGATTATATCATTGAAAAGAGCGTCAAATTTCTTATCTCTATTTTTTTAGAAAATTTCAAATGAAACGAACGGGTGTAAAATAAACCAAAAGTAAAATATTGGCAGTTTTGAAAATTTTCACTTTTTTCAAAGTTTGTTTCTCGAAACGTCCTGAACGGAAATTTCCATGCTGTAAGCCTAAAAGTTGCATGTGAATCCCAGCTTTCCAACGGTGTATTCATTTTTTTTAAAAACACCACTTATTCAGTTAGAAAATTACGTTTTTAGGGCAGAAAACGATCATTTTCGGGTGTAAATCGGCGTTTTTCGCCAGAAATGCTTTCCAACTTAACCATTTGACATGAAATTTTTCGTTCTTTTTGACGATGAGTCGAATGGTAACACTTTCCGATCTCCTCGACAAACAAATAGTACTTTTCAAGCCCTTTCTGTGTTAAACAGGATACAAAAAATGACTCCCAACTTGTTATCTATCGAAAACATGAAGCTTTCCACAAATGATCGGGACGATAATTTCAAGACAGAGGGCGAAAATTGGGTAATTTTTTATTTATTTATCGAAACGGGCAAGCCCAATACAATATAAACATACTTAATGCTAACAATGTTTAATGTGACAATAAATAATTAATTAATACAACACTGTCCACGTTGGAAAATTAAAAACTACGGCAATGATATTATTGTAATCCTGCGATTAATAATAGAAATGAAACCACTTGGTTCGATTTCAAGAATAGAAGTGAACTTTTTATTATTTGCCAAAGTAACTAATAGAAACATGTGTTTTGCAATGAATACTAATTGTGTGTAGTGTCCCTAACATCATCCCTCTCCTCCCTCTTCGAGGACGGATGTTGCATATGGGGCAAGACGGTCCGCATGAACCACTCTTGGTTTCCCTCTTGGTGGTCGAATCCGAAAAACGACGTCAGAAATAACTTTGGTGATTTCACATGGGCCCAACCATGGTGACTGAAGCTTAGGGCACTTACCGATTAAGCGACGCGGCTGGAAACACCATACTCGGTCACCAACCTTGAATCTGGGTTGTGTCGCCCGAATATCGTATCTTCTTTTGGATTCTTCGGCTGCTGCTATCAACTTTTGTCGTGCCAACTCGTGTGTTGTAACAAGCTGTTCTTGTAGCCTCTTGGCGTAGTCTGCCTCAAACAGTAGACCTGGAACTGAACCAGTCAGCAAGTGCACTGGTAAAGTTAGGTTTCTACCCAAGGTCAGTTCTGCTGGTGAGAAGCCTGTTGCTGCATGCTCCGTGGCCCTATAAGCAAGCAGTACACATGGGAGCCACTTATCCCAATCTCTCTGGTTTTGTCCAACGACTTTTGCAAGCATATTCCAGAGTGTTCTGTTGAATCGCTCCACTAGACCGTTACTTTGTGGACGGAGGGGGGTACTTCTGGTCTTCTGTATCTGCAGCAGTTGCATGACCTCTTTGAAAACAGCTGCTTCGAACGTGGTTCCTTGATCCGAATGTATTTCTCTCGGAATGCCAAATCGGGATATAACGGTTTCAACCAAGCCTTGGGCTACCGTTTCAGCTTTTATGTCCTGTACAGGGAATGCTTCGGGCCATTTTGTGAAGTGGTCAACCACGACCACTATGTATTTATTTCCCCGATCTGTCATTGGCAAGGGTCCCACAATATCCACTGCTACCCTCTCAAAAGGACTTCCAGTAACATAGCTCTGGAGTGGTGCTTTTTTATTCCTTGTGGATCCACCTCGCCTGCCACATACACTGCAGGCCAGACAATGGAGTTTGACATCTCCCTGAAGGCCAGGCCAGTAGTACTGGGATCGAACTACCCCCAGTGTTCTTCGACGCCCAAAGTGACCCAAGCTATGAGCTCTCTCCAAAACCTCATTTTTACATGACCTAGGCACCACAATTTGCTTCAAAGTTTTTCTGCCAGAATGGTCTTCCCAAACGCGTATCAGTACTCCATCATGTACAATAAGGGAACTATACTTTGCCCATAATGTCTTTACCGTGTTATTTTTCACAGCTACCTGTTCCCATGAAGGCCGTTGCTTGGATTTCACCCAAGATGAGACAACTCGAAGATCTGCATCTTTCTGTTGTTCATCTGCCCAATTGATTACATTTGTATCCAGCTTGACCCGTTGAATGGAGAGTAACTTTTCGTGTTTCTGTTCTTGCCTACTGCAATGACGACAATTATCATTGATACAGGGTCTTCGTGAGAGAGCATCTGCATTTTGATGGTTTCTGCCTGGTCGGTAAACGATCCGGTAGTTGTATGAAGCTATGAGTTGTAGCCACCTTGACAACTGACCGTCGAGTTCCTTAAAATTGCGAAGCCATTGTAACGCAGAATGATCAGTTCTGACAATAAATTCTTCTCCACTGTCCAATCCGAAGGAGTGAAAGTGCTTCAGTGCTCTGACAATGCTGAGGAGCTCTTTTCTTGTAGCACAATAATTTCGCTCTGGTTTCGAAAGGCATTTGCTGAAATAGGCAAGAACAATCTCTTTACCACCCTGCACTTGTGATAGGACTGCCCCTACTGCTCTGTCACATGCATCAGTATCCAGCACAAATAGTGAACCAGGAACTGGATGTCCCAAAACTGGAGGTTCTGTCATAGCCGCTTTGATGTCCTCGAATGATGCAGCACATGCTGGAGTCCACTCAAATTTGCTTGTCTTATCTTGCACTGCATATAGTGGAGCCATTCTCTGAGCAAAGTGAGGAATAAAACAGCGATAGTAGGAACACATCCCTACGAAAGTTCTCACTTCCTTGCTGTCTTTGGGAGTTGGCCAATTCTTAACCTTAGATGTTTTTTCTGGATCAGCCTCGATTCCTTGCCCAGATATAATATATCCCAAGTACGCAACTCTGGTCCTGAACAAGTGGCACTTTTTGGGATTTAATTTTACCTTCTTGTCTCGCAATATTCTAAATACTCTCTCCAGCCATGTAATGTGATCATTGAAATTAGCATTATCCAGTAGAATGTCATCCAAGTACACTTTGACTCTCCCTTCTCTGATTTGGTCTCTCAAGATCCCATGCATTGCCCTCTGGAAAGTTGCTGGGGCGTTACATAATCCAAAAGGCATGGTCTTGAATTGCCAGAGGCCACGTGGAGTGCAGAAGGCTGTTTTTTCTTTATCCTTTTCAGCCATTGGTATTTGCCAATATCCTGATTGAAGGTCAAGAGTGGAAAACCAATTGCTTCCAGCCAATCCACTTGTCAGCTCATCAATTTTTGGTAGGGGGTGAGAATCCTTTCTGGTGACATCATTCAATCTTCGATAGTCTATGCAAAAACGTGTGGATCCGTCCTTTTTCGGGACCAAAACTATTGGACTTGCCCAAGGACTATGAGAAGTCTCAATCACACCAGTATCCTCCATATCTTTGATCATTTTATCAATTTCTGCAAGACGATGAGGAGCAATTCTTCTGGGTGCTTGGCGAATGGGTGCACTATCTCCAACATCCACTGAATGTGAAAAGCCAGAAATACAGCCCAAATCCTTTCCACACTGGGCAAACACATCTGCGAATTCTTTTAGAAGGGCCAAAGCTGTAACTCTCTGTGCATCAGTTAGATTAGCAGTTGATTCCTCAGCCAAAGTTTGGACGTGAGATGGAAGCATTCCATTAGCAAGTGGAGTGTTCTCTGACGACTCATCTAGAGGGCTAATGTCCTGGAAGCTATCATCGTCCTCCTCTATGACTGAAGTACCATATGCTGATCGAATTGTACTTTCAATTGGGCTCTTACCTCGAAATATGATGGCTTTCTGAGCTGGATCAATCAAACAATGGTGCCGTTCTAGGAAATCAAGACCCAGGATGCAATCCTCGTGAATTTTGGCGATAAGTACCGTGTGGAGACGCAGCACACCATCACCTACATCAAGCAACAATGACGATTGTCCTTGCACTGGTATACGCTCACCAGAAACTGAACGCAAATACAGAGGCATTGTAAGAGAATTTATTTCATTGTTCATGTGTTCCAGAAGTTTTATGTTCAGAATCGTTTTTGTTGCCCCCGTGTCTACAACAAAATCACAAGGCACGCCTCCAGCAATTCCTTTCAAAATCAACGATCCATCATTGGCTGCTCGATATATGAAAGTTTCTTCTCCTTCTTCCTTATGAGACCTGTCTGCGGAAATCAGAGTAGGCCTCTTCACTCTGACTTCCTGGCGTTTCCCAACGAGGATACTTGATCAGGTAGAGCATTATTTTTAGGAAACCATCCAGCTGTGTGGGGGAAGTACGGTTGAGACGGTGTTCCAGGATTCTGCATCTGGACAACAGCACTAACTGGAGGGTACGGACACCGCCAAGCTACATGACCCGGAGCAGAGCATCTCCAGCAAATCGTTTGGCGGCGTTGGCGTTGCTCATCGAAAGCTCGAGGAAATGGTTTTTTCGAAGGTGACCTCCTTACTACCACGTCTGACTCCATCACTTCGCGATTCTCACCACTTTCTCGTTGCTCCACGGCTTCTGCTTGTCGGATCGTGATAGGTGTTTGAGATGCTTGAGCAACTGTCTCAAATCGCAAGGAGACATCCAAAGCATCTTCGAGTGTTTTTGGCCACACACCCAACACCTTCTCCCGTACAGCTGGGTCTCGTATACCCTGGACGAAATGGAACACGACCATATCTTCTCCCGGCCCTGCTTTAAAGTCTGTGGCCCAGGATTTTCTCGCCAGCTTCTGTATAGCCTGATGGTACGCTAAAATATCTTCCTTAGGACCTTGCTTTCTGGTCAAAAGCATGGTCATGAAACGTTGAGCCTGTTTCTCATGGCCAAACCGTTTTCCCAGTGCTTCAACCAATCTGGTAAAGGTACGTGGCGTTTCAACCAGAGGTAATACCTCTAATGCAGAGCCTGTCAAAGCGTGAGCTAATGCAGTGGTTTTTGTTTGATCATCCCATCCATTTTTAAGGGCTATTTCTTCAAATTGGAGTTTGTAGGCCTCCCAGTCGACATTACCATCATAGGGTTTTGGTTTGAATAGCTCTTGTCTACTTCCTGCTGCTAGTTGAAAAGGCTCTGGGCTGCGGCTTGCTGGTTTCGAAGAGCACTGACTCGTAGCCTGTGTGGTCAACAAACTCTGGAATTCCGCTAAGAAACTCCTCCAATCTTCTTGCATAGCTTGTCTGAGTTCTCCAAGAGAGGCGCTCCACTCAACTTGCAGTTGTTCCACTAAATCAGCACGTTCTTTCTCCCAGTACTGCTGAAACTGCATGAGAGGTGAAGGTATACCTGTTGCTTGAACGAATTCAGCATTGGGTTCGTTCCGTTCCACAGTTACGTCAGAAGTTGGGGTGATATTCTCTCCTCCATCATTAACCCCCTGTCTATCCCGAACAGTGGAGCGGGTATTAACCATAGCTGCCACCAGTATTGTAATCCTGCGATTAATAATAGAAATGAAACCACTTGGTTCGATTTCAAGAATAGAAGTGAACTTTTTATTATTTGCCAAAGTAACTAATAGAAACATGTGTTTTGCAATGAATACTAATTGTGTGTAGTGTCCCTAACAATATAACACTTCTCGTTCAATTTTGACTTTGAATAATGGGCAACACTTCTCGACGTATGAGAGTCAATGATTGGTGAAAGAAGTCAATGTCCGGGCAACTGGATATGAAAAAGTTTGCTTCTCTTGGCAGACGAGACAGAGGGCTATTGTAAAGGTAATTCGTGCGAGAGAAGGGAATCCAAAAAAGCGAGTGTGATCTTGAGCTCAGTCGGGGTGTCAAGAAATTGATCCTGGACAGGAGGAATGGTGAGTCGATCGAACCCGTCAGCAGCTTGTGGAAAAATGCCAAGTCGGCTAAGCGCCTGCGGTCTACTAGGTCGAGAGTCTTGCATATCCCATTCAACTCCGCATAGTCCACTGAATCCCGGGGTAAATGGAGCTTGAAGGCTATGTACCGGAGGAACCTATGGTGGATTCGCTCCAATTGGTAAATGTGGCACTTGTAATATGGACTCCAAATAACGGAAACATATTCAAGGACTGGTAAAACCAGTGCCTTGTAAAGATTCACTATAGCTGGCACCTGGTCGAATTCCCTAGTACTCCGCTTAACGAATCCAAGTAGTTTCATTGCCTTGCACGATATGGTGGCTATGTGGTTCGAGAAAGTGAGATGATGGTCCATCATAACTCCTAGATCGCGAACCGAAGATACTCTGACCAGATGAGTGTTTTTTATATGGTAGTCGTAGAGGATGGGGGATTCAGACCGATGGAAGGTCATCGCCGAGCATTTGGATGGGTTTAGGGCCAAGCTGTTGGACGAGCACCACAAGAGAAGTGCGTCGATGGAAGTCTGGAGATCTCGGCAGTCACAGATCGACTCAACAGTACGGTACAGCTTCAAATCGTCCGCAAAAAGCAAATACCTTGTTCCACGCAGCACACCATCAACGCTATTTATTACAAGCAAGAACATCAGTGGCCCAATGTGAGAACCCTGCGGAACCCCTGAGGTGGCCAAGAATGGCCTCGATTGGACATCCTTCAAACGGACGATAAGTGATCGTTCACTCAGGTAACCTGAGATCCACTCAAGGAAGACTCCAAACACCCCAAGAGACTCGAGCACAGACAAGATGAGCGGATGTGACAACTTGTCGAAGGCTTTAGAAAAGTCGGTTGAAACTAAATCGAGTTGCTGACCAGCCTCGAAAGCTCGCAAGGTGTACTCCTGGAACTCCGCGAGGTTCGAGACCGTAAGTCCGGGGTAAGTGTTCGAGACCGGGTAAGTCAACAAAGTAGGAAAGTGTGAGTCATTAATAACCCAGAAAAGTACTATTTGTTTGTAGAGGAGATCGGAAAGTGTTACCATTCGATTCATCGTCAAAAAGTATGTAAAATTTCATGTCAAATGATTTATTAAGTTTGAAAGCATTTCTGGTGAAAAACGCCGATTCACACCCAAAAATGAACGTTTTCTGCCCTAAAAAAACGTCATTTTATAACTGAATAAGGTGTGCTAAAAAAAATGACTACACCGTTAGAAAGCTGGGATTCACATGCAACTTTTAGGCTTACAGCATGGAAATTTCCGTTCAGGGCGTTTCGAGAAACAAACTTTGAAAAAAGTAAAAATTTTCGAAGCTTTGCCAATTTTTTACTTTTGGTTTATTTTACACCCGTTCGTTTCATTTGAAATTTTCTAAAACCATAGAGATAAGAAATTTGACGCTCTTTCCAATGATATAATCAAATTTGAATTTACTCCATCAATTGAGGGAGTTATAGCCATTTTAGTGATGTAAGGTCGAAAACACGAAAAAAATCTCAAAAGTGAAATAACTCGGAAACGAAGCCTCTAAAAAATTGCTAGGAGACATTTTTTGTTGCAAATTGGTATTAGAATCGAACCCTGCCCGGTGGTGCCCCCGAAAAGGTGACACCCTGTATTCTCCCAAATCCACAAAATACATCAAGAATATACAATATCAAAAAGAATACACCAAGAATACAAAAAATCATCAAAATACCATAATAATTACATCTAAATTTCTCAAAAAAGTTGTAATTTCCCAGTTAGTAGGTAAACCTCATTAGATTCTCCTTAGACTAGGAAAACCTTCATACTTCCCACTACTCTTCGCTCTGAACTGTTTCAGTCTCTCAACACAAGCTCTCATTATCTAGCCCTCTCTCTATTGTCTTTTCTCTTCTCAAATAGTCTCTTTTACTTCTTGTCCACGCAGTTTTTCATTTTGCTACCCACATTACTCGAAAGTTCATCCTTATTCAAAATCATTACCCGATTCTCAACATTTCTGATGGTTTTTAGAACTACGATCCATATGGAGGAGTTCTTGAAGTTGAAGTGCAGCGACATAAACAAAAACCATTCGGAAGAGGAAGAATTCCACATCATGTTCGAGGCTAAAGTCAGACGAGGGGAGAATGAAGAACATTCGACGAAGGCTACTTTCCAATGTGACACTTGCACCAAAACCTTCAAAAGAAAAGAACATCTGTACCAGCACAAAAAGCTCCATACTGGTAAGACTTGTTTGGTCTTTTCCTGGGTTACATGCACTAAATTACTAGATAGGAACGTTTTTAACCAAAACGATTGCTAGGACGGCCGATTGAGGAAAACCAAGTTGATCTTGATAAACGCCTACTTTTATACACAAGTTTTTATTATTAAAATTAGACTTTCAAATTACAGCAACGTAAGTTTATGTTTTGGACACCGTACTGAATCAGTCTTCAATAATCCTAGGTTCTATGTATTTTCAAAATAAACCAAAGGAATGCGGATAGCTCAAGCTACCTGAACACCATCTTAGGGCAACAGTTGAGATTGTGGACATTTGTTTTCCACCCGTCTCTCACCTACCCTACTGGCCAGATGATCTTTTTAACCACCACGTCTACATCTAATAAGGCCTTGTCCTACGTGGACGACCAAAGAGTGCGACCGAGCGACCCGCGAGTGTGAGCGACCTCAAGTCGCGCGCGTGTGCCGCTATTCTGTCCACAGTAGGCGTCCACAAGACGCATCTGAAATCCTTCCTTGCGAGGTTTAGTCCGGGCAACGGAGGGTTTGAGGTAGAAAAAAATAGAACCCAAACCAAAATTGGCACAGATGTAGGGAGGGATATCCTTATTAACATACTAAAAGTCCTGGAGGGTGGGGCACGAGCTCGAGGGGAGGGGGGTCCTTTTAAAGGTCCCATTTTGGGGTTTTTCGTGAATATCTCGAAAACAGTGCATTTCTCGATAAAACATGTCCTATAGTAAATTAAAGCTGATTGAATTCTCTACAACTTTGATTCCATACGTTTCATCGGAATTCCGAACCGTTACCGAGTTATATGCATCCAAAAATGGAGGATTTTTGAAAAGTTGGTTTTTAGCTCACGTTTTCTGGATAACTTTGTTGAATATCGTCCAAACGGTTCATCTGAGAAAAACGCTGCAAATTATTACACAATGGTTTATTATTTTTCTATATAATCGTCTATAAAGCCACCGACCATCCAACATGAAGAGAAACATCGATGGCATTTCGGTCAGCTTTAATTAGGCCTCTTTTGCGATTCACACTCGTGTTTCTGATTTATCGCACGATTATTATTTTTATGGTTTATTATTTTATTATTTATTATTATTATTTTAATGGTTTATTATTTTTCTATATAATCGTCTATAAAGCCACGGAGATTAGACCTCTTTTGCGATTCACACTCGTGTTTCTGATTTATCGTACGTTTATTATTTTTATGGTTTATTGGTTTTTAATGGTTTATTATTTTTCTATACAATCGTCTATAAAGCCACCAACCATCCAACATGAAGAAAAATACTTGGAAAATGTCACCCCACGCATATTTAAGCAAAAACCTCTTTTTTGGCCGGTTATTTGCCCATAACTTCTATACGAATTAAGCGATCGGAATAGTTCGACGTTAGGACCAACTAGACCCCAAATGGAGTCTATGTGCGAAAGATCGGGTTTTTTAGACCGATTCTAAGGCCTTTTATGGCCCGGACGGCGAACGGCGGACGGACATTGCAAATTTGGATTCTACGCACCTTGAAACGTAAAGTGACAAACTTTGAGGGGGGGTTATAAAAATTTTTTGCGATACGATCACATAGGCTTATTATTAGAAATAATAAACCAAAAAGGTCTCATAGAGAAAGTTGTAGAGCATTAAATTTCCTTGAAGAATAAGTGGTTGATTGCCAATTTATTATTTACTAATCAAAAATTACGCCAATTTAAAAATTTTGCCATTTTTGTCATTTTCACTCAAATGTTCCCAAGCCCCTTTTCATGTGCCCTCGAACTTCAATCGTGCTTCTTTTAGTCGTCATTTAATGCTATACGTCCACAAGAATTAACAACCCAGAATTACATACCAACAGATCGGGGGGGGGGGGGGGGGGTGATATGAAAAGATTATGTAGAAAAAAAAATTAAAAGTTTTTATTAACTAAGTATCAAAGTAAGGTATTTACAAAATTACATGATCGGTAGGTAAGGTCAAATCACATCAAAAATCGTCTTCTTCGTCACTCATGGAGATTGCTCCAGTGGGGGCGGCGTTGGTGCAGGTGCCATGGCACTCGCCACAGGCGACCGAGCAGGCAATGCCTGTTTTCCGGAAACCGCAGCGAGTTCCACATCCGATTGTGCACCGACAAAACATGGAATTCAGAACTTCTTCGAGTGGTACTGGCGTATTTTTGGTCACTGGATGGAGTCCATCCTCCTGCATGGCCCATCCGAAGCTAGTTAGTGGTAAACTGTTACCCAACCACTGTTGGACCTGCAAAGAAATACCAAAATATTTCTTTGCAAAGCAATTACTACAGTAAGGAAGTCAGTTATTGGTATATAAGATGCAATGAATGATCTACCTGTAGATACACACGTAGGGAGTGCTGTAGTGCTGATGCTTTGGTTGTTGGCAGGGGCGTCAAATCGGGGTTTGGGCTGACGGAGGCTTTCAGGAAGGCGTGGTGTCGCAGTTGGTTGAGGTTATTGAGTTGGGGAGAAGCCTTGAACATATGAGGAAAAGGACCTCGCCAGCTCTCTCAATCTCTTGTGGTGTAGAGTAGGGGTTGTAAAAACAAGGAGCAACTTCACCTATGACGCTGGGGTTGTCAGTGAAGGTTTTTACAGCTGTCATTTTGCTCTTCCCATAAATTGCTGATGTTGTATCACAGCCTGAAAAACTGTGAAGGAGGAGGATATTTTGAGCATATGGGAGCTGCTGCAGTCTGTGAATACAATAAACCTTTGAGGGGACATTCCCTCGGCCTGGGTTCATGAAGAATAGTTGGCTTTGATTAGGAGCGTCAAGGCTACTAGAAGCACTACGAGGTCTATATCTTCCCCAATCACAGTTACCCTCACGTTTTCAGCTGCTCTATTAATTCCACACAATCATTGTGTCAGCATCCCCTGAGGCAACCATCGTTAGGATATTGGATGCTGACATCCTCCTTTTTAAGAACTCAATGAGTTGTTTTTGTCGTTCGCAAGGAAGTGCTCCTGTGGGATTGGTGGTTGTCTCTTGAAAATTTATATCGGCGGACGTTTTCAGGAGGCCTCTCCGTTTCTGCTCGGCTCTCTTAGTACTGTTAATTTCTCAATAACCATCAAACAGCACGGTACAGCTGTTACCGCTATGTTTGATAATGTAGGAAATGATCTGTTCGCAGATGGAAACAATTGTTGAGCAAGGTCTCCACTTCACCCGATGGAGCAGGAAACCACCGTCCACATAATTTTTGGTTTGTGTAACATTGAGATCAGGATCTTCCTCTTCTGGTAGAGCAGCATATAGGGTGGACTTAGTTCCTTTCCTCATGCCTTTTCAACGTCTTCATCGCTCTTCTTTGAAATAAGAGTATGTTGAAAAATTGTCAAAGGGTTTATCGTTGCTTTTTCACCTCCAATCTTGGTTAGGGACATGACTGTGTTTTTCCTGGATTGCTTCATTTCCCCGAAGGTTGAACTGCTACTCTTCCTGTCTGAGCTCACGTTTACCACCCAACAAAGACTACTTCGTACAGGGTGAAAGAAGTTCAACTCGTCCTTAGGATGAAATAACACTTTTTCACAACACCTTCTCATATCGACCTCCCCTCTCTCTCTCTCTCTCTCTCTCTCTCTCTCTCTCTCTCTCTCTCCCCCCCCCCCCCGAAGACGATTTTTGATGTACTTTGACATTACCTACCGATCATGTAATTTTGTAAATGCCTTACTTTGATACTTAGTTAATAAAAACTTTTAAGTTTTTTTCTACATTATCTTTTCATATCACCCCCCCCCCCCCCCCCGATCTGTTGGTATGTAATTCTGGGTTGTTAATTCTTGTGGACGTATAGCATTAAATGACGACAGATGACAAAAAGAAGGACGATCGAAGTTCGAGGGCACATAAAAAGGGGCTTGGGAACATTTGAGTGAAAATGACAAAAATTGGCAAAATTTTTAAATTGGCGTAATTTTTGATTAGTAAATAATAAATTGGCAATCAACCACTTATTCTTCAAGGAAATTTAATGCTCTACAACTTTCTCTAAGAGACTTTTTTCTCAGATGAACCTTTTGGACGATATTCAACAAAGTTATCCAGAAAACGTGAGCTAAAAACCAACTTTTCAAAAATCCTCCATTTTTGGATGCATATAACTCGGTAACGGTTCGGAATTCCGATGAAACGTATGGAATCAAAGTTGTAGAGAATTCAATCAGCTTTAATTTACTATAGGACATGTTTTATCGAGAAATGCACCGTTTTCGAGATATTCACGAAAAACCCCAAAATGGGACCTTTAAGGACCCCCCTCCCCTCGAGCTCGTGCCCCACCCTCCAGGACTTTTAGTATGTTAATAAGGATACCCCTCCCTACATCTGTGCCAATTTTGGTTTGGGTTCTATTTTTTTCTACCTCGGGCCCTTTTTTAGTCTTCGTTGCCTGGACTAGTTATCTTAGCTTCATACTGAGTTGTAAAATCTTTCTCTACTTGTACATTTTCTGTTTTTCGCGATAGTATGAATGGCATATTTTATTCGAATAATACAGCATTGCTTTATTAATTTACGCCATAGAATTCGTTGAGACGGAGGCTAATTTCCGCAATTTTCAATGAGGGAACCAAGAGGTGAATTTGAATCGTTCAAACACGAATTTCTCCCCTAAATTCGATTGTGAAGGGACCAGTTTTTACAGTAGAGATGCTGAGAAAAACAATCCTGAAATGAAGCACAGCCGGTGTAAATCTTGCGGACCTAGCCGCAAGCTCAGGCAGCTTTTTCACTAAATCAAAAAAAAGTTGGGTTCGACATCTGGGGGAAAGAAAATTTAACGCCGTTTCCTTGAAGCACAACTGACCACATTATCGGATACACCCTTTGTATTAAATTCTATTTATTTTGGTCCACAGCGGGTTTCTTTGATTTTGGATTATACCTAGGTCGAATGTCTTGAAACGTATACCAAAACATATAAATTGAAGATGGGTTACAAAAGTTTTTTTCTATTCAACTCTAAACGGTATATTTGTTGAATAAAAATTATTATTTAGATTTCAAGTAGGTTGCAAAATTTACTTACAGTAGATTAGCTCAACTTTTTCCAAAAATTGTGTATCAAATTCCCACCTTCGTATTTCAAAATAATATTGTTTTCATGTACACCAGAAATGTCTTCTTTTACACTTTACTTCTTTCCATAACGGTCCCTTTTCTGAATTTCGCTGATAAGAAGCTCGCTATAAATAATTATTACAGCCATTTCCAGGGAAAACATGAGTGGAACACGGGCAAAAAGAAACAGTAAACTGGAAAATGATAACCTCCTGGCAAAGCGACCAGGCGAGCGCGCGACCAGAAACAAACTAGTTTGTAAATTAAACCCGACCGTGCGACCTCGGGCCGAATCGCGACCTCGGACGGTGGCACGTTGGACACTCCGTTCGGTTTAACTTGTTTGAGCTGGTCGCTCGCTCGCTCACACGCGGGTCGCTCGGTCGCGCGCTTTGGTCTTCCGCGTAAGACACGGCGTTAGAAGGGCGTTTAGAACACTACCTGTTGTCGTTCTGCAGTACTATCTGGAGCTCTACGCTAGAGCGCTCAGTATGTGAATCCGGTCACTTTTCGCGTCGTTTTTTTTCCGTGTGACGTGAACGATATTCCTCGATTTTTGCGGCGTTTTTTTGACAGAGGCTTCGCTTGTTAGGCATTTTCTTGTATGGTAATTTTTTTCCTTGGGTACTCCTGGTGTTAAACGTTATTCTAGAGCCCTAGAATATTTGACTTGAAATTCCAGAATCTAAAATTGGGGCAAATTCCCCATTACGCACTATGGATTATGGACATTTCGCACCTGTGAACCAAGCTTAACTCTGACTACGAATAGAAAAACCCCCCAAAATAGCGGCCAAAATTGGCTAACTATTGGTCACAGATCCCATGGTCACGGCGTGGTTAACTACGTTTTGAAAAACTGAGCCCTATAAGGGTTGTCAGAGCGTTAAGATTCACCCTCTCTCTTACATAAGTCGTGTAATCAGTTATGGGCTGGCTGACGAAACTCCTATCAAAATTTCACTTTCTCATCTTTTCCAGTCTAGCGAGAATTAGTCGCTTCAAATTTTAATAAATTCACAAATCATTTCAAAAGGTTCAAGTTTTAGTCAGTCAGAGATGGAACACGTGACATCTTTCACTGCGACCTCCACACAAAGGTCCTGAACGCTAATCTAGCAAGTCAAAAATGTTGGCGATTTCTTATCTAACTTTTTGGGCCACTTTGAATACGTCTCCATGGTATGTCTGGAATGACGTTGAGCTTCTGACCTACTTCCAGCGGCTGATGCTTGAAGTACATCCAGAATGTGGGAATTTGGCTCCAGTGTGTGGGTCACACTGGCTCCCATTCGTTTGTTTACCACCGTGTATATTTTCGCGTAGTGGTTGGTCTCCCAACAATCTACGTAGCTACCTATATATATAGGTACTGTCAAGTAGCTACCTTCATGTGTTGAAACAGATAAAATGTGCGAGATAAAAAAGTATCCCCTCTGATACTGGAAAAAAGTATCAATACTACGATATATATCAGGGAAAAAAGTATCGATGTGTATCGATACTTGGGGACATCCCTAGTGTAGTGTGATAATGAGGAATTTCACCATGTCGGAATTTCCTATTTTTGACCCCAAAATCGGATTCAGCACCTCTAAAAACCCCCTAAGGCAAACTTTCAGCCCGAACTTCCTAATTTACGAATAAACAAAACAGTGTAGAAAATACGAATGTTTAAAAAAACCGGGAAAATGACGTCATGCTGGAATAGTTCATTTATGGCCGCTTGAAGCGCTGAGATCGAGAAATCCATAGTCCCCAGATGCAAAATTTCATGAAACAGTAAAGTTCGAAATCGAAAAACTGAAGAAAAAAATAGAAAAAGCGAGATGGGGAAAATTAGGTTTCCCCTGTTTTTGTTTGATAACTTTTCTCTTAGAAAACACGATTTTGTCGTCCCAATGGGCAACACTGGGAGGAGACGGCAATCCGAACAGCCCAATCAGCGAGCGTTCCCGCCGGACGTCTGTTTTCCCGGTTAGTTTTGAAATTAAAAATTTAGACTGTCTCCCAAAAATAACAGGAGACTTATTTTCCGAAATCAGCCCGATTTTCATCTACCCCACACCATTAACTATTCAGGAAAAATGCAAACAGAAATCGGTGAAATTCCTCATTGTAGGTGATCAATTTTAGAATGTAATCCAAGGATCCCCTTTTTTCCATTTCCAGGTGAACGTCCTTTCAAATGCGCACACTGTGTTCGGACGTTCAGTCGAAAAGAGCACTTAGTACGACACGCCCATTCTCATACTGGCCAAAAACTCTTCAACTGCGACGTCTGCGGTAAAAGCTTCAGTCGGAAAGATAACGTTCGGAAACACCGGAAAACGCACGAAACGACAGGCCCGTACTCCTGCGAGTTCTGCGGGATGCAGTTCAACGTTCGACCGTACTACATAATGCACAAAAACAAGCACAAAGACGGGTCGTGCGCCCTAGAGGCGAAGAAGGTCGAAGGTGAGGAGTCGATCACATACGAAGTTCAGGAAGAATCTCCAGACGTTCATTCAAACGAATCAAATTCCTTCCAGCAGGTAACGTCTAGCACATCCACTTCGATACTGGAAAAAGCGTTGACGCAAGAAGGCTGAACTTTTGACTTCTTGCATCAACTTTAGGCCAAACTATTACCGAGTTGACAAATATAATGGGTGCTCAGAGGAATCATTGACGGAAGCAACTTATTTAGAAGCTCTTTTTAGTTACATACGAGATTAGTATGTATAATTGATACTAAATTTGCATGCGATCGTCAATCAGCCAGGGCTAGTTTTTTTCACATAAAATCAGTCTCTTGGATATTAGTAGAGAGTTACAGTGACATTCTGAACCTTCATTCCGTAAGTAGCTGCTAGGACGAGCATAGGGTCGATGCTAACTTTCACCGTGAGACTCACGTAATTTTACAGACCACAAACGCTCTGTTTACACTGCTCGAGCATCAAGCATTCGCGATCGAACATTTGCCGGTTTTCAACGAGTATGATTGCAACAAGCACCACTGTTGACACTGCCCGAGCATTTCTGACGATCAGTCGCTCGCGAGCATTTCCTGCAATCTGATGGCACCTGTGTTTTCGAGAGCTGCGGTTATGTTTTCCCACCCTATCGCAAAACAGTCGAAATCAAATCTTGAAACAATTTAAAAGTGACAACATTTAAAAATCTATATAAATGACAAAAGTGAACGGCAAAATGGGAGTGATGTGACACCTCCAACAACTTGGCTGGAACTAGATTCGATTCCACGAACATCGGTCGGGGGTGTTTACACGCATCCTGATGGTTCGTCGGAAAACCGTCATCGGGTGGATCAGCCTCGAGCACGAGGAAGCCTTCCGCGCGAACATTGCTCGGCTCGAAGCGACAGTCTACACTGCCTGAGCCTCGAACGAAGGCCCTGCTCGGGGCAAGCGCTCGAGCAGTGTAAACGGGGCTTTACTCTTTCTGGCCTAGAATCATGGTGTGTAGTGTTGCTATAATGCTGTGTCCTTCGACTGTCTGCTAAGCCTGGTTGTCATTTGGTCCATGTCTATCTAATCAAAAATGCATCAGATGCATCACTAATATCACTCGCCTTTCAAGGATACATCGATTTCAATGGGTACCAGAGAAGGAGTAAGTCTCGAATAAGAGGACGTCTTCTTCCTGTATTCATGAATATCGACAATGTAAATTGATATTCTCTCAGTTACTGCCAATACTTGCGACTTTCTAAATAAACATGTTTTTTGAGAATACTGCAAGCGCTTCATAAGAATGCAGATAAGAAGGGAACATTTGTCGACAGAACATGGCAGATTCTGGCTTATGCCGATGACATTGCTGTGTTGGGGCGATGTCTTGACGCCCTGAAGGAGGCTTTTGGGGTTATGCATGAAGGGGAAAAGCCAATGGGTCTGCGAATAAATGAAAGCAAAACTAAATACCTCAAGATATCTCCCCCAAGCCGTGTCCATTGGGTGCCCAGAGGTGTGATGTTTGGTTCTTCTTACCTATCTGGGGAGCTTGGTCACGAATAGAAACCAAGTACAGGATGAGATATGCTCACGAATAATGGCAGCCGAGCATTTTATGCCAATATAAAACTCTTCAAGAGCCGTGTGATCTCCAGATCAACGAATATGAGGCTATATAGATCTCTAGTGTTGCCTGTGGTTTGTTATGGATCAGAGGCTTGGACCATGCGGGCTGAGGATGAGGCTAGACTGCGGATATTCGAGAGAAGGATTATAAGAAGGATCTATGGAGCGGTCAGGACCAAGGGTGGAGAGCAAGACAGAATGCAGAAATTGATGAATTATTAAAACATGAAGACATTGTCCGATTCATCAAAGCTGGGCGCATCCAATGGCCGGGACATGTCGACCACATGCCTGAGGATGATGCTGTGAGCTAGGATGGAAACTAGAAGACGAAGAGGTCATCCTCGGAGTTGCTAGCTTGATGATGTCTTGAGGGACCTCCGGGTGGTGGGATTGCGGAGGTCTCAGGCGGGTGACCGTGCCCAGTGGCGGAGGGGAGTTCGGGAAGCCAGGGGCCACATCAGCCTGTAGTGCTGTGTAGTTAGTTAGTTGGCAAGCGCTTCATGGCTTATCCATTCCATGATCATTCCCAATACCGAAGACAAACATGTGCGTTCAGAATCTTCTTCTCCGATTCTCCAATCAAAACCCATTTCATCCCCTAAATAGTGCAGTAAATAAAAAAATAACCCCCGAATCGACGGATATTTGAGTTAGTTCCACATTTAGGCCAATTTTTCACTCATTGTCTCGGCCTATTATCGCATTTTATTGCTACAATAGTTTCCTTATTAAACACAGTGAGTGTTCAAATGGAGGAAGACGTTAAAGATACCAACCATACATGGAACGCCATTTACGCTGACATCTCACCTGTTTGTACAATTTCCCGACAGAGCGCTCTCGTGTGCCTCCTATGCGTGTTCTCTGACTTGGGTCTTGATTTCCATTCCTTGCTGCTCAAATAAAGAGTTTGTAACCAGATTTTTACTTCTAGCTACTAGCGCCATACTGCCCAACATCCCTACTTCCAGTGTGAGTACAAATTGGGTCTGATGAGCTTCTTATCGGAGATGGATTTGGTACCTACTTCTTTAATATTGGTTCATTTGAGTACAAATCGGTTCAGATAAGTTTCTTATCAGAGGTGGATTTGGTACCTACCTCTTTAATATTGGTTCATTCGAGTACAAATCGGGTCAGATAAGCTTCTTATCAGGGATGGATTTGGTACCTACCTCTTTAATATTGGTTCATTTGAGTACCAATTGGGTACTAAAGTTACACGAATTTACCTAATGCCGGATAGCCAGGCAGCCCTAAAGCCCGTTGCAGCCTATTCGATTACATCAAAACTAACCTGGGATTGTCTAGACTCCCAGCACTAAAACATCCACTGGGAAGACATCAACACCCAATACTGGTTGCCAAATCTCTATCACCATTGCTCATGGCTGCCATCATGGTGTTGAGGGAACGCGATCTGTTGCCTTCATCTATAAATGTCCTGAAGCTCCACCAATCAAAAACGCTTCTATGGCTCCCCAGCTTTAGCTTTCATCCCAGTGCTCCCAGCACTATAACATCCACTGGGAAGACATCAACACCCAATACTGGTTGCCAAATCTCTATCACCATTGCTCATGGCTGCCATCAAGTGGCTGCCTTCATGATGTTCAAAATGCCAAAGTCAAATCAAGTCTTGATTGTTCGACCAACGTTAATTTCCTCAAATTTCCTCTGGGCATCCCGCATATTTTGTAGTAGTACAAATTCATATTTCTTTTTAATAAGTAGACATAATTTATTTTTCATGTTGGGTAGTCACTGTTTAAAGTGATGTAGTTGCTTTTTACGAAATATGAATGAAATGTTGATTCTGTGCGCGTCGTCAAAAGAGAATAATAAATAGTATTATTTCAAGCAGTAGATCGGTTTTTTGGGTTTCAAAAAGTTTTTTTTTTATTGACAATGTAGTCATCGAAATTCTGGGGAAAATATCTGTTAAAACTACATTCCTGGGTATATGACATTGAATGTAAAAAAATCGGTTCGTTGGACAAAAAGGTGACGACGGATGCTATTTTGGAAAATTTTACCTTTTTTTCGCAATTTGAAACGTACCAATATAAACTAGAAGTTACGTACCGTCATGTTGGTGTAGGTAGTTTTCCTCGGGATCGCAGTAATTCTAAGATTGTCCGAGGGAAATTGGTTAAACGGTGTTGAAACTCCAATAATAGTCTCCTATCATGTAAGTTTTTGCTGGGTTAGTATGGAAATTTTGATTTCTCAGTGCTTATTTATAGCTTTCAAAGACCAATAGATTAATTCGTTCCTGTATGGTATAGTGTTTGCATGGATCTTGGCATCGAAGATGTCGTAAATAGTCTCCTATTTATTATATTTCAAATGTGTGGTTGGTAACCTCAAGAAGTGGTTCCGAATTCCGGCGGGAACGATCGAGAAAGATCGATTTTATAGCAGTACTAACAGTAAGTGTACATAAGTTGACGTACTAGGTGGACCATTGCTCTATTGGACCTGTTATCACCGTTACCAATGAATTTTACCACCGATATTTTACTCGCTGGAAATCGCTTTTCTGCATTAATTTTACGTTATCTGAACTGATTTATTTTACAAACCTCTGTGATCTCAAACAAATATGGTTTCAAAACCCACCGTCGTTAGTGTTGTTTGCAAAATTGTCCTGTAGATAGCACTCAAGCGCTATGCAGAGGTAAAATGCTGGAAAACGAGACCCTGATGGTTAAATCCCGGGTCTTTCATCAATCTGCGAAGAAGAATACGATTATATGTTGCAAACAATTTGGATATATTTTTTTGTTCAAAATAACATGGCAGATGAGTGTTGTGAACCTCTCAAGTCGCTACTACTTTGAATTTCCATGGCTTGATATTTTACCGAGTGCTCGCCTAGTAATGGTTTGGGTTCAAGATCTCATCAGTCGCTGTTCAGAACCTGTCTTGCGTTGGCTTGAGACTGTAAAGTGAACGTACCGTCGAACGAATACCACTCTAACCAATTTAATACTAGCACATGTCTTGGATCTCCTGCTGAGCTTTGGGTTGCTGAAACAATTTCAAGTATCTCGTTCTTCAGCATGCACTTATATTGAACTCTTAAATCGAAATCAGCGTACAGTCAGTTTTATCGTAATCATCACCGTTCAACACCTTAATAGGGTTATTATATTTTTGATGTAATAATGAATAATGAAGTTATTATGTGTAAGCTTTTACTCTCAACTATTGAGTTGTTTGGGTAAATATCGAGATGTGGAATAATACGAGCGAAACTAGAGGGTGGATGAAAGTGGCTCACCTTTCTGTGGGTTCTTATGTGCTGATGCTCATGCTTTTAGTGAAAACTACTGTTGTTTGAGGGTTTCGCACTTGGTTTAGTCATCGTCCAATCAAAGAAGAGCAATTAGCTAAGTTTTTGGGATATGTTGATCCTCGTCCAGTGCAGATGGACAGGGGATGCTACGACAACCTAAAGCCCTGCTTTGCCTCATTCTCAGGGTACAATCAAAAAAGAGATTCGTTTGCAAAGCCTCTTGGATATAGGGATTCTCTTCCAAAAGCTGATATTCAGGAGATGCAACCTCTCCTTCCCTCTTGGTCATCATTCCCATAGCCCAATCAAAAGAGAAAACAGTTTGAAATCCTCTCGGATACATGGATACTCTTCCAATGTAGGAAGAAAGCGGATGTAACCTTCTACCATCTCTGCTTTCTATCATCATTCTCAAGGTGCTATCAAAAGAGAGTTTGCTGAGCCTCAGGAGTATATGCATTCTCTTCCAGTGCAGGTTGATAGCGGGTGCAATCACTACTTCCAACCCCATCTGCCGTCACTCTCAAGGTTCAATCAAAAGAGAATTGTGTTCAAAGTCTCTGGGAAATAGGGATTCTTTTCCAGTGAAGGAAGACAGGGGATGTAACCACAGGCGACACCCGACTCAGTCCAGCCCTCCCCGAGTCAGTCCCGCTAAGAAATGAAAAGGTCGCTTCGCTCTCCTGACTCTGTCCCGCTAGTGAAAGGCATGTGAGGAATATGTTGTTATGGCCTGCTGTCTGTGCAGTGCTACAATATCAGATATCCATCGTTGTTTTCTAATGGTCCTTGCAGCAGCCAAGAGACGAGGGGAACATAATTATGTCCCATTCTTGAGCCCAAGGATCGTGAAGAGTTGTAAGAAAAATGTTGGTGCGTAGTCCATATTTTGGTTCCATCCGTATTCCATATAGATAAACGGGCACGTGGCCAGAAAATTGAGGTTCTAGAAATAATTGTAAGTACGTGTTATGACATCCGAGAAGTGCCAACATAGTAATTACATGGATCCGAAGACATGCCAAAGTCACGCCACCCGCCAAAGGTTTATGGAAGCTATATCTATAGTTCTTGTGAAAAACTGAATCCCCAACTCTTTGGCTACCACCTTTGATAATTGACTCACTCATGACTAAACTAACACTGAACAGAACGGCAGTGACCAACGTTTCGGAGTACTCTTATCGCTCTCATGTTCCAACAGGATTGAGTCGTGTAACCACTCAAACTGTATCAGGATTGAGTCGGGCAATTGAAATATCTCCCTGTCACCAGTTGGGATCGAGTCGGGTGTCGCCCGTAACCACTACCTTCTCCCCTTTCTGTCATCATTCCCAAGGTGCAACCGAAAGAGAGAACAGTTTGTAAAGCCTCTTACATACATGGATCCTCTTTCAGTGCAGGAAGACAGGGGATGCAACGACTACCTCAACTCCTGCTTTGCCATATTTCTCATGGTCCAATCAAAAAAGAGGTTGGTTTGTAAAGCCCCGAGGTACAGGGATTCTCTTCCATTGCTGTTAGGCAAAGATGCAACAATTTCTTCAGACCCCCCTTTCTGTCATCATTCTCAAGGTGCAATCAAAAGAGAGGACAGTTTGCAAAGCCTCGGTGATACTTGCAATCTCTTCCAGTGCAGGTAGATAGGGGATAGAATACTACTTCCAACCCCATCTGACGTCATTCTCATGGTCCAATGAAAAAAAGAGAATGGCGTGCGAAGTCTCTGAGATACGTGGATACTCTTCCAATGCTGATACACTACCAACAGGCCCTTTCACTGCCATCATTCTCCCTCTATTTCTCATCTCATCTCACTTACCCTGTACCTGAGGTTGCCTATGGAAAACAGTTTCAGGCTCTGAACCCACACTTAACCCTCTCGATGAAAGCTTACTTAACCTATAAGCATGGATGATTATAATGGATGGAGTATAACATCCATCACCCATGCTTCTTATAAGTTCCATGTTCACTATGCATTTCCTCGTATTTTTTCTCATCGATATTTACCCAACATGCCCAAAAGTAGAAATAAGCTTGCAATAATCTAACGGTGCACCAATCAGATACCAAAATAATATCATTATCACTCTCATGAAACAAATTGGATCCATTCTCTGTTGTAAATAGATTGTATATTAGTGTAAATAGTGTGTCGATGTTAGTATTTATGTCATACGAAGTGTACCATGCTAATGGTATGCTGTAGTAGGATCAACTCTCTCCCTTCAAGCTGACTTCCTTGTGTAGCTGAATTAGGTATGTTCGTGTATGGAATTCCTGTGTACTCCTACTTTAAGTGTTTTCAGTCTTGTATGTATTGCTTTGATAGTGTTCTTCGTTTACTGTTATTTACTATTTATACGAAACACCGACGCATCAAAATTTAAGCCGGGATCACATGGGTGTGTAATGTCTGTAATCTGTATTGCGCAAGAAGAGAAGGTGGCTCAAGCCACTGATCTGGAGGACAACGTGAGCAACCTCTTTGTGGTGTCCCCTGGGTTACGCTAAGGCGGCTTTCGCACTGGTTAGACATGAGACATCAGACCTGTAAACACGCGACAAATCTTCCAAACCCAACCCATTGTAATGATTGAGAGCTTTCACAACTGAAGAGACACGTGCTTCATGTCTTCTTGAAACACGAAACAAGTGTCTGAAGAGATCCAGTGTGTTGGAATTTGGAGCAGGTATCATGGCATTGTGGGTTAGTATTAACTGCAATGGCAGGCGTCCCTGGGTTCCAGGCTCTCAAAAAGCTTCTCTAGTTTGTGTCATTCACACTTTCTTAGTGTCCATCAATTTTCTTCCATAAGCAGAGTGTTGTTTCTTCGTACCTTGTTTCCTCTTCATTCCTTCGTTCTTTGATAACACATACAGGCTGTGTTCCTCCGCATTCTGCCTGTAGAGATGAACCCACAGTCGTGTCCTGCAAAGCATTCTTTTTCCTCCTCAGCACATTAATAACTCGTCATCTGATGCATGAACTCATTTTGAGTGATAACACTATCGACAAGACTGGCTTCTTCTTCTAATTCGCCATCTCTGAACGAAGGTTGGCGATCCACATTGCTAGTACCTCCCAAAGAGTGAATTGGACTCTCTTCGGGACCCATCCTATCACTTGTGATCTGGGCTTGGCCCACTTTTCAGATAGGTTGACGCCAACCTGTGAAGGAATTGGTCAATTCCCTGTGAGAAGCACTCCCTCACAAGAGCTAACTAGAGGGGAGAATGAGCCTCGATGGTCTTCTGCCGCTCCATCGTACTTCTGATGCTTCTCTCTGGCAGCAGTGTTGGAGATTGAGCTCACAGTCTGGAGACAGGTAGAGGGGGCAGTCAGCATTTATTATGCGGTTATAAAAAAACCGCAACCCTCTACCTGTCCCAGACCCCTATGAGCTTTGAAGTCTGCCACAAGTCCAGGCATCCCTCCTATTTCTTCTTGCAGGACTGGCTCTATCAATACTCCCCGCCAAGCCAGTGCTGCCATGCTTGCACATTAGTCTCGAACGACATCATGACCCCTGCTTCACTATGGCCTCCTTTTTTGCAGCTAAGCGCATGGGGCACACTCATCGCACTCCCACATCCATAGCAATTCATGGGGAGCCCTTCGATTTCCCAACCATATCTGTGATGGAGTGCGTCTCTGAACTGCTGAGCGGAGAGATCAAACCTGTCAGATTTTAGAGGGAGCACGGTGAGCCACTGGGATGCGTTGCCTTCGACTATTCTGTTCACTTTCGCCTTGCGAACATTGGGAGTGGGCTGATGATGGAATCTCTTCTCTAGCTCTCTTTCTTTTTCTCCATTTTTCTTGTCTTGAGCCCTTCTGAGAGATGTACTTCATGTTGAGTGGAGTCAAAATACCCGTGGCTATGCTCGAGGTCAGTATCAGTGATGCTGCTTTTGACGTCTCGTATGCATGTTGTGCTGATGCCACTGGGTCTTCGATTGCAAGCTCTCCGAGTTTCACTGGAAGGACTTGTAAAATGTTTCAAGTCGCTTGTCTACTGGTCTGAAGTCTCGTTACCAGTGTGAAAGCCGCCTAATATCAGAGTGCAGAGGTGACGCTTGGCCTGGGGAGTGTTTCTGGATCTCTAACCGCCGGAGTGCAGTGGTCCCCTTTTCCGGACCTGGAGTGCAATGGCTAAACCCAAGTATTCCATAATGCGTAAAATATCCAATTTTTCAAAACGATACACTCCGCTCGAAAAATCGACATCCGCAAAGCTCACTCGCCCCATCAACTGGCTCCAGCCATAGCATCCAATCACGCACTACAGATCACAGACATTACCCACCCATGTGAACCCTGCTTTATTAGTCTGGAATGAACACATAAGACTCCCCACCAAATCATTCCAACGCATGTTCATGCATTTTCTACGATAATTTATTTGTTCA
>CM019170.2:12315824-12355384 GCA_009739505.2 Apolygus lucorum
ACCCTTGGCCGGAAATGGGTTAAACCTATCTAATAGCCAGTAATGGAAAATACTATGTTGCTTCCTAGTCAACCAAGGTAGCGGAAGCTTCGTTTTAACTTTTCAAGGTTGAAAAAAAAGTTCTCCAAATCAAAACTTCCACTCGCGTTTTACGTTTCAGACCTTCCTGAACAAATTTTGTTCCGTGTCTGTCTGTCTGTGTATCTGTCATGAAATCCTTGTAACGGCATTAACTACTACAATTTCCATGCGACTTCAATGAAAGTTTCAGGGATGTTACAGATTAGTATTTAGATGGTCCCCTATGAAATCATCACCCCCGGACAGATAGTCCGCTGCGCATGCGCAAATGTGAATCCATCTAACAGCCATAACTTCCACATTTGTCATCCGATTTCGATGACATTTTCAAAGATTATGCGGATTAGGTTGCGGATGGTCCCCGAAGAAAATCAAGGCCTTGAAATTGAAAGTAGCCTCTACGCAAACGTAAAATCCTCGTAACACTTACATTTTTCATCCGAATTTGATGAAATTTTCTAGGATTGTTCAGATTGGCGCGTAGATGGTCCCCTATGAAAATCATCTCCACCAGACTAATAGTAGTTGCTGCACATGCGCAAACGTGAATTCCTTGTAACGGCCATAACTTCTACATTTTCCATCCGATTTCGACGAAATTTCTCAGGATTGTTCAGATTGGCGTGTAGATGGTCCCCTATGAGGGTAGTGGAAGGTACTTAGAGATTGATGTTTTGAGATTAACTACTATGCATCGGATCATCTATACAATCGGGTTATGGATACGAGGAAGCTATGTGCCACACCCACTTGGCAGTCCCCACCCAATGGGACGTCCCCTGGAATGCATGCATTACTAAACAATATGTTTTATTTTAAACTCAGATAATAATCGAAGGAATGCATTTGAAATAAGTGTTGCCGGTGGTTACCTATATTATCAGAAGGCGCGATGAGATTTTAAATCGATGAAATTGATTCATTTTCTTTCGTATTCTCATGCAGAGTACTTGGTGGATTTGGACATGGAGAGGTTCGCTGAGCTACCAGTTGGATCGTACATCGTAACCGGAGATAATTACCTCGAAAGCGTGTCTGAGTACAATCACCAATCGTGGAATCCACTCAAACCTCAAGGCACGAAAAGGTGAGAATTTTTTTCTTTTAGTCTAGAAAAAGCGTCTTTGAGGGTTTCTTGGCAGTAAAAGTTTAGCTCAGAGAGAATCAAGGTGACCCAGCTGATCAGGGAGGAGCTCAGTTCATCCTCAGCAGTTTCCAAAAAAGGAAATGTCAGATTTGTGAGACCATTAAGGACCATTTTAAATCTTAAATATACTTGTGATTTGGTATAGGTAAGTACATGCTGACGTCTTTAAATTAGGTTGTACTCCTTGTCCGTCTTGTACCTCAGATGTCCTCTGAGGTACAGAACCTTACCATCGATGGGTCTGCCTCTCTCAATAAAACAATTCCTTGACATCTCCTTTACCTCAAAGCATTTCAATCTTACTTTCACTAGCGCCGTACATTGGCATACAAAATGGAACGCATCCTCTGTCTCACCAGCGCTGCATAGCGGACAGCTCTGGTCCTCATTTTCATAATGTCTATACCTTAGTGCCAGCAGGTCCCCCCTCGGCTTTATCATCCATCTGCATGCTATGAAGTTAATTATTTCTACTGCTGGTTTGACTTCAGATGCCTACTCCTGTCCGCAGGTCGCGATATTGCGCATGTCTAGTTGACTCCGAGGCTCTACGTTCATACTCTCTACCAATGCTAGCCGATATTATTTCAAGCGACTGCTTCATTTTCGTAGCCCATCGATCTCGTCCTTCCTTCCTATCCAACGGAAGGATTAATTTGGACCAATAAAAATTAATTTGGCAAACCAACCTGATAATCAGAAAGGTGTTTTAGCGTTTCATTCTTACTCAGAAATCCTGGAGGGAGAAAGGAAAAAGGGAGCACGTAGGCGGGAGATGCATGGAAAAGAGTCCACAAGTATCTCTTGGTGCTAAGCGCAAATAAGGAATTTGCCTAACATTTTTTAATATTTTTTTTCGAAGGAGGGTTAACTGATATGGACGAAAACCATAGAGTGCTGTTCGAAAAGCATCCGAAAAATTTAGACTGAAAATTTTGACAACTGTCGATATAAACAGCAATACCACAAGAATTTAGGGAACAAAGAAATTTTAAATGTAGCGGCAGTCTGCAGGGGGCAGCCATGTTGCGACGTATCCGCCTTCCTAACCAATCTGATTCCATTCATGGAATGAGTATTAGAAAAGCGGCCCCTACACGATCAATAATAATGTCACTACAGGTAATGACATTACTGCTTCATTCCAATTCTTCATATTCACTCTATCCCTAGACCGTCATGTCATTATTATTGCCGTCAGAAGATCACTGTGGAGAACTTGTTCAACTGAGCAATGACGGTGAACTGACGTCAACCACCCTACACTATCAGTAATAATGACAGTAACCCCTCCCCTCTCAAGGTAAGGACGCCTCAATATCAGAAAATCCGGATATCCATCATTACCAACCCTAGACGACCAGTATTACTGTCATTCTGATAAGGTTGACATTATTATTGATTGTGTAGGGGCCCCTAACCTTTTCGCGCCCAGATTCTCGAGAGCCTACTGTCCCTCACAGCCTGCCCGGCGGTGGGCCTCTTTGGCCCCTCAGTACCACATATTTTTTGGCAACTCGGTGGTTTGTCCGGAGTTGTTTCCTTGCTTCTATGCATTATTTTATTGTTCTTTTCTTTGCGAGATACTTCCTGTTATGAGTTCATGAGAATTATTGAGATTATGTACCTTATTTATCCATTTACTAGCCAGTTAAACATAATGGAAATAATAAAACTTGAGTAGAATAATTATAATACCTTATGACTCGCTCCAATTTCCATTAAATTCATTCAATATATACATTTTTTTTTCTTTTCACTTTCATTCTGTTTAGGAAAATTCCTACAATTTGATAACTGTTCATAGCGGGGAAAAACCAATGGTGAGAAGAGAGACAAAACATTTTTGCGAATATTCCCAAGCAGATTTCAAATAGGGCGGTGAAATATCTGTGGGGCGGCAATATCTTTGACAGGCCTACCGCCAAAAGTACCAAAATGGAATTAGAAGGGTTGAAAAAAAAAACGAGAAAAAGACAGAGAACCAATCGGCGAAGATCAAAGAGAACCAACCTTTTGAGGTGCCGTTGCATCAGAACTTATTACTGGATCAAGGATAAATTATCGACCAAAAAAACGCCGACAAAAAATGAGATTAGAGAAAAAAAAAACACTTTAACTTGTCTATGCATGCAATATAATGAGGTTTGTAATGGAAATTGCACCCTGGAAGATCGTAGTTACACAGTGAAAGAGCGCAAGTGCCAGAACGGCTATTATCAGCGGCGGCAGCTACGGAAAGTACAGGCGCCCCGATATATGGACGTTGGCGGGCAGGAAAGGGCTAAAGAGTCACTTCATAGAGGAATCTATGCCACCTACAGTAGTTCTACCTCTGGAAGCATGAAACTATAGCTTGCATGGTCGAACACAGGAATGCTGGGGGAGAGAAGAAGGCAGACGCGAAAGTGACCAAAAGAAGCAATTTTACTCACTATTTTTTACAATACGATTCTACCTATTAGTTTATCATGTATGTTTTGTACATGGAGACAGGTAGACGTTCGCTGTGCATAAGGACGTTGTCAGTACATGTCAGGTACACCCTGCATACCATGACGCTTGCAGAGATGCGACTACCCAGTACCCGGTGTCATCAGGCGTGAAATGGTCGAGAGGAGGGTTGGTTGGGTTCCAAAGGGGGGCCAAAGGGCCCAAAGGAGCTCAAGGAGAAATGGGGGACTCTCATAGAAAAATAGCCCTAAAAGAAAAAATGAATACCTTGCGAAAGCCCAGCAGTCGCAGTTCCATAGACATTATAAAGAAATAGTCGTGACAGATGGAGTACAGATGCCATACTTAGAGGAAAAAGTTCATCAAGCCAGGTGGAAGATGAAGATGCGAGGAGGCCTGTTGTTCCTCAACTTCCAGCCGTGGCGTACAGAGAATCAATGGAAATGCTCGTTATGCAACACGGGGGAAGTTGAGGACGTATTGCATTTTTTGGGACGTTGTCCGGTGCTGGCAGACTGGAGAAAAAAATGGTTTGGATCCGAGAGAATGGGAAATGAAAAATGTCTTCAGCTGCTCAGGATGCCGGACGGGAGAATAGTAGGATTCGCCAAGGAAGCGTGGCAATACAGGTATTTCCTGACTGAACAGTTTAATTATTAAGAAAAAAAAAAATTGTAATAAAATAGTGTGACATGTGGAAAAAAACAACGTATTGTAACAGAACAACAGTTAGTTCAAATGAAAAATTTATTATAGTAAAGTTAGTTTAATTTGTATGTAAATAGAAAAATTGGCACAACTCCCGTGGACGACCAAGGTCATCATGAGAATAATAAGAGACGTTTATATTGTATTTATTTAACCCATTTGAAACCGTATCTTTTTTTGATCGAATTTTTACACAAAACTTTGTAGGTTCACTAATTTTGACCTCAGGAACACGGGAAAAATATTGAAAAAATTCTGCCAATAGCCAATTTACTGAAATTGGTGGGTGCCATACGGCACCGCTGGTAAGATATGACACGTCCGATGGAGTGCATGTGAAGACCGAGGATATAAGTTTTTTCAACAAAAATAAACTGTTACCTGGTAGGTAAATAGAAGGAATGGCAATATTCACATGAACATAATAACATAATTTAGTCAATTCTGTATTTTTTACCACAAAACGATACATTTGAAAATCCTATGAGATAAATATTGTTATGGAACATTCAAATTTTCGATAAAATAACATAGAACAAACCACTTATAAGCCCACATAGGACTTGTGGCACATTGTTCTAGTCTGGGACTTCCCAGTTGAAACCAGCCCTCTTCTTTTCTTCTTCTTTTCATTATGAAAAGACGAAAAGACACCTATGATAGTTGCTCACGACATAATGGTCCCTGCGATCAAACAGGATGTCGTCCAACACTCAAGAAGACGGAATTTGTAGGTACCTCACAAACGATTCTGAATGTCTCCTTGACGTTGTATAATTGAAAAAAAAACTTTCGTCACCTAGCATTGCTAAAAATTTCGCAATTCTTGTCAGATTTCACATCCCAGTAGCAGCGAATTGTCAGAAATCTGAATAATTTTGCTGTGGCCAGCAACTGCACCTTGTTAAATCGCCTGACTCTTTATCAGTCAGTACATTTGGCTCAGGTGGTTCAACATTACATCGGGTGTATTGGTTAATTCCATCAGGGATATCACCAATTGGTACCTACATCAAGGGCTTCTTGAACAGAAAATTCAGTCCTGCAATGAAAAAAAGTCTTCCAAGTGGGTGAGGCACATAGGTTCCTCGTATCCATAACCCGATTGAATAGATGATCCGATGTGTAGTAGTTGATCTCGAAACATCCAACTACCCACACAATCTCTGAATATTTCTTAGAAATCAGATAAGAAATGTAGAGGCTATGAGACAGCAACTAAGAGCCCCTGAGAGAACCAGCGGTGCCATATGGCATCGCTGATGTAAAACTACTTCTTGTGAAGTTATAACTTGAACAAATTCCAACAAAAACAATTTTATCCCATAAATAAACATTCTGGTAAAAAGAAAATTAAAAAAATACTGACAAAAATAAATATTTTGATTATTTACACCAAGTTATTCAGCAGTGATTCAACACCAACAGATTGGTCCATTTTCAAATGAGAAACAATTGTACTGAATCACGTTCTGAACTAAAACTAACGCTGGTAGGGTTTGAGGTGAATATTCTAGATCAAGAAAATAAGCAGAAGTAAACAATTACGTCAAAAGTTTACTTCTAAATGATGTTCAAAGGAGGTTTCCTCCAGCGGTGCCGTATGGCACCGATATATATGGAGATATATATATGGAGAATATATCTTATTTTTCATTCATTCATTCATATTAGTTTATCAAGCATTATTAGTCTTCTCTTATTGCTGCTTATGAGATAATTTATTTGAAAGTAATGTCGTTTGCCCGCATTAATTTGAAATTTTGGTCACTAGGGCGCTACAACTCTACCTGTTGACGTTCTCTGATACTATTTGCTGAGATACTACTTTTACGCATCGTAAGAGCACAGCAGTGTGAATTCAGTCAGTTTTGCAGGAGGAAACGTGGACATAGCTTCAAGCCCTCAGCCTCCCTCAATTTTCGCGGTGTTTTTTGACTGGGGCTTCACTTGTTTAAGAATTTTCTCCTTTGGTAATTGTTTTCCCTTGGGTATACCTGGTGTTAAACGTTATTCTAGGGCCATATTAATTCCAGAATCTAATTGAGGCAAATTCTCCATTCTCATGGTACTTGGATGCGGACTTTTATAACAGCTCCATCCAAAATATATGTTCCACCCATGGATTATTTTACATTGTTTCCACTTCATCTAGGTACCTATCAGAATTAAAACAACATTGCACGAAAATTATAAATATTTTTGGTGGACCTTTTCAGGTGGCCTGATGAGGCTCCGTTCTTGATTCAATTTCTCCTTGTGTGTTTCAGAAAGAAGGAGAAAGCGTTTTCGGGCACTTCTCTTGTAAAAGCTACGTAGAGACTATGAAGCTCGATGATATGGAGGATTCGTTCAATGATAGTTTCGACAACCAGGTAGGTGATGTTCCAACACTACAATGCGATATGAATAAGTTAGAGCTTGGAACCTCCCATCTTTGACAACCATAACCCTCAAACTATCACCTTTTTTTAAAAAATGAACTCCCCTGAAAGACGCCATAATGAAAGAATAAAAAAAAAAATGAAATATTAATGGGGAGGACGCCCAGGACTCACCCGACGCCAGCCCCACAGATGAGGAAGGTAGGGGTGGGAGAGAGGGATGAAGGGAAGTGCCCTTATAAAAGGACCACCAGTTCAAATATGAGCCGAGCAGGACACGGGAGGTGACACCACGGAGTAAGCCTACCGAGATGCCCAACTCGCGCAACTCCGTGGCACTTTTCCCGCACCAAACCCGACGCTATGACAAGGTTGCAGACTACGACAAGGTTTCTCGTACCTACCTGCAATAATCTACGTCTTAAAATGTCGTGAGAGAGGTTTAGAGGTGAAGATTCATCATCATTACAAAAGTAAAACTCTCAGGCTTCCATCTGAAGTGCCTTGTGGGTTTCCACTAGAGAGCTCCACTTGTTTGAATCCATTGTCCACCTTATTTTCAAAATCTCCTAATCTTTAGAGCACAAAAATGAAGAAACCACAATGATCATCTTTCAATTAAACTTGTTGATCCTGCAGTAACAACGAGCCAACTCCATAATTGTCGTTTCGAACTCGTATGCCCTCGCCAATCTAGTAGAAAACTTCCAGAACTACCTAGTAGGCAGGTAGAAGGGGATACTTCAGCAAGAAAGTAGGGAGAAAAATGGTGAAAGAGGGAAATTTCAAGCTGGTAAGTTCCAAATCCTAAAGATGAATGAACTAGAAACCAACAATGGGAAGCAAGCCCAGCATCAGCTATAGCTTGTCGTTGAGAACATACCTATACCATACCTATAACATACCATATTTCGAAATGGCCTCCCATGAGATTATACTACGGAAATTGGAGAGGGTCGGAGTCAGGGGTATTCCATTGGAGTGGTTCTGCTCGTACCTTGTACGTCATCCGTGGAGGGTGAGAATTGATGGCTCGAGTGGCTCTTCCTTTTCCTCGTCAAACATTGCGCTAAGAGGGGTACCACAGGGTAGCCTGCTCGGCCCTACGCTATTTTTGATTCTGGTTAACGATCTCCCAGATATTCTGACTTGTAGCAATTCCGCGAACTGCTACGCGGACTAGGCCTGAGGAGGCGTCCCTACTCTCCTAGACTGGGAACGAGCTCGGCATTCAGTCACTTTCCTGCCTTGCTCCTGGTAAGTGATCTCTCCACATATTTTAATATTTTGCAGTTTCCCTTGATACCCAAAATCCATTCTCATTTCATTTCGGACCTCATATACGAATAAAGAGTTAATCGATATAAACCACACTCCGTTTTGTTATTGAACCATACCCAATTCATATCTATGTTATAATTATTTAATTAATAAAATTTATTTTATTAATTAAATAATTATAACATAGATAGTTTTATAAAACTATATTTTGAATCATTGGGTAGAAATACGAGCTGATTATTCCATCAGAATATTTCCAGCTCTATTTTTTTTCCAACTCTATTTTTTTGTGATCCAGTCCAGATCTATTTGCAAAGTTTTTTATTATTTTATTTATTTTTTTTAATTAAAAAAATAGTTTTGTAAGTGGTGCGTGGATTTGAAAAGCTCGCTACCATGAAATAGAGTTGGAAATATTCTGATGGAATAACCAGCTCGTATTTCTACCCAATGATTCAAAATATAGTTTTATTTTAATAATTAAATAATAATTATTTAATTATTATAACATAGATATGAATTGGGTATGGTTCAATAACAAAACGGAGTGTGGTTTATATCGATTAACTCTTTAATCGTATAAAAGGTCCGAAATGAAATGAGAATGGATTTTGGGTATCAAGGGAAACCGCAAAATATTAAAATATGTGGAGAGATCACTTACCAGGAGCAAGGCAGGAAAGTGACTGAATGCCGAGCTCGTTCCCAGTCTAGGAGAGTAGGGACGCCACCTCAGGCCTAGTCCGCGTAGCAGTTCGCAGAACTGCTACAGACTGGACCCTCCGTGCAAGTTGTCAACTTTGCAGACGATACTAACTTTCTAGTTAGTGGCAAGAGTCTATCTCACTGCATCTGCACCCTACAGGAAAAATTCACTGATCTCGAGAAGTGGATTAGCCAAAATGACCTTCTTCTGAATATGCAGAAAACAAAATGTGTCTGGTTTCGACCGAGGAACCTTGGAGCCCCCACTCCCACAATTACGTTGACTGGTGATGTAATTGATCGCCTCTTCTCATCCTCAGCTAGCTTCCTGGGTGTTCGAGTTGACGAGCACTTCAACTTTCACACCCATGTCACCGACCTCCAATCTAAGTTGAGCAGCATGTGTTTTTGCCTTCGGAAGCTTCGACCTATCGTATCGAGGAAAACTTTGCTCACTGCATACCATGGTATTTTCCTCTCAAGGACACGCTATGGAATTCTTTTTTGGATGAGCTCCAGCAATTTAGAAAGAATTTTGAAAATTCAGAAGCGCGCCCTCCGAATACTGCTGGGCCATCCACCACATTCTTCGTGTCGTGGACTATTTCGTAGAGAAGGGCTTCTATCTCTCCCTTCGCTGTACATCTACGAAGCATTATGCTTCATAACAAGACGTCAAGGGCTATTTCGCCATTACAAAATTGACCACACGCACGACACGAGATTTGGCTCTTCCATGCTGCGAGTTCCCGAGCACCACCTTGAATTTTTTAAGCGTGGTTTTGAATACAGTGCAGTAAAACTCTACAATCATTATACACAATTTCTCCAAAAAATTATCAGCAAATCTACACTTCCGATGTTTAAAAGACAACTAAAAGCTTATCTTATTAACCATGAATTTTATACAGTTACCGAATTCCTTTCTTATAAACCATAGCCTTATTCCTGCCTACTTTACTTATGACTTATTTATGACTTGTTGCTCTACTCTGTGATACTATGTTAATATGAGTGTCTTTGGCAATAAATATTATTATATATTATATATCATATCTAGGAAGAAAATGCATTGAATGAATCGTCGAGTAGAAAATAAAACTGTAGGGACATGGGTTCACTTAGATGTCAGGAACTGATGGAGCAAAAATTATAAAACCTTAAAGCCTTTGCCATACAGCAGGTATTTCAAGAACATCACAAATACGCTAGGAACTGATGAAAATGTCCCGGATGTTTCAGAATGACGAAGAAAGTGTATTCGGGCACCTCTCTTGTAAGACTTACGTGGAGAACATAAAACACGAAGACATCGAAGACTCGTTTGGTGAAAGCTTCGAGAACCAGGTAATTTGAGGTAGATTCCGTCACTTCAAATTGAGAAAATATATTGAAGGCTTGAAATTCGTATTATATTTGTACTAATTTATTTTTGCGGAATAATTTCAGGTGGTGTTGTCACAGCAACAGAGCCAGTGGTCGCTCCTGGAAGAGAATGAGCTTTTCGAGAAGGAATCCCTGACTTCAGTCAATGAAGGTAGATTATAACGCCTGTAAAAATTGATAGCTCTTAATTTGGATAGGTTGAGACCGCCAAGTAAAAAAAAAATGCAAATTATTACACAAAGGTTCATTATTTTTCTGTATAGATCACGGACTGCGAACAGTTGGTCCTACAGAGCTCTGGGTGGTCTCATTCGATTCTAAAAAATCAATGAGGAATTTCACCATGTCGGAATTTCCTATTTTTGGCCCCAAAATCGGATTCAGCACCTCGAAAAACCTCCTAAGGCAAACTTTCAGCCCGAACTTCCTAATTTACGAATAAACAAAACAGTGTAGAAAAATTGTCTACACTACAACTACAAATTTTCTACGTATTTAATACGAATGTTTAAAAAAACCGGGAAAATGACGTCATCCTGGAATAGTTCATTTATGGCCGCTTGAAGCGCTGAGATCGAGAAATCCATAGTCCCCAGATGCAAAATTTCACGAAACAGTAAAGTTCGAAATCGAAAAACTGAAGAAAAAAATAGAAAAAGCAAGATGGGGAAAATTAGGTTTCCCCTGTTTTTGTTTGGTAACTTTTCTCTTAGAAAACACGATTTCGTCGTCCCAATGGGCAACACTGGGAGGAGACGGCAATCCGAACAGCCCAATCAGCAAGCGTTCCCGCTCCACGTCCGTTTTCCCGGTTAGTTTTGAAATCAAAAATTTTGATTGTCTCCCAAAAATAACAGGAGACTTATTTTCCGAAATCAGCCCAATTTTCATCTATCCCACACCATTAACTATTCAGGAAAAATGCAAACAGAATTCGGTGAAATTCCTCATTCTAATTTAAATTGGTGAAAAGATTTTTTATCAGAAAAAGGGGAAACCCCGTTTATTGACTGACTGTGTATCTTTTCGATATTGATGGCTCCAGCGGCAATCTTGTTTTTCAATTCCCTAGACTGCTGCACTAATGAATTTCGAAAATCCTTGAAAATTTCAAATTTAGGTACAATTTTGAAACTTTGAGTGCCAGTTCGTAAGAGGTTAGACTAACCCGGAACGAGGAATGACCGGCGACTGACTGACCTTAACTCCCTATCCAACACACTCTTCTCGCCTAGTCCAAACTAACTGACTCGTCAGATTTCGCAGATGCAGCCCTCGAATGCCGATGGGACAACTGCTGGTGGCTCTTCAAAACGCAAAGGACCTCGTGAGGCACATCGAGAGCCAGCACGTGGAGAACAAGAGGGGAGACGACTACCCTTGTCAATGGCAGAATTGTCCGAGGCGCATCAGGCCTTTCAACGCTCGCTACAAGCTGCTTATTCACATGAGAGTCCATTCCGGAGAAAAACCAAATAAATGCCCGGTAAGTCATACAATAGTTGTATACAGGAAAAGAGTAGTGTTTGACTCCAAATCAGATTTTGAAAGAGAGTAGCTCGTCGTGAAATTTAACCCTCACATCGCGATGATACGCGATTTCCTCGTAGATACTGGCAACCCTGTTGAGCACTTTGCATGAAAACCCTTACATAAATCTCAATACGGTACATTGAAACAACATGGAATAAGGAGACGGAGGGTTCATTTCAAACACAGTTCTGAGCGGCTTCTGATTCCAGGGCTGTCTGGAAAGCTGGAGATGGAACCAATAGCCTACCGCTACAAAAGGTAGGACGTACCCCAGTAAAGGGATAAGTACCTCAGTAGAGGGAACAATGAATTCAACACCCACGGGTTACCATTCATGTGTACGCAGTTAGAGCCCGATATCACTCTGAATGGAAGGACTTATGATTACGTTGAAGAGTTGGGAACACTCTTGAAGAATGAGAACAGAATCAGTGAGGACATACAAAAGCGGATAGTTGCAGGAGGACGGGCATACTTCGCTTCTATAAAGCTTTTCAGGTCCCACCTCCTGTCCAGGAATACCAAGTTGAAGCTATATCACACCCTGATTCGTCCTATAGCAACATACAGTTGCGAGGCATGGATGCTGAACAACAAAGACCAAAATGCCCAAGGAGTTTTTAAACGAAAAATCTTGCGGCGAAACTTCGGAGCCAAGTGAATAAATGGAAGATTCGGAGCAATGTAGAGCTGGACCAACTGGTGGAGGGAGCAAATATAGTGAGGTTCGTTAAAGCACGACGATTGAGGTGGATTGGTCATGTCCAACGGATACTGGACAACAGAATTCCAAAAAATATTATGAACAAAAAATGGATGGAATAAGGAGACGAGGGAGACCTAGAGGGCTGGGGGCTGGTTGTGCGATCTAGAAAATGATTTAAAGACCCTACAAGTGGGAAATTGGAAAAGAATGGCAGCAGATCGAGGACATTGGAGAGCAATTGTTCGGGAGGCCAAGGCTCACTCTGGGCTTTAGAGCTGTAAGAAGGGAGAGAGAAGAGGTTAGAGCTTAGGACCAAATGGTCATGAGTTATGACCAAATGGTCTAAGCTAAAACAATGAAATGATCCAAGCTGGAACCAGCTCATACGCAATCATTATATTGGATATTGTTGGAATCGTATTTATTTATGTAACGAGTATCTACATGGTCAATGCTCCTGTAATCTTTCTGCCTGTTCCTTTGAATATGTTCTCAAGCGGCTCGACAAATATCATTGGGAGTAGAGGCTTCGTTGAAACAAACCGTTTGAAGTTGAGTAGGCTTCCTTTAGTGTTCGACCAGACAACGTAGTCACACACAGAACAGGAAGACAATCCTACACTTTGACGCACAGTTCAAAACAATTCAGAGCTGTTGTGATCAGCTACCTCCGACTCAGAAGTGTAAATATACTTTAGTCGGAACTATGGGAGATCAATTCCTGGTCGGGGGAAAATACTTTTTGATGACTCAACAAATTGGCGCAATCGGTAGGAACCAAATGGGCCCCTCATCATTCTCTGAGGACAATAATAAATTAAAACTTATGTCATAAAAACAATTCCCCTCGAGCCACTGCCTATTCGGACAAACATTGAGGTCAGCAGATCCCCCGCCCCGTTCAAGAAGGAATAACAAAACTCCAAAGCCAGTCAAAGATAGCGCGTTCTCACTAGGTTGGAAAACGCCGGTCAAAGGCCCCCTCACCTCCCTGACTAGGTAACGGAGTACCTAAGATTTCCCAACAGGGGCGAACTGTTGTGATCAGTTACCTCTTCGCATTTCTGTCCATTCACTTCCTTAGCTCTGTGGTTGCGAGCTCCGACTCAGAAGTGTAACTATAGTTTAGTCAGAACGATAGAGATCAATCCCCGGTCGAGGGAAGTTAATTTTTTATGACTCAACAGAGCCACCTCCACAGAAATTGTACGGCTCTCCACTGTGCCTGAATGAGCACAGTGTTGATATGTCTGAAAGTCCGCACATCAAGCTGGACACTAAGCCGCACATGGACCACGAGCTACGGCAACCGACATTCCATTACTTTATAGCTCCCGTAGAGTAGTATCTCCAAACATACCAAGTCAACCCAGAGATCTCAGACATCATTCTGACATTCATCTCCTAGAAACGAATGTGCTTTGAGGACTTCTCTTCCACTCCACTCGTTTTCACTGTAATTTATCTAGATGTTTAATTAGTTTTAGTACTTATTTCCATCGACCTAGAGAAGGTAGAAAATAGTTTTAGAACTACCGAATGATGAAACTGAACGGGGTATTTCAGTCAATTAAAAAAAAAAATTTTCAAAAGAGCATGGGTCAGGAATAACGGTAATCGGGGCTGTTCGTTGAGAAAATGTTTAGAAGAAATTAGGGAAGCTAATGATAGTTGAAGATTTGAATGATGTGACGTAGTAACTTGTGGCATATTAACTTGCTGACCTTGGATCGAGACATTCCACTAATCCCATGCGGTCTTGAACGCCTCCTGGCCTTGGATACTACAAATTACCATGCACACACGCCCGCAGGGTAGTGTATGTGTGTTCATGGAGGCCCGCCTTTTTTTCAAACCTGTGATCTTTTCATTTAATTTTTCTACCACATGTTATAGTATCAATGGGCAAAAAGTTGGAGTATAGAGGTTTTTAATGGTGCTGAATCCAAATTTTAGGTCAAAAACCTGAATTTCCGACCCACCGAAATACCCCATTATGAGATGAGTCTCAGTGAGCTGACTCACATGTGATACAGAGAAGGGAACACCATGGGCTCAGGTCAATTTTGCCAACTGATTCCCATTAGTGTTACCTACTTGTTTTATACATTCCGATAAGCGAGCATTGAAACTGTGATAGCACTAGCTATCCATGGCAATATGTAATTAACAACCACCATCTAGCTATGTAACCTTAACATAACATAACCAGATAGTATAGAGACCACATGAAGAATTATTGAAACCCTAATTAAAATCATTAAAATAATACATAACCTATTAGTCGCAGGCAATCACTTGTGGGATGGAGTCCTCACACCATGGTGTGGCTGTGAGAGTTGACAACGCCAGCTCACATTTTGAATTTTTGAGCTCGACTCGTAACAATCAACCAACCAGACACCTGTTTTCACACTAATTTCAATCAGTTCCCAGGATGCAACAAAGCTTTTTCCCGACTTGAAAACTTGAAGATCCACCGGAGATCGCACACTGGAGAAAAACCGTACGCCTGCACTTTCACCGAATGTGAGAAAGCGTTCAGCAACAGTTCCGACAGAGCAAAACACCAAAGAACGCATTTCAATACAGTGAGTATACTTGACTAGTTGTAGGTCTGCTCACCCCCACCGCCTGATCAATCCGTAGTACCTCAGGCTGGCATCGAGCAGCACCACTGTCGCGAAATTGTATCCACTCGTCCATCTTGCCACCCATTTTAATGTTAGCTTTTTTTCTCTGTTTTCTTTTGTTTGAATGAAATAAATGTGAATTTATTCAATTTAGAAGGTAGCAGCGGTGGCTCCTTCCCAGAAACTCTGGGTGTGCACAGAGATCAGGAGAGGCTATCAAGAAGGGAAAGAATAGGTGCTTTTCTCAGCCAAATAGACATTTCAACAATACCTATGCAAATGGGATAAATCTTGGTAACTTTATCATCTTAAAATTGCAAACAGTACTAAACACGTACAAATAGGTATAAGTAGAAATTCTGAAATACTTAATCATCAAAGGTCTAAACCCAAGAAATGCATCCATCTTATTGCAATAGCTGAAATGTAGCAAATTAAATGTTAGTCACTTCACTCCCACAAAGCCAATCTACCTTCTTAATATTCAACGTTAACGTACGGGATGAATCTGTACGATTTTTTAATCTCAACGTCTGCTGGAGTCCAGCTAGAGATGGCAAGGAGTGCCAGTTTCTTGAATGTCGCACTTTTCCACCACAGACAAACATGAATAGTTTACTTTAATATAATGCACCGAATTATTCATCATACCTACACTCATAAATAATCAGAATATTTTGAAAAGCCAGGGACAGGGACTGGCGAGTAAACAAAACGGCTGACAGAAAACAAAAATCCCTTATCAGTTTTTTTTTTAACGGAAGTGGGGAAACTCTTTAAGAGCGAAGGGGAAGTTAACCCCAACAGTGTTGGACTCCCCATGCATTGAGCCTACCATCTAAAACCCCACTCCCTCTGCTTAGGACTCACCCCAGAACCACTTGTAAAGTATTACTTGAGGGTGAGCCCTTTTTTTGTGCCAAAAGGCTGCTCCTACTTCTGGTCTCTCCTTTAATTCTATTCCTCATCTTCTTCCTCCCATCTTCTATCCAGCTTTTTTGCTTTGAGGACTGATGTGACAAATACTGCCATTGAGTCCCAGCTCGACTTGTTCTTAATCATCTCATGTATGATTGTCTGTCTCTTCCGCACCCTCATACCCTCCCATTGTGGGCATGTGAAGAAGGTGTGGCAGACATCATCCTCCTCTATCCCACAGTATCTGCACTCTGGATCAGTGGCTTTCCCGATCTTCACTAAGAAGGAGTGGAAGTATCCATGCCCTGAGAGGAATTGATCAGTTTTGTTTGCCTCAAATGGCTTGAACTTGATAAGGAAACCTGGATTACAGAGCTCTCTCATGGGGGCGCAATGAATCAATTCTGCTCAACAGGGGACAATTTCTTGCTCTCTGGTTGGTCAATCTCACATGCCCGCCTCCCTCGAAACACGTCACACCCCCTAACGCACGGAGCAGACAACTGCTGATGCTCCTGATTGGTCAGGAAAGAGGGAGCTTCCGCCTCTGTTTTTGTGCGTAGATTCAACTAGCACAGTACCTATGATCGTGTCTTCTGTCACTAGCCAACTTACTCTTCAAACCAAGAGAAACGAACTTCGATTTTTTTTTTAATTGACTGGGGATGCAAATGCGCCTATGCTCCTATCAGTAGCCGCCCCTGGCTTCGTTTCGAAATATCAGGAGAGGAGCAGTAGGTACTCGTAAAATATGCATCAGTGACGAGAATTTGGAACTGGTTGTTCAGAAAAGTACCTACAATCCTACAAACAAACCAGACAGGTTGACCACTCCGAAGAATTAATACTCTTCCATCCTTATACTTCAATCTTCTCTTCAATAAAAATCTCAGTATTGAAAGAAATACAAATGACGTTTGTTGTAATTCAGCATAATGTTTATTTTTCAAACCTAACGACGCATTTTTCAACAAATACGCCATTAGGCAAAAATATAATCTTTATATTACACTATTATACAGAAAAATAATTCTAGCATTATTGGTCCAGTTAACCATTGAGGCATGGTTACACCATTTAGAGCAATTTGAGCGATAACCCAAGAACATGATGTTCACTTTCGCTAAAAGCACATCATTTTAAACAAAAACCCTCGAAAAAACTTACGAACTAACAACCAAATTATGTACATACTGGAATTATTCTGATTTGTGGCGACGCGGAAACTCAATATTTGTACCTTGTTTCGCAGAAACCCTACGCTTGCACGGTCGACGGCTGCGAAAAGAGGTATACGGACCCCAGCTCGTTGCGGAAACACATCAAGCATCATTCGGGCCTGTTGTCACTCCCTGAAACACCCAAGAAATTGGTGAGATTCAATGAATTTTAACCCTGAAAGGACAAACCTAGATGCCACATTTTTTCTTGTTTTCTCGTGAATCGCTTTTGTAGGCTCCAAATAGCCGGAATATTACCTCCAGAATAATTTAATTGGTTATTTTCTAGTTCTTGTGGAATCTTAAGGTCCCTTTCCCCTGATGGTATAATAAGAAATGAGTATTTCCGAAAATAAAAAAGACTTGGTACTTCAAAAACGATTTTTTTTAGTTTGATAAAAATTACAGTTTTATCAAAGTAGATCAAGTTTCGATTAAACAATACCTAATTTGACAACTGAAATCACACAAAAAAGTCTGCCAAGTGGTTGTGGCACATTGCTTCCTCGTATCCATAAACCGATTGTGTAGATGATCCGATGACTAACTAACTACACAGCACTACAGGCCAATGTGGCCCTTGGCTTCCCGTTTTTTTCGGGTTTCGTAACGATTAAATTTTTACAAGGACGGGTTGTTGGCATATCGCCCAACCTGTTAGAGGGAGTGCCTCCTCGCAGTTCACAGGATACTGGATTTTCTGTCGGGATTTACTCCCCTAGGAGATTGCCGTCACCATGGCTAAAGAGCGTCTCCCACCCTCTACAGAGTCGAAAACACTTCTGGGTCTCCCAGGTGCCCTCGACTGCTCATCCAGAGATGAGCCAGTATGAGCATTGCATCGCACCTTGCCTCATGCTCTTAGTGAAGGTTACGGCAGCCCTCCACCACGGTCGCAGTTCAACGTCTTGAACACACTAATCTGAACAATCCTGAGAAATTTCGTTCAAATCGGATGGAAAATGTAGAAGTTATGGCTGTTACAAGGAATTCACGTTTGCGCATGCGCATCACTACTATTAGTCTGAGGGAGATGATTTTCATAGGGGACCATCTAGACGACAATCTGAACAATCCTAGAAAATTTCATCAAATTCGGATGAAAAATGTAAGTGTTATGGCTGTTACAACCTAATCCACACGATCCCTGAAAATTTCATCAAAATCGGATAGAAAATGTGGAAGTTATGGCTGTTACAAGGAATTCACGTTTGCGCATGCGCGGTGGCTACTATCAGTCCGGGGGTGATGATTTTCATAGGGGACCATCTACACGCCAACCCGCACAATCCATGAAAATTTGATCGAAATCGAACAATATCTTCGTATAGTTATGCGCGTTACAAGGATTTCATGACAGACACACAGACAGACAGACACGGAACCAAAATTGTTCAGAAAGGTCTCAAACGTAAGATGTGAGTGGAAATTTCGATTTGGAGAACTTTTTTTTTAACCTTGAAAAGTGAAAACAAAGCTTCCGCTACCTTGGTAGACTCGGAAGCAATAGGTTATTACATATTTTAGACTAATTCCGAACACAAAAAACCAAACTTTCTGCTATTGTTTAGCAAAATGACTTATTCTACAGAAACTTCACAACCTCTAATAGTACAGTTTCGAGTAGGCAGTCGATGAGGCATTTCGCCAAAATATCGAAGAAAAAACTTGGTGAAACAGCGTCGTAGGTGATGAATTCAGGTTTGTCCAATTTGAAGAGAAAAAAAAATTAAAATAGTACAGGTATGACAAAATACAGATGGACGCAGAAATGAAACTTACAACATGCGGTGAATGTTTTTGTTCGTAATGAATTTACACATTTTCATACCCTATCAGGACAAGGGGAACTCAGGTTCCCCAGTTCTTTTCTTGCCCTAGAAGAAAAAAAGCAAATGAAAATGCAACTTATCTGGACTTTATAGGGAACTAGAACACTTATTTCCCGAAATCAAAGAATCAGTAGGCATTGATTTTGTCAAATAATCGCCTAAATATCACAAGAAACTTACTACTTACTGCTCATGGTGGTGGCAGGCTCGAACGAAATAGACCTTGCCCTCCATGAACTGATGATAGGTTTGTTTGGAGAAGCAGTCCTGAGGGGTTCGGAACTGGACACGCCCATTTTTGCCAGTCTGGAGAAGTCCAGACGCCTCTATCCCCTCCCCTTTTCAGTTTTGGTTCGGTTTGGGACTGCTTCTCCGAACAAACCTAATAAATACCCTGTTCTTTATGTTACAACACCTTCTCCCAATATTCCAGAGAGAAGAGGCCTCATATTTGCGATAAACCTCCCCCTTTTTTAATGTTGAAAGAATTAGGCAACCTGATAGGGAACCTTACCCTCTTTAGGGTTAATTTAAGATGTTTTGAGACGAACGAAGTGAATATTATGTTTACCATTCTGCACAATCATTCACCTCCTTTATTTCTGTTGGACCGTTTAGATGGCCAGTGAGCCCATCGTCTCAAAAGCCGAACTGGAATCACGGGGTCTAGGAAGAACAAGTAAGGGCTAATATCAATCCTTTTTTTCTTGCACTTTCTTAATAACCACCAGTACGTACCAAGCAGACTATCAACAGAAATATCAATGCATAAAGTCAACTTGGTCTTTCTAGGGACAACCAGCCACACGACGTCCATGTGGTCAGAAGACTCGGAGACGTCCATTTCATTTTTTGGTGAGCCAATTTACTATCATTTTACACTGCTATCATATTTTTGTGTTTGAAACAAGAAACGGAATATCAAGATTGTGTAAAACTTCAGGAATCGTATTAAAATGTTCCAAAACAAATTTCAGTGAACAAAAAAAAAAAAAAAAAAAAAAAAAATTAAAAAGTCAGTACTAAAAATTTAGAGTCTATTGCAATATCGTAATTTTCCATTAAAATTCGCTTAAACCGCCAGTTACATAAATTGTAAACAGTACCTTTTAAAATTTCCCTTTCGTGCAGCATGAGTGAATGAGCGAATATTCGAAGTGTATTATTACCTGATGTAAAGGCATTTTTTGCGTTAAGATCTTTTGTATTTTTTACAGTTTTATAGGAAATTTTATACTTCTTATACCACGTATTAAAAGGTTAAAAACATTAATGTTCACTAAAAAAACTCGAAATCTCGTTTCTGGGCCCTATTCTTTGAACTTTGGATCCCAAATTGTCCAAAAATGCTGGCTAACGAACTTGAACTTGTTATTACGGACGTTTTGGTCAAATTTCAAATTGGCTTCAAGTTGGCTCAGGGAAGCCCTCCAAACGCTCAGCCGAATTCGGAGACACTGCACGAATACACTAGTTGGCCAATATTTTAATAATTGGCAGAATAATAATTTAGTTTAGTATCTACCATCTACGAGTAAGTTTGCAATATTCCCAAAGGAACGGTGCCAGTGACAATTCTAGAGCAAGAATCTGTCATTGAGGAATGGGATACAAGACAAATGGAGCTTGGAGCCGTGTTCAACCATCCACTACCCATTTCACAGTTGTATCTGTAACTCCGGGCGGGCCACCCATCATTCACTGTTTTACACAAAGTACTTCATTCCTTAAAACTTTCCATTCAGTTTCGCCTTGAGCGTTCCATTACCAACACTAATTCCATTGTAGAGAAAGAGCTTCATGGCTTAACCCTTAATATCCTGAGGTATCTTTTAGGAAGTCCAATTTTTACGTGCAATCGTTTAACCGATTCTAAACCAAAACTGATAGTCGTTGGCTATCTTGATACTCCAACTATTGATTGTGTAAGAAAACGTAATAGTAAAACCAAAATAACTCAAAGAAAAAACTAAATAATTATCGAGTTGACAGACTGTAATAGGGCCTCATTTCTCACCTTGTAAGTTATTGGTTCGGTTTCTTCATCAGAGATGGCGCCACTGTCCGAGGCAGCACAATCCCATCATTCATGAGCTGAACCTTCTACACATCATTCCTTGGTTCTGTGCTTTAAGAAATTATAGACCCCAACATCCCACCAAGGATTTTTCCAAGTCTCCTTTTTCTTCTCCAAAAAATTGGGTTTATAGACAGATTCTGCTGCCGCAGATAGCTCTAGTGTGGCCCTAGGAAAGATCATTTTTGAGCTGACACACTATAATTGAGCCCTTTAGAAAACATCTGCTCAAATATTCTACTCATTAGTAAAATAAATCTAAATTTGATTTAAAAATCCGAAAAAACAATTTTTTAAACAAGTGGGAAATTAAGGGTTAACCATTCCAAAAACAACTGTTTCTTCACTGAACTTTGTTGAGATCGGCAATGGAGCTTATGATGGAACTTTCATCAATGAAATTAAGATGGAACACTTAGTAGAGCTGTAGTCACTGGCGCATCCCTTCTTGCACGCAATGAAAGACTGTGAAGAAATGTGGCAGGGGCAAATGGCAGCCGCCCGTTCGACGTCCATTCTGTGTGCATTGGCCCATTGGTTGACCTGGAGAGACAGTGAAGAGACACGAAGTTAAAACGGTCTGCACCATGTCTCCACCCAACGTCCATTCTGTGAAAATTGGGCCTTGCATGGAATGCTTAATCTGTTACACTTTTCTCTCTGTGTAAGGTCCAATTCACATAGAATGGACGACAAGCGGAGACGTGGTGCATACCTTTGTAACTTCGGCATCTCTCCAGGTAAATCAATGGGCCAATGCACACAGAAAGGACGTCGAATGGGGGCCGCCTTTTTGCCCCTGCAGGCTCACTGCAGGTGTTGGTGAAGCGGTAGGTACAGGTACTAATTCTCTGTACTGGGCCTGTGACCAGTGATGGCCTCTGGGGAGCTCGTCTGTACTAGTCTCACGATTGGTATATGGTCAGCAACCAACATCAGTACCGTGGGTGGGGGAGCCCTAGGTTACTGGCACACCATCCCCAGTTGAGGTTTGGATTCGCGGGAGTCGTGGTTTAAAATCAACCAGGGCTGCAGTCCCCTTCTGCAGTCTCTGGGTTGGCCCTATGGCATGGATCCTGTAAAGCCACGTCCACACTTGGAAAATTCGGCCGCTCCGAACCTTGCTCCAATCTTCTGCCCCGAACATCGCAGTGCTCCAAACCTCGCTCTGCCCATATAAAGCTCACCCCACTCCGAACATTTCTTTGAAGCAGGATGAAAATCCGCCAATGGAGCAATTGGACTTCGCTCTGCTCCTCCGATCCTTTTTCCTTTGAAGTTTTGCCGCCCCGAACACGCCAGAGGATCGGAGCAAGGTTCGGAGCGGCCGAATGTTGCAAGTGTGGACGCGGCTTAATGTGAGTTTTGTGAATTGTCAAAAACTCGGGCGCCAACCAGCATAGTCGGAAGCATGAGCTAGAACGTGCGATTCTACCTGTAGGTCATAACAGGGACCTGCTATTACGCCACAACACTGATTGCGTGAACAATCGACTCTCCAGAGTGACTTTCTCTGGTTGCTTGCGACCAGGGAGGAGACCGTTGGGATTTTCACAGGACTCCTTAAACCGACTTTCTTTTGGAAGGAGGAAAGACATTCATATGCCCCTGCCACGTCTCTTCACCGTCTTTCATAGCATTCAAGAAGGGATGCGCCAGTGGCGTCTCACTCGTTTCTTGCCTTCAAAATGGGCGATGACTATCAATTTACAATGAATTGAGATTACTGATGTCCTTTCTCGACACTGAAAGGGCTCAGTGTGCATTGCATGGGTCAAGTCTCGCCATGTCTCCAAGCACCATGTCCCCATCATACGTCCATTCCGTGAGAATTGGGCCTAACAAACAAGAAAAATTCCTGGCACGGCCATCTCTAGGCCAAGGTGAGCTGAAGTTACTTCGGTAAATTCAGGAAAAGCCCACTTCTTCCACATTGCATATGGAACTAAGCAAATGCCTAAACATCCCTGGAAAATTACTCAGGTGATTTGTCCAGAGATTTTTGCTTTGCACTTAGTTGATGAAACAAATAATTAATTGCGAAATTGGTTTATGTTTACAGACAACGAGGACTCCTTGGCTGACTCCATCGACTCAGACGTGGAGCGTGAATTTTTGGATTTTGACCGACTAAGTTCTTCTACGCTAGTCCCCATTAAAACCGAGGAATTGGATGAACTCTTAGTGGATTCATTCTATTGATAATACGTCCATTTTGGAGGAGTCTATTTTTTGTTGTTTTCTATGATCTCAGTGCTCAGGATGTTTCAATGGCGTGTGGTTGTTGAAACGTACGTTTTTTTGTATAATACCGATTCAAAATTCAAATGTAGGTAGACCTTTTCTTTTGAAAATGTGATCATCACGGAGGTAACAAAGATCTTAAAAGTAGACTTTGTTTACTCAATTGAATTTTGATACCTTAACTTCTTGCCAGAAACTATCAAAGATAATTCTTAGGACTCCATGTCTGATTCACAAAGGAATTCCCTTCATTCATTCCTCTAGAGACTTGATAAGTTTAAGGGCGGAATTAACAGTCGTTGCTCAAGCAAGCGTCGAGGAACTCCCCAGAGAGATAAGGAACTCATCGAATTTTGGTATTCACAGTCCAGATGAGGAACTCTTCATGTTTTGAGGATCTCTTTGACTCGAGGAACTTCTCGATCTGGGCCTTGAGGAGTTCCTCAACCAGCAGTTGGCAACACTGTTAGCTTGTTTTCCCCCATTTTGAGGGAAGGAAACGGGGAATTTTCCTGTTTGGAGGGAAGAAAACGAGGAATTTCCCCCGCGGCAAAACATCAGTGAGGTTATAGCAGTTTTTAGAGGTTATACTGGCATGTGGGTTGTTATTTTTGTTTCTCTTGTCTCCGGTACTCTGTGGTTATAATTCAGTTCTATTTTCAAGTCAGTTGGTTTTGTGTTTGTGTGACTTCTGCTGGAGATTATTTGAGACGGATTAGAATATGGCCTTATTGATGATAGCTTTCTCAAGGCGGAGTCTGATTGCGCTGCTTTTGAAAATTCCCGAATCATGGGCTTTGCCTTCGAACAATATCACGAATTCCATAGTTAGGACCGCTGACAATCTGGTCATTGAAAAGTATCCTCGTGATTCCAGAAAACCTCTACAGTGTATCTGAATTCGGATGTGAGTACTGTCGGAACAAATCAACAGAGATTGTCTGCAAACAAGATACAAGAATGCGATCAAGCATTCATAACTTCTCCTGTAATCTGTGATTTGTTTTATCTGTTTTTCTGATCTCGATGTTGCAAACACTCACGTTTAATAATGCTCTAAATACAAACGTATACAGCTTCCCATGTTGATTTAAATTATTAAAGCTGATTTACATTATTACTGTTTACAATAAATATGACAAGCATATCCTACACCCATTTTAATGGATGAGAACTCCATTAGGCCATGGAAATGGGACTAATCCCACTTGTTATAATGACACAACGGCTTTTTATCATTAACAAATAAAAAAAGGGCTTCATTGGCTTTTTGATAGAAGTCCCTGCTGATTCAGTTCTACCTATTTCGAAGGCAACAACAAATTTGGTATTTATATTAACTACGTAATAGTTACCAACATCCTCGATAAGTTATTAGAGAGTTACAGCAACATTTGGAACTGTTGAGACGGGAGAAGCTGCTAGGGCGAGCATCGAGTGGATGCTAACTTTCCGACGTGAGCCTCACGTCAATCCCATGAGGCTCACGTGATTGACGTTGCTTCAGATTTTCAAAAATCCATAGGTAACGTCAACTCAATCCGCGGTTTTACCCATTAATTAAAAACCTTTATTGAACATTTCACTGTACAAACTCACTCAACCGTACAAAAATGATTTTGATTGGTCGGAGGAAGGGAAGACCAGTTATTGAGCGAGACCCAATTGAAGAGCTGCTCCGTCGCTAAACCCTAAAAGTTCTTCAGCACTCCGCCATCTCTTCCTCGAGCCCCTGATGCACATTGAAGCGGCTCGTAGCACAGCGAACGCTAGTCTTGCTCTCAGCCATCCTCGGACTGCACCCTGTGGTCGACTCCATTTGTCTGATAGCCTTTCTGCTAAGACCTTCACAAAGGCTACCATTTCAGGGGCAAAAACTCCATCCACTGAACACACCAGAGGAGTGAATGAAGCCCGACGTTCCTCGCAGGCACTCAGGTATTTTCGCTTCTTTTCTTCTTCTGCTCCTGAAAGGACGGCTACGACGGGTCGAGAGACATATGAGGGAGCATCTGTGTAAACTACACGGATATCAAACAATGCTTCCCTCTGTGCCTCCCAAACCCCTCGACATGCTAAGTCCCCTCTAAGGCCAGGTTGCATCTGAGTTGGTTCTGCAATGATGGGTTCCTTACAACAGTTCCCCCATGCCGACGTCATTAGTTCACCAAGAACATCCCTAACTTCATTATGCTGCCGTGAAATCAGGCCTCCTTTCTTGCAGCTTAGGGCATGCTCTATCGTGAACCCTCTGCATCCACAACCATCACAAGAATTGGGTAAGTTCACTGGTGTTCGCTTATACCGCACTGCTAGAGCATCTCGAAATTCACTCTGTGACAGGTCATAGTTGTGTTTCTTCAGTGGGAGTGCTGACAGCCAGCCAGAAACTTTGACTTTGGTCGTTTTGAGTATTGCTCGACCAATGCTTCTCCGTCTTTCTTCTGTGAAGTTTCCCAGAACTGAGCTTAACTGGATATATTCTGCATGCTTTCTTTTCTCGATTGCTTTCCGTTTTGCTTCTTCTAGTCGGGTTAGATGTGCATTAATATCAAAGCAAAGGCCAGTTCTGATAACTCTCTCCAAGAATGACGCACCCTCCTTTGACGTATCGAAGCTTAGCGCTGCCGAACCAACTGGATCAGTCCAGGCCATGCCTCCCTTTGCAACAGGTAGGGCGAATAAGTCACATTCATCTCCTGAAACCGCTCCACCAAAAATAGCCGGCATAAAGGTGTTTCGTATACAGTCTTTCAACTTTTGGTACGCATCTTCTCCACCTTGCACTGCTCGTTGCACAAACAAAAATCCGCGGTTTTTGTTTTCATTGAACCGATAAAGGAAACAGGAAATGTATAAGGGACCAATTCTTCAATCTTCAATTCACTTTACTGCGACCCCAAAGATAAAGAACTCGCAATAGATTCACTGAAACTCTTCAAAACGAAAGAAACAGACTGATCAGCTGATTGATGGCGGCCATTAGCTCAGCCACGAAAACAAGAACTAGTAGTAGGTTATCTCACGGGATTTACGCGACTCTCACGTAATTTACGCAAGAGAGCCGAGTCAACCATGTTCTGTGATGAGCCTCAGGTCGCGCCTCAAGGCTCGCGTTTTCGATGTGAGTCTCGCGTTTTTTACGTATGTTGGCCCGCTGTAACTCTCTAATTACTGATTATTGAAACATTACGCACGGATTCTGACTATAGAAAATTGGGAAAAAGTAGGTAACCCAACCCGATAGTTAACAAAAAAAGTTTTGAGGAACTCCTTGAGGTGCCTTTTCACGTTCCTCGATATTCTGCTCCTTTTGAGCGAGGTCAAGGCTTTCTTCAATGATGAGTAAGGATTGTGAATACGACACTGAGGAAATGGTCGATGACTCGAGGAACTCCTCAAGGATTTCCTCGACATGATGACTGTGAATAGCGCTGAGCATGCGACGGTTCCTCATCGCCTACTTGAGGATTGCCTCGGCCTTGAGCAATGGCTGTGAATTACGCCCTCAAGTCATAAGACTTTCTTATGACTTGAACGTGTGACTTTGAACGTCATTATTAGAATATCGAAGAAATAGCAAGGAGCGACATTCAGTGAACGACCAGAAGGAAAGGAAGCTCATCTGACTCCTTAGTTGGAGGTGTTCAAAACCAGATCTAATTTTCGCTTGACAAATCCATAACGTAGAAACGACGAAACGACAGTTTATTGAATAATCCAGGCTCGTCGGTTTTACATTTCAACAAACGCACCCTGAAACATCATCAGTTTGATCCTCAAATTGATCTCCAAGACTCCTTCATGATTACAAGCTCAAAAATTGTACTCATTAACTCTATACTATGTTATTGATTAGATTTTGATCTCGAAAATTGAAGAGCTAAAATTATATTTTTTGCTTGGTTTTTATTGTTTTGATAAATTGTTGTAAATAATATTCCAATGTTTTGTGAAATTGGATGAATGTATAAGATGCAGGTAGTAATTAGTTGTTATTTTTTAAATGAAAACTATAAAAAGTGATTGAAAGAGTTGATTTTTATCAAATAAGGTAAAATTTGCTGTGACAAATAAAACCATTTACAAAAAAGCACTATATTTGCCTGTTCCCCACAACCCAGGGCGGCCAACAAACAAAGAAGTCCCTTCTTGGAGAGAACTATCTGCCAAAGCCTCACTTATACGTAGGGATGGCAGATACCGCCGATATATCGGAGTATCGATACTATTTTGGTATCGATAACAATATTTGTATCGATACTTATGATGCAAAACTCAAACTGATATATTGGTATCGATACTTTTGCCTAAAATATCGGAGATATCGATACTTTCTTGACGATATAATCAAAAATTTTGCCAAAGTAAATTGGTGAAAAAATACCAAATAAGTAACTAGAAAATAATACCATATATTGTCTGCCACAGAATAACTCTCAAAATAGGCTCAGAATATTATCAATTGGCACGATATTGTTTGAAAGAAACCAAATTTATTTTTATCAAGTTGTGACGCGCTTTTCATGCCGTCGGAAAACCCCATTTGTGGATTGAGACAGAATTTCGATCGTTGTTTCACTCTTCTATCTGGAGTACTGCTGCACCGTCCTCCAGACCCAGGGGTCGGATAGTCTTCCTCGTGCCCCTCAGTAGAAGGGACAAGCCTGATTATCGAAACCTGGGTCCAGACCTTCACCCACCCTAACACGTGGGAGTAGGGTCTGCTCCATTTTTCTGCCAGTCTGGAAGCCAGACTCTTCAAGAACACTTCATATTCACGATGAAGGGCACCGTCTCAGGAACAGACGAGAGGTGTAAACGATCCTCGAAGAGTCAGCTGCTCTGTCATACTTGGCGTGTTTTTCTCCGGCGGCTGTCTGTGCTGTGGAGTCCCACGTTTGGGAAAGGTACGAGGCAGCGTCAGCATTAATAATGCGTGTGTCAAAAAAACGCCGGCTTCGCACTTTCCCAAACTCCTTGGACTTTGATATCGGCCACTAACATCAGGCTTCTCTCGTTGGATTCTTGCAGCAATGCACACTCGTCCCTAACTTCATCATGACCCCTTTTTACGAGGCCTCCCTTCTTGCAGTTGAGCGCGTGGCTCAGATACAAATGTGCTACACAACCATCGCACTTGTCAGGAAGCTCGAGAGGGGTGTGCCCATAGCGTAGGGCCAGGGCATCCCTGAATTGTGCTGGTGACAGATCCAGGCCGTCTGCAGTTGAGCGTAACACTGTGAGCCATTGGGAATTGTGTTGCAACCTTTCCAAGACCCGTTGCTGGCTTGGTAGCAGTCTACCAATGAGCTCAACACTCATCTGGCTCAATGTCTCGTCCAACACCTTCCTTTCTTCCTTCAGGACCCTACCTACCCTCTCTAGATGGTTCACATAATTGAGGGGGCTGCCTGTTTGGATGGAGGTCACGAGTTCTTCTGTCGCCCTGGTGGAGGTTCAATGGGATTACTCTGCTGACAGCAGGGAATTTTTTATACCCAAACACCCCCATCTGGCTGGGAGGACATCACTTTCATGTGCTCCTAGCTCGCGCCCTATGATGACAGGCATCAGCTGGTGTTGGATAGCATCCCATAAGGCCTGTACTCTTCCTGGAAACCTTATACCACCCTCTGGAGAAATCCCCATTCGAACTGAAAAGATTTGGTGAAAGCTGTATAAGCGGCTTGGGGGCTTTTCTTTGCTGCCTGTGCAAATTTTTCAGTGTAAGTGACCCACTTCTTTTACTCTACTTTTTATGAACTCTCGTTTCGACTCGATTGGCCCCACTACTCCACCCCAGAACCTCTGTGAGTTTGTATTTGTATTCCGGTGTAACCCCATTTATCACTATGGGAACCCTCACAGGGAGCAGAAGACTCTCTGTCAGAAACTAAGATAGAATCTAATAAAGAATCTTCAAGGACTATGTTTATGATTATTGTATGCGGATCTGACTTACCTTAGCTGAATGTAAGTACCCTGGATATGTAGAGCTGCCACCACCTACTTATAAAGTAGGAACTAGTATTAAACTAGTTGAAGTTAAATTGAATAGAAAAAGGAAGTTAAATTGAATAAGCAAGATGAAGTTAAGTTATAGCAAGTGAAGTTAAGTTATGGCAAAAGAGAGTGAATTTACTATAAGCAACTATTATATGACTTTACTTCAGTGTTGTACCTGGTCAAGGGAGAAGTCAGAAAAATGTGTAAGTACTTCCGTACGTGAAATATATTTAAAATAAACAAGATATATACCAACGAGTACTTTAAAGTAATTGTCCTACTTTCAGCATATCTACTCTGGTAACTAGTAAGGTTTGTCGACTTAGAAGAGTTTAGTGGTGGGCACTGATGGTGGACACCGAAGGTGGACGCCAAGGTGGACGCCACGTGTTTAGTCAAAATTGGCACAAAATACAACTTATTATTTAGAATCTTTTACAAAGAAAATGAGAACTTATGAAACTAGGAAAATGGATTATCAGTCTCTATCTGTTAGCAGGTTCCTACGCGCCTGTACGCCTACTACGGGAATGGATAACTTTGTGTGCACTTGAAGAATAATTATTTACAAAAGGATGAGTGTTCAATCCTACCAGTTGATAGTTCGTGTTGGGTAGGTGCGGTCTTGGAGTCTGGCAGTCCGAAGAGTTGAAGTCGGGTCTTGAGCCGGGTGGATGCAAGAGGTGGACGCAGGTTGATCGGGGGGCCCCAGTCTCGGCAGGCTTGTACTCTCCACAACAAGGTGTCTCTTACAGGTCTCACTCCTAACTGAAGTCAAGGGCACGCTGCAGAGGGGGTCTTCGATTTGGGAGGGGCAGAGCGGCGATCACGCGCATGCGCAGGTGGTGGGGGAGCCATAGGTGGCGCGGCTGGTGGCGGCATCGGCAACCCTGCTGAGGTCGACGGCAGCGCTGCAGGTGGTGAACCGGCGGAACGAGGGCGCGCACGTTTACAAGTGTTGCTGGAGCGTACCGTGATCCGAAGGGGCGAAATCCTTCGGTCACACTCCCCTCCCCTCGGAAAGCCGATGTCCTCAGAGGCGCAATCTCCATCCTCCGTTTGGCTTGCGTTGGTATCCAGGGACTGCAGGTGTCGCAATCGGCAGCCTCGACAGTTGGTGACGTCTGGTTGGTGGCGGTGGCGTGAGTCATTGCAGCGGATGGGGTTTCCTTCGGCGGCTGCTTTTCTAGATCTTCGCAGAAACGCACGACATGCCTCGCACCATAATCGTGAGTTGTGAGCTCGCGGTTTGCCACACGCCACGCAGACTCTCCTCTGGACCGGGTGGTCGCTGTCGTCTGTCTGCGATGCTTCCTCTGGTGCATCCTCTGGTTCTTCATGTTCAAGTTCGGATTCATGGGTCAACGTCCTCTTCGGGCTGGTCCATGGGAACTGGCGGCTCGACTGCAGGTGGATCAGGCTGGCGCAACGTAAGGTTAACCTCTCCCTTCAACTTCTCGATGACTGCTGCGGCGAGAGCTGTAGCATCATGGATCGGTGAGTACGCTGGGGCCTGGCGCTGACTGACCAGCTCTGCGATGTCGGCGGCCAAGTTCTGGGGAACTGGGTTTTCTGGCAGCTGCTCCTTCATCCTCTCGACAACTGCGTTAGCAAACTCCCTGGGTGTGGGCAGTTTGACTGGCGGCTGACGGATTCTGCGGGCTATCTCGATCGCAAGGGCGTTCACATCTACAACGGGGCTAACCATCGCCTGCTTCTGTCGCGTCCATTCCTTTAGCACTTTCACTGCGCTGGCGTAGCGATACCAGCCATTTACACGATCTTCTGTGTTTGTGGCGCGATAAACCATGTCAACACCACTCTCCAAAATCGTCCACTCTTTCTCAATGTCTATTTCACCTTGATTCACCTCACTGACTCTTGGCTGACTGACGCTGGGGCGTGGCAACATTCGGGCCACAGGGGACTCGTCCACTGAACTCTCATCTCGACCCGGCTCCTCAAAGCTCCTCTCGACTTCCGTAACCATTGCACGTAAGTCTTTCGGCATTGTAGAACACCGTCTGTAACACATCCACTCCCTACATTAGCACTTCGTCTAACCACTTTCTTAGCTCTACTGACAACTTTGGGTTAATGCTACTGACAAACTTTCTACGGGTTAGTACTACGGGTGTGCGTGTTACTTCTGGGTTGCCATATATGGTGTATGTGTGTGGATCCTACGTGACTCGTTACGACTGGCTCAAGATGGTGGGGGCCTAGTTGTGACTTTACCTCAACGACGTTTTATAACTCGACAACTGGTAGGGTGAAACATCTGGGGAAATAGGGGAAATGTCGGCCTACTAACGGTCGCGCGCGCGCTCACGAGACGCTACAGGTCGACGGGAGAAAGGTATACAAAGGGACACAAGTAAGTATTCATACAATAAAATAAATTTCAAAGGTATTCAAATTTTTTTTTTTTTTTTTTTTTTTTTTTTTTTTTTTTTTTTTTTTTTTTATTTAATTGTTTTAATCATTGTTTTTGTTTCAGGTTCTTCTTCGAGTGTTTTCCTGAATGCAGATGACGATAGTCCTTCCGAGGAAGATTACGCAGCTGACGAGGGACAATCTCGGTGCTATTCTTCGCAGTCTCCTGGGAATCCTTTTCTTCTGCTGGTGGTGCTTCAGGGGAACTCTCGCTCGGCGATGCTGGTTCCTGAGCTTCAGCAAAGCGGGTCATCGGGTAAGTATCATCATCCTCGACGACAATGTCATCCATCTCCTGGCTGCAAGGAATCGGTTCGGGTCGGCGATCTGGCATGGGCGCAATCGGCGGGGTGATGCACGCATCATCTGGCACACCTCTTTCAAAAGCAGGTTTAAGACGGCTGAGGTGGACGACTTGGCAACGGTCGGTGAGATCGGCCACTTCGTAAGTCACCTCAGAGAGACGTCTAACCACTCGCATGGGTCCAATCCAGGGACTCCAGAATTTCGAGGACACTCCTGGTGGCGGTACCATTTGGCGTAAGTATACCCGATCATCAACGTTGAAATAACGCGGGGTACGTCGTGCATTGGCTATCCTCGATCGCTTCAACCAGGCCTTCCTGATTGCCTTGGCTGCTGCCTTCTGAGCTCTCTTAACATATTCAAATGTTCGGTCGTGACTGGACGGAGAACTCAGGTCTAGGGCGGCGGCTACAGGTAATCGTACTTCTCTTCCTAGATGCAGGAGGTTCGGTGTGTATCCTGTGCTTCCATGTGGGGCGCTACGATATACTGCGAGGGCCATTGGCAATACATCTTGCCAGAGAGTTGTCCGTGGAGATAACTTGGCGATGATGTTGGCCAGGGTCCGATGGAATCTCTCGCATATCCCATTGCTTTGGGGATGGTATGCTGTAGTCTGGATCTTCTTTATACCCCAAGCGGCACACAGTTCTTGAGTGACAGCGGCTGTGAATGCAGTCCCTCGATCTGAAATGAGCTTTTCCGGAACTCCATGGGTGGGGAAGTATTGTTTGGTCAGGACGTCGACCACGACTTTTGCTGTAGTGTTTGGAACAACATAAGCCTCAGCATATTTACTGAAGTGGTCGACTGCTGTCAACAGATACCTAACCCCGTTGGGTGTCGTGAGAGGCCCAACGTGGTCGATCCCCACGATCTCTCCAGGACGTGTAGGTAATTCCGGTTGCTGTATCGGTGGGTCCAGCCGGTTTGGTGTTTTCCTTTTCTGGCAGACAGCACAAGATTTCACGTAGTCTCTGACGTACGCGGTGAGTTTAGGCCAAACTCCGTATCTTCGTACTGTTGCGTCGGTAGTTTCGATGCCTGGGTGTCCTGCCCAAGGGCTATCATGGCACACTTGTAAGATTTGGTGGCGAAGGGAGCCGGGAATTAAGGGAACCAGTAATTCACCGGTATCTACTACCTTTGATGCCATCCAAACTCCGTCTACCAAGCGAGCTGACCATTTCGCTGGATTCTGCTGGACTTGCGAGATCCAGGGGTCAACTTGCTGTGACGATATCAACATTTCTTTAGTCAGTTGGAAGGTACTGATGCTTGCGATAATCACTCTGCTGAGGGCATCCACAGTGCTGCATCTGACTGCCGGGTCGGTAGACAGGTTCAAAGTCGTACTCCGACAAGCGTAGCATCCAGCGACTGATTCGATGCGTTGGATCCCTCAGGTTCATGGCTGCGGTTAGGGCTCGGTGGTCTGTTTCCAACCGGAAACGGCGTCCTAACAGATACGGCTGAAAGTGAGAAACCGCCCACACTACTGCCAGGAGCTCTCTCTCGGTAGTGGAATATCGCTGCTCTGCAGGATTCAATTTTCGGCTCGCGAAAGCAATGGGGTGATTCTCTCCGTTGTGATTCTGACTGAGTACAGCTCCCAGAGCTATACCGGATGCATCAGTTGACAGGGTAAATGGCAGCTCAAAATCAGGATAGGCCAAAACTGGACTAGTGAGAAGGGTCGTCTTCAGGTGTTCAAACGCTTGCTGTTGATCCTTTCCCCACTCAAAAGGTGCTTCTTTGCGCAGTAGCTGGGTTAGAGGAGCGGTGATCGTCGAGAACCCGCTGACAAACCTCCGGTAAAAGCCAGCTAGGCCCAGAAAGGCACGGACCTGCGTTGCATCTTTGGGTACGGGATAATTCTGCACACACAAGATCTTCGATGGTTCCATCCGAAGTCCTTCTTCCGATACGATGTGGCCCAGGTAACTAACCTGTGTACTGAGGAAGGTACACTTAGCTAAGTTCAGCTTCAGGTTTGCATGGTTCAACCTTTCCAAGACTTGGCGTAATCTCAGCATGTGGGTCTCTACATCCGGTCCGTATACGACAATGTCGTCAAGATACACTAGACAGGAAGAGCCCACAAGTCCCTCCAGGACTGAGTTCATTAGCCTTTGGAAAGTGGCCGGCGCATTTTTGAGGCCGAATGCCATCTTTCGGTACTGGAATGTGTGGCCCAGCGTTGTAAATGACGTCTTCTCTCGGTCTTCTTCAGCTATGGCGATCTGATGGTAGCCTGCTGTGAGATCTAGAGTCGTGAAAAGTTTGCTACCGCCTAGAGACTCAAGTGTCTCGGTCAAGTTGGGAAGCGGGTATGCATCACTTTTCGTCGCATGATTGAGTGCCCGGAAATCAGTGCAAAACCTGTATTTTTGGCTTTGTCCGGGTGGCGTCTTCTTTTTAACCAGTACCACTGGTGCTCCCCAGGGGCTGGTTGATGGCTCAATAACTTGATCGGCCAGCATCTGGTTCAACTGCTCCTCGATGATAGGTCGTAGAGCATGTGGTACAGGTATAGGGTTTCTTGTATATCGGCGGGTGAGATCCTGTTTCGATGCGATGGGTGACTTCCATAGAGCATCCCTGAGCGTCAGGCCGCTGAAACAGGTCTTCATACTTGGCGAGAATAGCTGCTGACATAGTTGAGATCCTCCATCGGTAAGTGCTGCAGCTGTTGTTTCAGCACGGTGAGTAGATCAGGAACCGGGTTGTCTAGATCTTCGATAGGAAATTCCTCCGACGGGTCCAAAATCGGGCAGTCGTCAGACATGGGTTCCTCTATGTCCTCGGGTCGTAGTAAATGAGCAGTATCAAAAGCGTGAGAGTCACCAACGATCGCAATTCGCGGTCGCATTGGTTGCGCAACGTCTGGTCTTGGAACGGGTCGAGCAGGTGACAGATATCCAGTTATCACCTCACTGATCACCACAGACTGTCCAGTCTTGGGATGTGTCATCCTTACTTCGCAGCTATCTAGGTGGATAGAAGCGGGAATTCTCCGAAGTAAGTCCAAACCCAATAAGGTCTAGTCCGGAATGATCGCGAGCAAAAATCCTGAAGGCGTGTGTCAGCTTCAAGGGTCCGATAACCACTTCCAATTGCTGTTGTCCAAGGAAGGGCATGGGCTGACCATCGGCACCCCAGGCGAGAATCTTGGTCGGTACTATCGGTACGCCAGGCACAGGGTGTGTTAGAACGGAAATTTGAGCACCAGTATCAACAATCAGGACTCGGTCGTGTCCGCTTAAGCTGACCTTGACTCGCATGGTTTGTTTAAACGGCGAATCAACTGCTGGTAGACAAACGTCAGGCTCCTCTGTCGTTGGAGTGGTAACTGAAGGTGTCTCGGCGCTTTTGGTCTCCATTCTAATGGCTATGGCTTGATGTGGATTCGGCTCATGAGCAGCGCTCGTGAGTGCTAGTACCTTCCGCGGTTCTGGTCGGGTGACGGGTTCAGGTGGGACGTAGGATTCCGTCTTCTGAAGACAATCCGCTTCCAAGTGACCATAGTAACCACAATAGTCACACATAGGCTCGTCGGCGTAATGACTGCTTTTCACTCGACACTCTGATTCTTTATGTCCATAGAGTCCGCAATAGTCACACGGGAAATTCTTCGGGTTCTTTAAGCAGTGAGCAGGGAAGTGTACTCTGCTTCCGCAATAGCTGCAAGGCTTCTGTGGGCTTCCCATAGCAGCTCTTCGTTGTGGTGGAGGAGTAGGAGGTCGCGGTATGTTAGGGCAACCGGATGCGATGTGTCCAAGCTCTCGGCATCTGAAGCATCGTTTGTCCTGAACTTGAATTCGAGCAACGTTCCAATGATCGGAGCTTCGGGGTTCCAGGGCGTCTTCTAGCTCTTCAGCCTTTTTCATAGCTTCTTCAAGGGAGGCTGGCGGATTGTTAACGAAAAATCCGGCGTACGATCCGGGAAGTCCTCTCAAGAAAGCTTTTACGGAACGGGCTGCTATCCATGCACGGGCTTGAGTTGCATCCATGACTAATCCATCCACACGTGAGGCTTGTGCTGCTGTGTGTCGAACTCGTTCAGCAAATTGGCGAAAAGATTCGCCCGGCGACTTCTGCATAGTCCAAAGTTTTTCTGCGGCTTTTTCGGGGTCTTCTCTACCATACCAACGTAGCAGAGCTCGTTTCAATCCTTGGTACGGGTTTTCTCCTTCAAGTAGATGTCCGTTGTCTAGGAGGAATGTTTTCGCTGTTCCTCGGAGCTTGATCCGCAGTAATTGCACTCGTAGGCTATCGGCCAGATCCCGCGTGATTCCGTCGAAAATTTCGAAGTAAGTTCCGATGGACACGGCTTCGATCTCATCGGGATCCCAGGGGTCGATCTCCATCAGCATTGACCGTGGAATCTGCTCGGGTTGTGATTCGGTAGATTTATTTCCGAGAACAATCTCAAGACGGCTCATGGCTTTTGCCACGGCTTCAAGGGCAACATCTCTTGGTTCAGGTTTCGTAGCCATATTCGAAAGGGGGTTTTCACGTTTAAAATAAATTCAAAATTCAAAAAGGGAAAGAAAACTGAAGGTTTTATTCCAAATACTAAATCAAAATTGCACTTTAACACACGTACGCACCCGAACGTTCTGTCGCGCCGCGAGAACCGATTGTAGGCCGACTAGGTAGGGTGGGCAACTTGAAATGGTATGGGGAATTTGTTGCACTTTTAGAGAAAAGCTGCAAACAATTGTAGTTAACCTTTACTATTATCGTTAAATTGTTATTCAAAATTATTAAATAGGGAAGGTGGGCAAGGGTGGTCGAAGGTGGACAGGCAAAAGAAAAATTGGCCTGGACAGGTCCTTAGAACACGTACCTTGAGGGTGGACAAAATATGGTGGACCAAGGGTACACTGAGGGTATACCAAAGGTGTGCAAAGGTGTACAAAGGTGGGCGAAAGGTGGACGGAGAGTCCACCAACAATTCAAAAGTTAAAATTGAGGTTCAAAGATTACGGACTTTCAAATCAAAAGTTACTGTTTATATTGGGACCTTTGTAAACAAAATGACGTATGGTGGGCAACCAAGGTGGATGAAGGTGTACGAAGGTGGGCACAGGTGGACGCCAAAGGTGGGCACGAGTGGCACCTTAGAAGACTACGGTGGACAACGGTGGACGACCAAGAAATAATCGGACGTGGACGGTGGACGACCGAAATTTATCGCAAATTATGGTTTAAATAGTGAAATTTCACCATTCAACAACAAAACCAACAAAATATGCAACACAATTGTAAATATTCAAGGTAATAAACCGCTATCCAATAGTCTCAATGTTATTAACCTTATCCTGTCACTAGGGGATTTGCAAAAAGGTGAAGCCAAAAAGGGATAATGACTTCCTAAACTTAACAAAAGGTTAAACGAGGTAAAAAGGTTCAATGAGCTGAAGGCTCAAAAAGGGGCTGAATTGGAAAAACCCAAGGGTTCAACTACCCTTGTGGTTGCTGGGTCAAATACGGTCAGAGGGTTACTTGACCTGAGGTCGAGAGTCGTTTTATATACCTGAGGTATTATTCGCACAACAATTCAAACAAAATGGACGTTATTCTACCTTTCTTGGGAAAATACTTGTTTCAAGTTACGAGTTTGGGTGTGGCTTTCCAAATTATCTACCGTATGCAAAGATTTTTACGTGCACAGGAGGATTCCTGCTGCTCTAAATTCCTAGAAACGTAAGGACCTGAAAAATCCTGCAAGGGTGGGCAAATTATGTCCACAGTAGACAACTGGTGGGCGAAATTTGAGGCCAAGGTGGGCGAAACTAAAGGCCACGGTGGACGCAATTAAAGGCCACGGTGGACGCAAGAGACCACAGTGAACAAAAATCAAAAATCCAAGGTGGGCAAAATTAGGCCACGGTGGACGCAATTCGTAACTGAAAATTCTGAGTCAAACTTTGCGAAGGGGATCTGCACGAAATCAGTGCAGCACAAAGAAAAATATGAAATTTGTCAAAATTCGTGTCAAATGTGTAAAATGTGTGTGTATGGCACCCTTAAGTCATAACATGCACATTCACATATATCATATATCAAGTACTTGGTTCCAAACGGAACTTTCTGGACAACTCACTGACTTGTACAACACTTTATTACGCAAAAAATGATTTTACTGAATTTAACAGGGTCAAACAGCTAAGATCCGCATAAAAGACAAATGAATTTAAATAAAATCGAATAAAATTGGTAGCTACTGATTTTATGGCAGTCAAGAGGCGTTCGTGTTAATGTGTTTCAACACAAGCTCGAATCAAAATTTAATTCCACCGCTGCAAACCAATTTGTAACCCCATTTATCACTATGGGAACCCTCACAGGGAGCAGAAGACTCTCTGTCAGAAACTAAGATAGAATCTAATAAAGAATCTTCAAGGACTATGTTTATGATTATTGTATGCGGATCTGACTTACCTTAGCTGAATGTAAGTACCCTGGATATGTAGAGCTGCCACCACCTACTTATGAAGTAGGAACTAGTATTAAACTAGTTGAAGTTAAATTGAATAGAAAAAGGAAGTTAAATTGAATAAGCAAGATGAAGTTAAGTTATAGCAAGTGAAGTTAAGTTATGGCAAAAGAGAGTGAATTTACTATAAGCAACTATTATATGACTTTACTTCAGTGTTGTACCTGGTCAAGGGAGAAGTCAGAAAAATGTGTAAGTACTTCCGTACGTGAAATATATTTAAAATAAACAAGATATATACCAACGAGTACTTTAGAGTAATTGTCCTACTTTCAGCATATCTACTCTGGTAACTAGTAAGGTTTGTCGACTTAGAAGAGTTTAGTGGTGGGCACTGATGGTGGACACCGAAGGTGGACGCCAAGGTGGACGCCACGTGTTTAGTCAAAATTAGCACAAAATACAACTTATTATTTAGAATCTTTTACAAAGAAAATGAGAACTTATGAAACTAGGAAAATGGATTATCAGTCTCTATCTGTTAGCAGGTTCCTACGCGCCTGTACGCCTACTACGGGAATGGATAACTTTTTGTGCACTTGAAGAATAATTATTTACAAAAGGATGAGTGTTCAATCCTACCAGTTGATAGTTTGTGTTGGGTAGGTGCGGTCTTGGAGTCTGGCAGTCCGAAGAGTTGAAGTCGGGTCTTGAGCCGGGTGGATGCAAGAGGTGGACGCAGGTTGATCGGGGGCCCCAGTCTCGGCAGGCTTGTACTCTCCACAACAAGGTGTCTCTTACAGGTCTCACTCCTAACTGAACGTCAAGGGCACGCTGCAGAGGGGGTCTTCGATTTGGGAGGGGCAGAGCGGCGATCACGCGCATGCGCAGGTGGTGGGGGAGCCATAGGTGGCGCGGCTGGTGGCGGCATCGGTAACCCTGCTGAGGTCGACGGCAGCGCTGCAGGTGGTGAACCGGCGGAACGAGGGCGCGCACGTTTACAAGTGTTGCTGGAGCGTACCGTGATCCGAAGGGGCGAAATCCTTCGGTCACAC
>CM019170.2:12355484-12396822 GCA_009739505.2 Apolygus lucorum
CGAATTTTGACAATTTCATATTTTCTTTGTGGCTGCACTGGTTTCGTGCAGATCCCCTTCGCAAAGTTTGACTCAGAATTTTCAGTTACGAATAGCGTCCACCGTGGCCTAATTTTCCCACCTTGGATTTTTGATTTTTGTTCACTGTGGTCTCTTGCGTCCCACCGTGGCCTTTAATGCGTCCACCGTGGCCTTTAGTTTCGCCACCTTGGCCTCAAATTTCGCCCACCAGTTGTCTACTGTGGACATAATTTGCCCACCCTTGCAGGATTTTTCAGGTCCTTACGTTTAGGGAATTTAGAGCAGCAGGAATCCTCCTGTGCACGTAAAAATCTTTGCATACGGTAGATAATTTGGAAAGCCACACCCAAACTCGTAACTTGAAACAAGTATTTTTCCCAAGAAAGGTAGAATAACGTCCATTTTGTTTGAATTGTTGTGCGAATATAATACCTCAGGTAATAAAAACGACTCTCGACCTCAGGTCAAGTAACCCTCTGACCGTATTTGACCCAGCAACCACAAGGGTAGTTGAACCCTTGGGTTTTCCAATTCAGCCCCTTTTTGAGCCTTCAGCTCGTTGAACCTTTCGAGCCTCAGCTCATTGAACCTTTTACCTCGTTTAAAACCTTTTGTTAAGTTAGGAAGTCATTATCCCTTTTTGCTTCACCTTTTTGCAAATCCCTAGTGACAGGATAAGGTTAATAACATTGAGACTATTGATAGCGGTTTATTACCTTGAATATTTACAATTGTGTTGCATATTTTGTTGGTTTTGTTGTTGAATGGTGAAATTTCACTATTTAAACCATAATTTGCGATAAATTTCGGTCGTCCACCGTCCACGTCCGATTATTTCTTGGTCGTCCACCGTTGTCCACCGTAGTCTCTAAGGTGCCACTCGTGCCCACCTTTGGCGTCCACCTGTGCCCACCTTCGTACACCTTCATCCACCTTGGTTGCCCACCATACGTCATTTTGTTTACAAAGGTCCCAATATAAACAGTAACTTTTTGATTTGAAAGTCCGTAATCTTTGAACCTCAATTTTAACTTTTGAATTGTTGGTGGACTCTCCGTCCACCTTTCGCCCACCTTTGTACACCTTTGCACACCTTTGGTATACCCTCAGTGTACCCTTGGTCCACCATATTTTGTCCACCCTCAAGGTACGTGTTCTAAGGACCTGTCCAGGCCGATTTTTCTTTTGCCTGTCCACCTTCGACCACCCTTGCCCACCTTCCATATTAATAATTTAATAATTTTGAATAACAATTTAACGATAATAGTAAAGGTTAACTACAATTGTTTGCAGCTTTTCTCTAAAAGTGCAACAATTTCCCCATACCATTTCAAGTTGCCCACCCTACCTAGTCGGCCTACAATCGGTTCTCGCGGCGCGACAGAACGTTCGGGTGCGTACGTGTGTTAAAGTGCAATTTTGATTTAGTATTTGGAATAAAACCTTCAGTTTTCTTTCCCTTTTTGAATTTTGAATTTATTTTTAAACGTGAAAAACCCCCTTGTCGAATATGGCTACGAAACCTGAACCAAGAGATGTTGCCCTTGAAGCCGTGGCAAAAGCCATGAGCCGTCTTGAGATTGTTCTCGGAAATAAATCTACCGAATCACAACCCGAGCAGATTCCACGGTCAATGCTGATGGAGATCGACCCCTGGGATCCCGATGAGATCGAAGCCGTGTCCATCGGAACTTACTTCGAAATTTTCGACGGAATCACGCGGGATCTGGCCGATAGCCTACGAGTGCAATTACTGCGGATCAAGCTCCGAGGAACAGCGAAAACATTCCTCCTAGACAACGGACATCTACTTGAAGGAGAAAACCCTTACCAAGGATTGAAACGAGCTCTGCTACGTTGGTATGGTAGAGAAGACCCCGAAAAAGCCGCAGAAAAACTTTGGACTATGCAGAAGTCGCCGGGCGAATCTTTTCGCCAATTTGCTGAACGAGTTCGACACACAGCAGCACAAGCCTCACGTGTGGATGGATTAGTAATGGATGCAACTCAAGCCCGTGCATGGATAGCAGCCCGTTCCGTAAAAGCTTTCTTGAGAGGACTTCCCGGATCGTACGCCGGATTTTTCGTTAACAATCCGCCAGCCTCCCTTGAGGAAGCTATGAAAAAGGCTGAAGAGCTAGAAGACGCCCTGGAACCCCGAAGCTCCGATCATTGGAACGTTGCTCGAATTCAAGTTCAGGATAAACGATGCTTCAGATGCCGAGAGCTTGGACACATCGCATCCGGTTGCCCTAACATACCGCGACCTCCTACTCCTCCACCACAACGAAGAGCTGCTATGGGAAGCCCACAGAAGCCGTGCAGCTATTGCGGAAGCAGAGTACACTTCCCTGCTCACTGCTTAAAGAACCCGAAGAATTTCCCGTGTGACTATTGCGGACTCTATGGACATAAAGAATCAGAGTGTCGAGTGAAAAGCAGTCATTACGCCGACGAGCCTATGTGTGACTATTGTGGTTACTATGGTCATTTGGAAACGGATTGTCTTCAAAAGACGGAATCCTACGTCCCACCTGAACCCGTCACCCGACCAGAACCGCGGAAGGTACTAGCACTCACGAGCGCTGCTCATGAGCCGAATCCACATCAAGCCATAGCCATTAGAATGGAGACCAAAAGCGCCGAAACACCTTCAGTTACCACTCCAACGACAGAGGAGCCTGACGTTTGTCTACCAGCAGTTGATTCGCCGTTTAAACAAACCATGCGAGTCAAGGTCAGCTTAAGCGGACACGACCGAGTCCTGATTGTTGATACTGGTGCTCAAATTTCCGTTCTAACACACCCTGTGCCTGGCGTACCGATAGTACCCGACCAAGATTCTCGCCTGGGGTGCCGATGGTCAGCCCATGCCCTTCCTTGGACAACAGCAATTGGAAGTGGTTATCGGACCCTTGAAGCTGACACACGCCTTCAGGATTTTTGCCCGCGATCATTCCGGACTGGACTTATTGGGTTTGGACCTACTTCGGAGAATTCCCGCTTCTATCCACTTAGATAGCTGCGAAGTAAGGATGACACATCCCAAGACTGGACAGTCTGTGGTGATCAGTGAGGTGATAACTGGATATTTGTCACCTGCTCGACCCGTTCCAAGACCAGACGTTGCGCAACCAATGCGACCGCGAATTGCGATCGTTGGTGGCTCTAACGCTTTTGACACTGCTCACTTACTGCGACCCGAAGACATAGAGGAACCCATGTCTGACGACTGCCCGATTTTGGACCCGTCGGAGGAATTTCCTATCGAAGATCTGGACAACCCAGTTCCTGATCTACTCACCGTGCTGAAACAACAGCTGCAGCACTTACCGACGGAGGATCTCAACTATGTCAGTAGTATTCTCGCCAAGTACGAAGACCTGTTTCAGCGGCCTGACGCTCAGGGATGCTCTATGGAAGTCACCCATCGCATCGAAACAGGATCTCACCCGCCGATATACAAGAAACCCTATACTGTACCACATGCTCTACGACCTATCATCGAGGAGCAGTTGAACCAGATGCTGGCCGAACAAGTTATTGAGCCATCAACCAGCCCCTGGGGAGCACCAGTGGTACTGGTTAAAAAGAAGACGCCACCCGGACAAAGCCAAAAATATAGGTTTTGCACTGATTTCCGGGCACTCAATCATGCGACGAAAAGTGATGCCTACCCGCTTCCCAACTTGACCGAGACACTTGAGTCTCTAGGCGGTAGCAAACTTTTCACGACTCTAGATCTCACAGCAGGCTACCATCAGATCGCCATAGCTGAAGAAGACCGAGAGAAGACGTCATTTACAACGCTGGGCCACACATTCCAGTACCGAAAGATGGCATTCGGCCTCAAAAATGCGCCGGCCACTTTCCAAAGGCTAATGAACTCAGTCCTGGAGGGACTTGTGGGCTCTTCCTGTCTAGTGTATCTTGACGACATCGTCGTATACGGACCGGATGTAGAGACCCACATGCTGAGATTACGCCAAGTCTTGGAAAGGTTGAACCATGCAAACCTGAAGCTGAACTTAGCTAAGTGTACCTTCCTCAGTACACAGGTTAGTTACCTGGGCCACATCGTGTCGGAAGAAGGACTTCGGATGGAACCATCGAAGATCTTGTGTGTGCAGAATTATCCCGTACCCAAAGATGCAACGCAGGTCCGTGCCTTTCTGGGCCTAGCTGGCTTTTACCGGAGGTTTGTCAGCGGGTTCTCGACGATCACCGCTCCTCTAACCCAGCTACTGCGCAAAGAAGCACCTTTTGAGTGGGAAAAGGATCAACAGCAAGCGTTTGAACACCTGAAGACGACCCTTCTCACTAGTCCAGTTTTGGCCTATCCTGATTTTGAACTGCCATTTACCCTGTCAACTGATGCATCCGGTATAGCTCTGGGAGCTGTACTCAGTCAGAATCACAACGGAGAGAATCACCCCATTGCTTTTGCGAGCCGAAAACTGAATCCTGCAGAGCAGCGGTATTCCACTACTGAGAGAGAGCTCCTGGCAGTAGTGTGGGCGGTTTCTCACTTTCAGCCGTATCTGTTAGGACGTCGTTTCCGGTTGGAGACAGACCTCCGAGCCCTAACCGCAGCCATGAACCTGAGGGATCCAACGCATCGAATCAGTCGCTGGATGCTACGCTTGTCGGAGTACGACTTTGAACCTGTCTACCGACCCGGCAGTCAGATGCAGCACGTGGATGCCCTCAGCAGAGTGATTATCGCAAGCATCAGTACCTTCCAACTGACTAAAGAAATGTTGATATCGTCACAGCAAGTTGACCCCTGGATCTCGCAAGTCCAGCAGAATCCAGCGAAATGGTCAGCTCGCTTGGTAGACGGAGTTTGGATGGCATCAAAGGTAGTAGATACCGGAGAATTACTGGTTCCCTTAATTCCCGGCTCCCTTCGCCACCAAATCTTACAAGTGTGCCATGATAGCCCTTGGGCAGGACACCCAGGCATCGAAACTACCGACGCAACAGTACGAAGATACGGAGTTTGGCCTAAACTCACCGCGTACGTCAGAGACTACGTGAAATCTTGTGCTGTCTGCCAGAAAAGGAAAACACCAAACCGGCTGGACCCACCGATACAGCAACCGGAATTACCTACACGTCCTGGAGAGATCGTGGGGATCGACCACGTTGGGCCTCTCACGACACCCAACGGGGTTAGGTATCTGTTGACAGCAGTCGACCACTTCAGTAAATATGCTGAGGCTTATGTTGTTCCAAACACTACAGCAAAAGTCGTGGTCGACGTCCTGACCAAACAATACTTCCCCACCCATGGAGTTCCGGAAAAGCTCATTTCAGATCGAGGGACTGCATTCACAGCCGCTGTCACTCAAGAACTGTGTGCCGCTTGGGGTATAAAGAAGATCCAGACTACAGCATACCATCCCCAAAGCAATGGGATATGCGAGAGATTCCATCGGACCCTGGCCAACATCATCGCCAAGTTATCTCCACGGACAACTCTCTGGCAAGATGTATTGCCAATGGCCCTCGCAGTATATCGTAGCGCCCCACATGGAAGCACAGGATACACACCGAACCTCCTGCATCTAGGAAGAGAAGTACGATTACCCGTAGCCGCCGCCCTAGACCTGAGTTCTCCGTCCAGTCACGACCGAACATTTGAATATGTTAAGAGAGCTCAGAAGGCAGCAGCCAAGGCAATCAGGAAGGCCTGGTTGAAGCGATCGAGGATAGCCAATGCACGACGTACCCCGCGTTATTTCAACGTTGATGATCGGGTATACTTACGCCAAATGGTACCGCCACCAGGAGTGTCCTCGAAATTCTGGAGTCCCTGGATTGGACCCATGCGAGTGGTTAGACGACTTTCTGAGGTAACTTACGAAGTGGCCAATCTCACCGACCGTTGCCAAGTCGTCCACCTCAGCCGTCTTAAACCTGCTTTTGAAAGAGGTGTGCCAGATGATGCGTGCATCACCCCGCCGATTGCGCCCATGCCAGATCGCCGACCCGAACCGATTCCTTGTAGTCAGGAGATGGATGACATCGTCGTCGAGGATGATGATACTTACCCGATGACCCGCTTTGCTGAAGCTCAGGAACCAGCATCGCCGAGCGAGAGTTCCCCTGATGCACCACCAGCAGAAGAAAAGGATTCCCAGAAGACTGCGAAGAGCAGCACCGAGATTGTCCCTCGTCAGCTGCGTAATCTTCCTCGGAAGGACTATCGTCATCTGCATTCAGGAAAACACTCGAAGAAGAACCTGAAACAAAAACAATGATTAAAACATTTATATATTAAAAAAAAAAAAAAAAAAAAAAAAAAAAAAAAAAAATTGAATACCTTTGAAAATTATTTTATTGTATGAATACTTACTTGTGTCCCTTTGTATACCTTTCTCCCGTCGACCTGTAGCGTTTCGTGAGCGCGCGCGCGACCGTTAGTAGGCCGACATGTCCCCTATTTCCCTAGATGTTTCACCCTATCAGTTGTCGAGTTATAAACCGTCGTTGAGGTAAAGTCACAACTAGGCCCCCACCATCTTGAGCCAGTCGTAACGAGTCACGTAGGATACACACACATACACCATATATGGCAACCCAGAAGTAACACGCACACCCGTAGTACTAACCCGTAGAAAGTTTGTCAGTAGCATTAACACCAAAAGTTGTCCGTAGAGCTAAGAAAGTGGTTAGACGAAGTGCTAATGTAGGGAGTGGATGTGTTACAGACGGTGTTCTACAATGCCGAAAGACTTACGTGCGATGGTTACGGAAGTCGAGAGGAGCTTTGAGGAGCCGGGTCGAGATGAGAGTTCAGTGGACGAGTCCCCTGTGGCCCGAATGTTGCCACGCCCCAGCGTCAGTCAGCCAAGAGTCAGTGAGGTGAATCAAGGTGAAATAGACATTGAGAAAGAGTGGACGATTTTGGAGAGTGGTGTTGACATGGTTTATCGCGCCACAAACACAGAAGATCGTGTAAATGGCTGGTATCGCTACGCCAGCGCAGTGAAAGTGCTAAAGGAATGGACGCGACAGAAGCAAGCGATGGTTAGCCCCGTTGTAGATGTGAACGCCCTTGCGATCGAGATAGCCCGCAGAATCCGTCAGCCGCCAGTCAAACTGCCCACACCCAGGGAGTTTGCTAACGCAGTTGTCGAGAGGATGAAGGAGCAGCTGCCAGAAAACCCAGTTCCCCAGAACTTGGCCGCCGACATCGCAGAGCTGGTCAGTCAGCGCCAGGCCCCAGCGTACTCACCAATCCATGATGCTACAGCTCTCGCCGCAGCAGTCATCGAGAAGTTGAAAGGAGAAGTCAACCTTACGTTGCGCCAGCCTGATCCACCTGCAGTCGAGCCGCCAGTTCCCATGGACCAACCCGAAGAGGACGCTGACCCAGAATCCGATCTTGAACATGAAGAACCAGAGGATGCACCAGAGGAAGCATCGCAGACAGACGACAGCGACCACCCGGTCCAGAGGAGAGTCTGCGTGGCGTGTGGCAAACCGCGAGCTCACAACTCACGATTATGGTGCGAGGCATGTCGTGCGTTTCTGCGAAGATCTAGAAAAGCAGCCGCCGAAGGAAACCCCATCCGCTGCAATGACTCACGCCACCGCCACCAACCAGACGTCACCAACTGTCGAGGCTGCCGATTGCGACACCTGCAGTCCCTGGATACCAACGCAAGCCAAACGGAGGATGGAGATTGCGCCTCTGAGGACATCGGCTTTCCGAGGGGAGGGGAGTGTGACCGAAGGATTTCGCCCCTTCGGATCACGGTACGCTCCAGCAACACTTGTAAACGTGCGCGCCCTCGTTCCGCCGGTTCACCACCTGCAGCGCTGCCGTCGACCTCAGCAGGGTTACCGATGCCGCCACCAGCCGCGCCACCTATGGCTCCCCCACCACCTGCGCATGCGCGTGATCGCCGCTCTGCCCCTCCCAAATCGAAGACCCCCTCTGCAGCGTGCCCGTGAGTTCAGTTAGGAGTGAGACCTGTAAGAGACACCTTGTTGTGGAGAGTACAAGCCTGCCGAGACTGGGGCCCCCCGATCAACCTGCGTCCACCTCTTGCATCCACCCGGCTCAAGACCCGACTTCAACTCTTCGGACTGCCAGACTCCAAGACCGCACCTACCCAACACAAACTATCAACTGGTAGGATTGAACACTCATCCTTTTGTAAATAATTATTCTTCAAGTGCACAAAAAGTTATCCATTCCCGTAGTAGGCGTACAGGCGCGTAGGAACCTGCTAACAGATAGAGACTGATAATCCATTTTCCTAGTTTCATAAGTTCTCATTTTCTTTGTAAAAGATTCTAAATAATAAGTTGTATTTTGTGCTAATTTTGACTAAACACGTGGCGTCCACCTTGGCGTCCACCTCCGGTGTCCACCTTCTGTGCCCACCACTCATTCTTCTAAGTCGACAAACCTTACTAGTTACCAGAGTAGATATGCTGAAAGTAGGACAATTACTCTAAAGTACTCGTTGGTATATATCTTGTTTATTTTAAATATATCTCACGTACGGAAGTACTTACACATTTTTCTGACTTCTCCCTTGACCAGGTACAACACTGAAGTAAAGTCATATAATAGTTGCTTATAGTAAATTCACTCTCTTTTGCTATAACTTAACTTCATCTTGCTTATTCAATGTAACTTCCTTTTCTATTCAATTTAACTTCAACTAGTTTAATACTAGTTCCTACTTCATAAGTAGGTGGTGGCAGCTCTACATATCCAGGGTACTTACATTCAGCTAAGGTAAGTCAGATCCGCATACAATAATCATAAACATAGTCCTTGAAGATTCTTTATTAGATTCTATCTTAGTTTCTGACAGAGAGTCTTCTGCTCCCTGTGAGGGTTCCCATAGTGATAAATGGGGTTACAGATGTATCGATACTTTCCGATACTTTCAAAAAAATGGGTGAAAATGTCGTTTGTTTCTCTCCATCATTGTGACGTCTCTCCTTCGTGAGGATAATAATTAATAGAGAATAAACAAAACAATAAATCATTCATTTTTTTATTTAATTTTTTTGTTTTTTGTTTAGGCATTTGTTTTTGTATTGCACTTGGTTGGGTTAACATTTTGGTGGTCCTTCCTCGATTATGGAGGACAGCAGGTTATCATACAGAGCTGGAGGTGGTGGTACATCATCTTTGTTTAATTTGTTGAAGTTTGTTAGTCTCCCAACAATCTACGTAGAGGTAGAGGTACTGTCAAGTAGTTACCTTCATGTCGTAGGTGTTGAAACAGATAAAATGTGAGAGAAAAAAGTATCGCCTCCGATACTGGAAAAAAGTATCGATACTACGATATATCAGAAAAAAGAAGTATTGATACTTTGGGGACATCCCTAATATGGGTTCCATTTGGGGTCTAGTTGTGCCGCGAAGCTTTTGGTTGATGTCAGTCACTTCTAAGGTCAGTCCTTTTGGGGATCGGGGTGTCCGAGCGGTTAAACGCGCGGTCACTTCGGGCAGAGAGAATGACGGGCCGTTCACTCGGTTCGCTACGAGTTCTCAGGTTCGAATCTCTCTGCCGACCCCTCGTCCCAACCCAGGGCGGTGAGGCAATGGGTACCGACGATATCGGGAAACTCCGGGGTATCGTGGATCGCCTATGAGGTTGCCCCACTTGAAAAGGTCCACAGTTTCGCCCCTTAGTTGTTGTGGCAAAAAAGGAGATTATCCTACGAAAAGCCCGGGCGTTGGAGTTTTTTTTTTTTTTTTTTTTTTTTTTCTTTACTTCTAAGGGGTGAAAATTGAGGGTTGAAATTTTCAACAGTGCCCTAGCTCGAAAACTTTTGGAATAAAGGTATCGTTTTTTCACCAATTTTAAATGGTATTGAATTTAAAAAAAATTTTGAGACCACCCGGAGCTCTGTAGGACAAACCGTTCGGTCCCTACGAGTACTTGAACGTTTTCCTTCGATAAAACAGAATCATGAGTGTGAATCGCAAAAGAGGTCTAATCTCCATTCAAATTTTATCTGACTAAAATGCGATCGCTGTTAATTTCTTCGGTTTGTATATAGTTTTGCCTTTTGCGTAATTAGTAATCAAATTTCCATATGAAGCTTTCTATTTTTCGAATCGAGTGTGAAACGTTTAGTTCTTTCTAATAAACTTGATTGTGAAGGTGTGAAGCAGTATGGTGTGGTAGGTAGTACCTACCAATAATTGGAAGGTAAAAAAACGCTGCAAATCATTGCCCAAAGGTTTATTATTTTCTGTATAGATCACCCTTCTGTATAGATCACTGGTTCTCCATCAATAGCACCTACCACCATCTGTATTCTCCCTTGACCTTCCCTCTCAAATTTCAGCTTCCTGCGTTCAATAGGATTGAAAATGGCTTCGGAGCTCACTCAGCTGATCCGTGCTCTTCCAGGCGTCTCCAGCATTCGAGAAGATCTTCTTCACTCTTCAGATCACTGATCAGCTGAGTGAGCTCCGAAGCCACTTTCAATCCTATTGCACGCAGGAAGCTGAAATTTGAGAGGGAACTTTTGAGAGGGAAAATTTGAGAGAACTTTGAGCAATGATTTGCAGCGTTTTTTGAAAGTAACAGCCTATTCAGTGTCTCGCAATTTGGTTTTCGCCAGGGTAGATCCACCAATGACGCTATTCAGAAATTGACCAATTTTGTCGCAACCGCATTCGAAGGTGGTGAGTACTCTTCTGCAACATTTGTTGACGTTGCGAAGTGCTTTGATTGCATATCCCATCCGCTTCTTCTGGAAAAGCTGCGTAAATATAATTTTTCTGATAGTGCAATTTCTGTTATTGAAAGCTACCTCTCTGGTAGAACTCAGGCTGTGCGACACAACGATGAGTTGTCATGCTTCTTGCCTGTTGAGTTTGGTGTACCACAGGGATCCGTTTTGGGACAAATATTGTTCCTTATTTTTATCAATGACTTACCATTGTGTCTCGAAATCCACTCAATTCTTTTTGGTGACGACACATCATTAATTTTAAAGAGCCCATCGCTTTCTTTGCTGTGCGACTCCGAAGTGGCTGCTCTTGATGCGGTTTCCAGCTGGTTCACAATGAACAAGCTTTCGGTTAATGCTGAAAAGACCAATTTGATGCGATTTGGGTTGAGAGATTTGTCTGGTTTTGACAAAAATCTGGAAGATGTCAAATTTCTTGGCGTCGTTCTCGACCCAGAGCTCAGCTGGAAGCCTCATTGTGCTCAACTTCGGTAATGTCTCGGCAGCTACATCTTTCTTTTGAAGCGCCTATCCGAGAGGCTGACAAGGTCAGCCGTTCTGGCAGCTTTTCATGCCTGCTTCCAGAGCAGAGCTGTATAAGCCATCCTCAGTTGGCGGCATTCTGCAGCTTCCTCCACCATTTTTTTCTAGCCAAAGGAAGGCTGAGCGAGTCGTACCTGGTATGAGTTACCAGGAGGATTGTAGATCAGCTTATAAAGAACTGGAAATTCTGACTATCCCCGCTGTCTACATCCTTGAAAGCCTATGTTATGTAAGGAAGAATATTGGGTCTTTCCATACTCCAGATCACGGTCACTCCACTCGTAGCAAAAATAATCTTTGTATCCCGTTCCATCGACTTGCTACTACATGTAATGGTACCACCTGGTGGGGTTTTAAATTTTTCAACGCCCTTCCCATGAATTTGCGAAATGCTCCGATCGGCATTTTCAAGGCACGTATTAGCAAGTACCTCGTCAGTTTGGCTCCTTATATCTTGAGCACACTGACGCTGTGTTGATATCCTAGGTGTTTTTGATGTTTTATTGTTATACCTACCTAGTCATTTGATACCATTGTTGTATTGCTTCCGAGTCTACCAAGGTAGCGGAAGCTTTGTTTTCACTTTTCAAGGACGAAAAAAAAAAAGTTCTCCAAAATCAAAATTTCCACTCGCGTTTTGCGTTTTAGACCTTTCTGAACAATTTTGGTTCCGTGTCTGTGTGTCTGTCTGTCTGTCTGTCTGTGTGTCTGTCCGTCTGTCATGATTTCCTTGTAACGCGCATAACTATACGAAGCTATTGTCCGATTTCTATGAAATTTTCAGGGATTGTGCGGGTTGGCGTGTAGACGGTCCCCTATGAAAATCATCATCCCCGGACTGATAGAAGCGACTGCGCATGCGCAAACGTGAATTCCTTGTAACGGCCATAACTTCTACATTTTCCATCCGATTTCGATGAAATTTTCAGAGATGTTACAGATTAGTATTCAGATGGTCCCCTATGAAAATCGCCACCTTCGGACTGATAGGAGCTACTGCGCATGCGCAAACGTGAATTCCTTGTAACGGCCATAACTTCCACATTTTCCACTCGATTTCGATTAAATTTTCAGGGATTATGTGGATTAGGTTGTAGACGGTCCCCTATGAAAATCATTGTCCCCGGATTGATAGAAGCGACTGCGCATGCGCAAACGTGAATTACTTGTAACGGCCATAACATTCACATTTTCAATCCGATTTCAATGAAATTTTCAGGGATGTTACAGATTAGTATTTAGATGATCCCCTATGAAAATCACCACCTTCGGACTGATAGTAGCCCTTGCGCATGCGCAAACGTGAATTTCCTTGTAACGGCCATAATTTCTACATTTTCCATCCGATTTCAATGAAATTTTCAGGGATGTTACAGAGTAGTGTTTAGATGGTCCCCTATGAAAATCACAGAGAAGTGTTTTTCATAGAGGGATTCATTCATAGAGGGATGGTCGCTCACTGTGAGAATCTCAAATCCCATTAATTGCAGGTCATCGGTAGCTCAGAGGATAAAGTCTTGATTTGAGCTCCTAAGGTCGCGGGTTCAAAACCCAGCCAAGGCTATGTATTTTTTTGATCCAATCACATACATCTACTCACTTAATTTTTCATCCGAATTTGATGAAATTTTCTAGGATTGTCCAGATTAGCGTGTAGATGGTCCCCTATGAGAGTAGTGAAAGGTACTTAGAGATTGGTGCTTTGAGATTAACTACTATGCATCGGATCATCTATATAATCGGGTTATGGATACGAGGAAGCTATGTGCCACACCCACTTGGCAGACGTTTTTTTTTTTTTTTTTTTTTTTGTGTGACCAAATGTTTAATTTTTATTCTTGTAAGAAAGCTGACCATTGCTCACACACTACGTGTTTTTGGCAAATAAAAGATATTGATTGATTGTTTGATTGATTGATTGGGTACGTAACGACGTTAAAACTTAAATGAAGTGGATGAAGGAGCGATCTGTAAAGAACGATCCGACTTGTTACGACCGCAACGAGGAACGAGGAAAAGAACATTTTTAATCTTCAAAAAGCCGGTTTCCAATCGAATAGCGCAGACCTGAGTGGGGCGCCAGCCCACGAGAAGCTATTCCAGAATTCCGCGTATCCTTCGCGAACTAACATCTCGTGCCGCTCGCCCGTTGTCCACGAAAACATCGGAAGAATGGTGCGCGTTTTGATTTTCATTTTTACGATCTTCGAAAGTTCCCAAATCGTTTAGTCGACGATTTGAACGAAGTTCGGGGAAAATCCTCGCTTACTGAAGGAAATGTGAAGAGCATCGGCGACATGCTGGTGGATTCACAGTCTTTGCTGATATTATGTAAGTTGAAACGTTCGAATTAAATGATTGAATTTTGACATTTTATATTTTTACTTTGGCATAAAAAGACCGATGAACAAATTCGGTAACTCGCTGGCCGAATTCAAGACCGGCTTAAGTGCAAATTCCCAAATTTTTCAAGGCGTGCGATTGAAAATTCACTAAGAATTCAATGTTGAATTTCCTTGGTGTTATTGGAGCTAGCAATATGAAACTTGGACCACAAACTCAGAACAGCCGAGGTATACTTACCTGCAAATTTCTGATTTTTCTGCCTATTGATTCAAGAGTTGATTAGTAGATGAGACAGTCTTGTCCTGAATATTTTTGGCTTTTCCGAAAATTGATATCGTGCAAGAGCGTCTTATATACAAAATCTGCTACATTTAATTTGTTTGAATTCGGGTATGACAGAAATTTCGAGAAACTAACATGGAATCATTTAATTTTAATATAAATCTTAACAAATATCACAAAAATTATGGTTGAGAGGTCAGCATCACAAACGCACGTTTGTACAGTCTCTGCTAATAATTCACTGTTGTTGGCGTCGTCTGATATAAAAAGAAATATCACAGAAAATTCGCTTGAATAATGAGTTAAGGAACGAGAAAAAAAAACGCTGCAAATTTTTACACAATGGTGTATTATTTTTCTGTATAGATCACTCGTCTGCAGAGAACTCGATTTTTCTTAATTATGAATAATTTTTCATCAAGTATTGAAAATAATAAAGCAAAATAGGTACTTTCTGGTAAACATGTCGTGCCTTCATAATGTCTGGGTTCTTTTTACATTTTGGTTTATTATTTTCAATAATGAACCTTTGGAATCGAACAAGAAAAAAAAATTTTTAACACCCCCTCAAAATTTGATGGTTTACGTTTCAAGGTACGTACTTAGAATCCAAAAATCGAATAAAACGCTGCAAATTATTACACAATGGTTTATTATTTTTCTATATAGATCACTCGTCTACAAAATCACCAACCATCCAATATGAAGAAAAAGAAAAAAAAATCAAATAAAAGGAAAAAATCAAAAAAAAAAAAAAATCACCAATCATCGATCGCATGTCGGTCAGCTCTAATTTGAACGGAGATTAGGCCTCTTTTGCGATTCACACTCGTGTTTTGATTTATATATATATATATATTTCAATATAAACCCTTAAATTTTCGTAGGGAGCGAACGGTTTGTCCTACAGAGCTCCGCGTGGTCTCAAAAATTCTAAAAATTCTATAGAATCTTAAATTGAAGGAAAAACAATACTTACCTTTAAATCAAAATTTTTTGAGTTAGGGCGTTTTCAAAATTTCAAAATTGATTTTGGAACCCTTAGAAGTGACCTACATGAACCAAAAGCTTCGGGGCACAACTAGACCCCAAATGGAGCCTACATACCAAATTTCATCAAAATCGGTCAATGCTAAGTGGCAAAAGTGCCGCGTACGGCGTACGGCGGACGGACGGCAAAATTTTTATTCGATTTTTGGATTCTACGTACCTTGAAACGTAAACCATCAAATTTTGAGGGGGGTGTTAAAAATTTTTTTTTCTTGGTCGATTCCAAAGGTTCATTATTGAAAATAATAAACCAAAATCTGCTACATTTAATTGGTTTGAATTCGGGTATGGACGAAATTTCGAGAAAATAACATGGAATCATTTAATTTGAATATAAATTTTAACAAATGTCACAAAAATATTGGTTGAGAGGTCAGCATCCCAAACGCACGTTTGTACAGTCTCTGCTAATAATTCACTGTTGTTGATGTCATCTGATATAAAAAGAAATATCACAGAAAATTCGCTTGAATAATGAGTTAAGGAACGAGAAAAAAAAACGCTGCAAATTTTTACACAATGGTGTATTATTTTTCTGTATAGATCACTCGTCTGCAGAGAACTCGATTTTTCTTAATTATGAATGATTTTTCATTAGGTATTGAAAATAATAAAACAAAATAGGTACTTTCTGGTAAACATGTCGTACCTTCATAATGTCTGGGTTCTTTTTCATTTTGGTTTATTATTTTCAATAATGAACCTTTGGAATCGACCAGGAAAAAAAAATTTTCAACACCCCCTCAAAATTTGATGGTTTACGTTTCAAGGTACGTAGAATCCAAAAATCGAATAAAAATTTGGCCGTCCGTCCGCCGTACGCGGCACTTTTGCCACTTAGCATTGACCGATTTTGATGAAATTTGGTATGTAGGCTTCATTCGGGGTCTAGTTGTGCCCCAAAGATTTTGGTTGATGTAAGTCACTTCCAAGGGCCAAAAAATGAATTTTGAAATTTTGAAAACGCCCTAACTCAAAAAATTTTGATATAAAGGTATTGTTTTTCCTTCAATTTGAGATTCTATAGAATTTTTAGAATTTTTTGAGACCATCCGGAGCTCTGTAAGACAAACCGTTCGCTCATTACGAGAATTTAAAGTTAGGACGTACGATAAATCAGAAACACGACTGTGAATCCCAAAAGAGGCCTAATCTCCTTTCAAATTAAAGCTGACCGAAATGCGATCGATGTTTTTCTTCATGTTGGATGGTTGGTGGCTTCGTAGACGAGTGATCTATATAGAAAAATAAAAAAATAATAAACCATTGTTTAATAATTTGCAGCGTTTGTTCATTGACTTCGACAACCGCCCCTACACATCTTGCATGAAACAATGTACTAGTTGATTCGAATTCTCCAAATTAGACTGACTGAAGTGCAGATAAGACGATTTTCACTACTATACAATAATACGAAAATGACCTTACCTTGCCATGGAAGACTGTCGTATTGCAAGTTGTGCCACTGTTGCCTTGGAGCTCAGGAAAATCGCGTTCAGTGGGAAACGTCGCAAGTGGGGCGCTCTAGTCGGGACCGGGTAAAGATTGAAATTTGTATGTATTATATACCGTTAGAAAGAGCTCAAAAAACTGTCTAAACTGTCGACTCGAAAACAGAAAAACGTGAAATTCGCACTTAAGCCGGTCTTGAATTCAGCCAGCGAACTAGGCTGCAAGAATCAACAGTCTGGAGGACCTAGGTTCGATTCCAGGCCGTATCATCAATTTTTTTGTAATTTAATAAATTACGTGTTTACTTTATAATTTTGCTGTGGACATTTCAAGTCTTATTTGTCTTAATTAAAGACATAAATGTCTCAATGTGTTGCAGACTCGTATGCAACCCCCAAAAATTTTTACCTATTCTTGCAATATCATTTGTATAAGCTAATTTTACAGGAGGAAATTGCTGCAGGGTACAGTTTTTGACTTAATTTTATGTATTATTGTTTAATATAGCATTAGCAAACTGAATTAAACCTTTAGCAAACTGAATTAATCCTTTCACAAAATGAATTAATCCTTTCGCAAACTGAATTAAACTTTTTGCAATTTGATTTAAACTCTTTGCAAACTGAATTAAACCTTTCGCAATTAGAATTAACCCTTTCACAAATGGAATTAAACCTTTCGCATACTGAATTAAACTTTTCGCAATAAACAAACAATTTAATAAATTTTTAATAAACAAAAATACTAATAAAGAAACACGTTAAACTATCCATATATAGCATTAGTTAACTGAATTAAACCTTTCGCAAACTGAATTAAACTTTTCGCAATTTGATTTAAACTTTTTGCAAACTGAATTAAACCTTTCACAATTAGAATTCAACTTTTCTCAAACTGAATTAACCCTTTCACAATTGGAAATTAAACCTTTCGCAAACTGAATTAAACCTTTCCCAAATACCTTTCATAAAATTAATCCACTGCACCAAACATGATCAGAGGACATAAGAGTGAATGAAGTCCCCAAAACAATACCTTATCGGTGGACGGTCAATATCTTCCCTGTGGATAGTCAATTACTCCCCTGTGGTCTGGCAAACTTTCATTGACCTTCACTGTGTAGAAACACCCTTCTTTTCCCTTCAACATTCTCGTCATAAAAGTGTTCGTAGGTTTTCTCTCTTTTTTTGGTTTTGTGAGGAACATTGTTGTGGTGATGAGCGACAGCGATTCAAATATTGCTTCAGTGAGTATTGCTGAGTATTGCTGAACGCTCGAAGGAGGGAAGGTCGAATTCCTTGAAAATCCCGTTGAAAATGGACATGTATCTCGTACTTCCTGCTGTAGCTACAGGCCAACCCCTCAACTGACCTTCCCCTTTCTTGAAAAATCGGACTATTCATGTGATAGTTTACTTTAGAACATTGATTTATCTATGGATAGTTTAACGTGTTTATTTAAAATTGTTTTTGTTTATTAAAAATGTATTACATTGTTTGTTCATTGCGAAAAGTTTAATTCAGTATGCGAAAGGTTTAATTCTATTCGTGAAAGGGTTAATTCTAATTGCGAAAGGTTTAATTCAGTTTGCAAAAGGTTTAAATCAAATTGCGAAAAGTTTAATTCAGTTTGCGAAAGGATTAATTCATTTTGTGAAAGGATTAATTCAGTTCGTTAAAGGTTTAATTCAGTTTGCTAATGCTATATATTGTTTATTGTTCATCGAAGTAGACATTTAAAACTATAATGGTGGTTTCCTCTCAACTGGAAGAATGCAAGATTTGTTTTCATGCAACAGGTTTTAGGGTTTCCTATATCAGAATTTTCACTCGTTTTTGTGCATCACAACTTTGGTTTTGAGTTGGTTTAAAAGAGCAAATTCCTTGTCTAGGGCCTAGTTGTACGTTGTTGCTAGGCATAGTCTGTTTAAACTAGGCATCACAATAGCACATTATCATAGTTCAAGACCAAGAGTGGCAAATGGAAGTTTGCTCATTCATTCATGATTCTTGAATGGGACAGTTTGTTATTAATGTGTAATTCACTGGTGTCACCGATTTGGTTTCTTTTTTGACGCTCTTTAGTGTCGAACACTCCTCTTTAGACTTTCGTCTAAAGTCACTCCTAAATTACTGTAAAAACCCGTTAAAGTGATTTTTATTCGACAATTAAATAAAATGTCCACTACATCAGTGTAAGTAGACATACTTCAAGTACTGTACATACTTCAGGAACAGCGAATTTTATATTGAATAATAATACCTAACATAAACATGAATAATACCTAATAAACTTTGAAAGGTAGACATTTTGTTGAACAATTCACGATCATGTTCTGAGCAACTGCGAGTAAGGAGTCAGAAACATGATCGTGAATCGCTTCTTAATCATCAATTTTAATAGAATCCTTGGTAAATCGAAATTGTTTTTTCAATCATGTTCTGATCAATCACCTGTAAATGAAGATATACACCTACAATTAGCTAAAACCCTAATATAGGAGATTTCGACGCTTTAATTAATTGTTTTTAATTTTGGTTTATTATTTTCAACAATAAACCTTTGGAATCGACCAAGAAAAAAAATTTAACCCCCCTCAATATTTGTTGGTTAACGTTTTTAGGTACGTAAAATCCAAAAATCGATAAAAATTTTGCTGACTCGGCACTTTCCCTAGTTCCCACGGACCGATTTTGATGAAATTAGGTATATATGGGCTCCATTGTGTCTACTTGTGTCCAGAAGCTTTTGGTTGATGATGTTGGAGAATAAGGAATATTGTTTTCTCATCAATTTAAAATAGTACTGAATTTTTAGAATCGAATGAGACCACCCGAAGGTCTGTAGGACCAACCGTTCACTCCCTATGAGTACTTAAGGGTTGGACGTGCGATAAATCAGAAACACGAGTGTGAATCTCCGTTCAAATTTTAGCTGACCAAAACGCGATCGTTCGTTTCGTCGAGTTGTACTCAGTTTTGTCATCTTCAGCAACCAGTAATCAAATTTCCTTGTGAAGGCAGCTACAACTCGAATTGAGTGAAACTTTTATTTCTTCAAAATAATTTTAATTGTGAAGCAAAAATATGGTTGGTAGTAGCAATGCCAAATCTGTGTTCTTTCCAGGAGGGTGATCTATACAGAAAAAAATAAACCTGTAGGTACAATAATTTGCATCGTTTTCTTTAAATTTGGTCAAGATCAGTGTAAGTAGACGTCATACTACAAGTAGCTGTGATTTCTATATGAATAATTTTGGTTATCCAGAAGATGAAAATAAGTCTGCCAAGTGGGTGTGGCACATAGCTTCCTCGTATCCATAACCCGGTTGCATGGATGATCTGAAGCAAAGTAACTGAGCTCAAAACATCAATCTCTAAGTACCTTTCACTACCCTCATAGGGGACCATCTACACGGCAACCCATACAAACCCTAAACATTTCATCAAAATCCGGTGGAAAATGTAGAAGATTGTCTGATATAAGGTTTTTACTTCTGCGCATGCGCAGCGGCTACTGTCAATCCAGGAGGAGTGGTTTTCATGGGGGACCATCTACCCGCCAACCATCACAATTCCTGAAAATTTCATCAAAATCGGACAATAAATTCGAATAGTTTTGCCCGTTACACGGATTTCATGTCAGACAGACGCGGAACCAAAATTGTTCAGGAAGCCCTAAAACGGTAAACGTGAGTGGAAATTTTGATTTTGGAAAACTTTTTTCAACCTTGAAAAGTTAAAACAGTGCTTCCGCTACCTTGGTAAACTCGGAAGCAATCAACTTTGGTAGGTAGAACATTTTACAGCAATTCACGATTTTGTTTTCATCAATTGCGAGTAAGGAGTCAGAAACACGATAGTGAATTTCCACGGCAATTGAAAGTGTTTTGCTTCCTCACTACCGAAGGTAGGGAAGCTTTGTATTCGTGAAAGAAGTGAAAAAAAAAATGTCCTCCAAAATCAAAATTTCCACTTGCTTTTTGCGTTTTAGAGCTTCCCGAACAATTTTGGTTCCGTGTCTGTCTGTCTGTCGGTCTGTCTGCGGTCAATCCTTGTCCCGGGCAAAACTATACTAACCTGTGGTCCGATTTTGATGAAATTTTCAGGAATTGTGCGGGTTAGGTCCTAGACGGTCCCCTATCAATTTCAGCACCTTTGGACCAATAGGAGCGAGTGCGCATGCGCAAACGTGAATTTCCTGGAACCTCGGTTTCTTGGTTTCTAATGAACCGATTTTGCTCAAATTTGAAGGTTAGTTAGGGACTAACTTCTAAGAGACACCCTATAAGTTTCAATCAAATTGGTCAAGCAATAGCCGCTGCGCATGCGCGAACTTTAAATTTATTGTTACAACCAAAACTCCGCAACTATTCAACCAATTTCGATGAAATTTTTACAACACTATTATAAACATTAATACCTGCAACCCTATCCCGCATATTATCGCCAATATTTTGGTATTCAATAACTATTTGAATCATAATTTTTTCGCCAACTGATTCTATACGTCCATGTTACAATGAGTGAGGAAGCTATACTGCCCACCCAACTTGGCAGACGTTTTTTTCATAGGTCGCTTGTTGACCAAGAACTGGATTTTGACTCTAGACATCTAGAGGCACCAAATGGTAGGTTTTTGGATTCTTCATACTAGAAGTTGATTCTTTCCTAGATGAGTAAAACACGGGATGGTTGCAAATATCGAATATGATTTCAGCAGAACTGGTAACCCCCCCCCCCCTCCCCCGGTCATTCTGAGCTGTGAATATTCTGAAGTGTAAAGAAAGTGAACGAGAGTGAAGCTTGAAGAGATAATTATGTTCTGCTATTTAATCTTTCGATCATTGGAAAATTACCTTAACGATGTTTGTCAGAAAGAATATGTGGTAATCAAAATCGATTCATTAAAATATTTGGTAATTTTGAATGGTGAATTAAAAAGATGATCGGTTTTGTGTCAGCAACTCTGTTGATTTTGTGTTATGAATTATATCAGATGTTGGAAAGAGCGTGTCCTCAATTATTTGCATGTCCCTAAATTTGCTTTCTAACGGTCTAGTCAACTTTATTTTTATTTTACTGTTAAATTCAAGGGAAAAGAATTTAAGAATGAAGTTTCAATGCAAAAAAACTTCTTTTTCCACGCTAAGTATAGGGGTTTTTTTTATGGAAAAGGTTTTTTGTGAACTTCTTCGTAGAATTTTTCAGGTTGAATCGCATGGTGGCATTCTCCAATTCTTAGGGTTCCATCCTACAACCCACGGGGGACCAGCCTACCATTCATAGGGCCCCATCCCACTACTCATGGTGGATCAACCTCCAATTCGTAGATGACCACCCTCCAATTCATAAGGGGCCATCCTCCAAATCAAGCTTCCACTTCATAGGGGAGCTCTGAAAGTGCCTTCGATTCAACGTGAGAAATTTCACGTTGATGACTCACTTGTTTACTAAAGGAACATTTTTTTCATTAAAACTCAAGTTATTTTTGCATTCAAACCTCATTTTCTCACTTCTCTGATAGCCTGGCATTTTAGACAGGTTATGGTATAATTTGGGTCGGAAATTAGTTGTAAAATTAGTAATTAGTAGGAGACGGCCACCACTTAGGCGACAGAACTGTTTGAATCCTTACAATCTGAAAAATCACGATAACGGGGTCGAGCTAGGTCTTCTGAGTGGCAACAAATGATAATTATGTTTAAATGATGAGGCAGAGACAATGACTCTTGAAACTAGATCTACATTCTATACGTTTCTATAGTTCATCTGTAGCTATTCAACTTTCAATTGTGTAATTTTTGTCCAATATTTTTCCTTTAAGGTTAAAAAAAGCTTATTAAAAACTTAGGTTAACTAATTAAATTATCTGTAACTAGGGTAGATGAGCCTATTAACGGACAGGCCCAGTAGACGGACACTGGTGCAGTTTTCCCCTCGTAAATAAGTCCAGAGTTTGTTGGGGCGATTGTGCCTATGTCCTTTTCCTTCACAAACCTTCTCTTTGCTAGGAACAAGTCTACCAACCTCCAAAAAGCGTAGCTGTTAATGTTGAGAAATTGACAAAAGTGGTGCAACACTGCTTGTACTGAAAACCCTTGATGGAGTTATCTGTTTGGTTGTGGAGGTGCTCTGAGGAAATAAGGCATGGAAATCACATTTTTCGTTTCAATTCAATGAATCTCATTTCATTAGTGTGTTGTTATTCACCTGAAGACGTGGAATTGGTGTAACAGACGATTTCTTAAAAATCACTTGAAAATGGCCTTTTCCGTCTACTGGAGCTGCAAAACACCCAACTTTCAGTAGGCGGACAAAGTGTCCGTCTACTGGGTATGGACCAAAAAATTGAAAAATCCTATGTAATGGACCTAGTAACGTTCAGTCTTTTTCTGAATTTAACGTGTTTCTGATTTATCGTACGTCCAACCCTTAAATTATCGTAGGGAGCGAATGGTTTGTTCTACAAAGCTCCGCGTGGTCTCAAAAAATTATAAAAAATCTTTAGAATCTTAAATTGAAGGAAAAACAATAGGTACCTTTAAATCAAAATTTTTTGAGTTAGGGCGTTTTCAAAATTTCAAAATTCATTTTTTGACCCTTGGAAGTGACTTACATCAACCAAAATCTTTGGTGCACAACTAGACCCCGAATGGAGCCTTCATACCAAATTTCATCAAAATCGGTCAATGCTAAGTGGGGAAAGTGCCGCGGACGGCGGAAGGACGGCCAAATTTTTATTCGATTTTGGATTCTACGTACCTTGAAACGTAAACCAACAAATTTTGAGGGGGTGTTGAACAATTTTTTCTCTTGGTCGATTTCAAAGGTTCATTATTGAAACTGATAAACCAAAACCAGTGTAAAAGAAGAGAAAAATTGGTGATAATTACAGTGTCCATTGAAGATATCTATTGATAAATAAGTATAGAAAAGATGAGAACAAAAGAGAAAGTCTGAAAAAGATTGATTTTAGATCTAAGAAACTTATGTTTGGTGGTTCCAGATACTAACTGGTTATCCATTTGGTAGTTACTTACCGACTGAATATTGTTGTAATGTTATACCCACCTCTGTAGGTTGGTTGTGATTTAATTTTCGGGGTTTCCGAACTAAAAAAAAAAATAATTACATCTATTTTTTTCGAATGACCACTCTGTTTTTCACAAAACCTTAATTCCTCGTGATCTGTCCGTCTACTGGCTCCTAAATGTCCGGCATTAGGAAAAACGTGTCCGCCGACTGGGGTTTGGGGGTTTTCTTCTAAAATTCACTGAAACCATTTTTTGAATTTATTTTTAACGATTCTAACTTATGGATCTTATTCTTTAGATTTGTCATGAGGTTGTAGAGCAAAAAGAAAGTAGGTTTTCTGAACGGTTAAATTTTTATGAACTGTCAAAGTCATCGATATACTGCCGTCCAAAGGAAGAACGTCCTAAGTCCATTTTTTGCATTTCGAGAAAAACGAGGTTTTGTGAAGTTGCCTGCGCCATTCGTCTCATTGCAGATAAAAAAATTTTTTTTTCACAAAGCACTCACAAATTTGTTCCTTTATTTTGTACTCCATTGACAAGCACAGAAATAATATGATTAGGGTAATTATTGGGCCAATAGAAGGACATAGGACTCTTTAGCCTAGTAACCTAGGACTTAGGACAGCTTGACTCTGCTTGATGCAAGGCTAAAATGTCCTAAGTCCGTGGTATTTTGAGTGATAATTTTTTTATAATGATAATGGGTTTCTGAAATAAACATTTTTGAGTTTTGGGTTTCTGAGATAAACATTTTGAGTGATAATTTTTAATATAATGATAATGGGTTATTGAAATAAACATAAAACAAGTGGGTGTGGCACATAGCTTCCTCGTATCCATAACCCGATTGTATAGATGATCCGATGCAAAGGTAGGTAGTAGTTAATCTCAAAACACCAATCTCTATGTACCTTCCACTACCCTCATAGGGGACCATCTACACGCTAATCTGGACAATCCTAGAGAATTTCATCAACTTCGGATGAAAAATTAAGTGAGTAGGTGTATGTGATTAGATCAAAAAAATGCGCAGTCGCTTTTATCAGTCCGGGGATGATGATTTTCATAGGGGACCATCTAAATACTAATCTGTTACATCCCTGAAAATTTCATTGAAATCGGGTTGAAAATGTGGACGTTATGGCCGCTACAAGGAATTCACGTTTGCGCATGCGCAATGGCTACTATCAGTCCGGAGGTAGTGATTTTCATAGGGGACCATTTAAATACTAATTTGTAACATCCCTGAAAATTTCATTGAAATCGGATGAAAAATGTAGAAGTTATGACCGTTACAAGGAATTCACGTTTGCGCATGCGCATGCGCTTCTATCAGTCCGGGGATGATGATTTTCATAGGGGACCGTCTACACACCAACCCGCACAATCCCTGAAAATTTCATCGAAATTGGACAATAACTTCGTATAGTTATGCGTGTTACAAGGAATTCATGACAGACAGATAGACAGACAGACAGACACGGAACCAAAATTGTTCAGAAAGTTCTAAAACGCAAAACCTGAGTGAAAATTTTGATTTTGGAGAACTTTTTTTTTCATCCTTGAAAAGTGAAAACAAATCGTCCGCTTCCTTGGTAGACTCGGAAGCAAAATCTGTATTAGCTCTAAAACCAAATTTTTATTTTCAAAAAGTTTCATTAATTACACAATTGAAATGCAGTATAATATATTCATTGGATATTAGGAATAAACTCTTGTTTTGACTGTAGACAACTAGAAAATCACAGTTCTTCGTTTTATTTAAAGTCTATCTGTTCAGTCTCAATCGAATGCTACTCAGAGATCAGAAAACCTTGCTGTGTTGTTACCGCTGAGAGTGACTGAAGCAGTGCTACTAACTGTCGCTAAACTGACATCATCGAGTGAACAACGTAGGTAGATACTGTTTTTCTTCAAAACTAGGATTGTTTAAGCAAGTCCAGGTCACAGAACTAAATGATTCGTACAAAGCTTTAGCGTCCTATGGTCCACTTCTACTAAACTAGACTGTCCTATGTCCATGAATTTTTTTCCTCTAAGGACATTTTAGCCTAGTACGCCTTACTTAGGACATTTTAGCCTGGGATGACTAGCAAAACTCGGGAAATGGACTTAGGACAAAGTGATTTTTCTCTACTTTCCCATCGACTTACGACGTTCTAACCTAGCTCAAAAGATGCGTCTGATCGAGCTCTACAAGATCATGTCCCTATCTCAAAAGTGAAAAAATGGACTTAGGACGTTCTTCATTTGGACGGCAGTATAGTTAGGTGTCCGACTACTGGCGCATTTACTACACTCACTAAAAAATTAATGCTTTCGAGATTAATTGCTGCAAGTAGAAGAATCTAATTAATTTTTCTCGTTGAATTTGTCTACAAGATTAAAAGTTAGAAAATCAGGGAAATAACCTGCAAAATTACCCAAAAGTTACTTGCTTTGACGGTTTCAGTGCGTCGAGACCTCAGTAATGGCACAATCAACCGGAAAGTCTTACCAAATGAGACCGTGCAAGTGTTTATTTACAGTTAATGTATTAAGAATCATCCTTAGCTGCCAAGGGAGAAACTCGAGAAGCTCACGAGGAAAATAAAATCCTTTTCAAACTACACAGCGAAACCGCGACCTTGCTTCAGGCATCTACATACCTAATTAGGTACGCCCCATTCCGGTCTGAATCATCAATAATAAAAGAACTCTCCTATAGTAAATATGGAAGGTATCAGACGGTACACCAGGATGGTCGTCCGAGGCTATTTACGTCTTTCAAATGGTGCCTGATCCGTGTAAGATGTTTTTGTGCGCAGTGATCCATAATTTTCGGTAATTTGCTCTACCCTGAAACCAGCATGTCGTTCATATACCTGGAAAACCATGTAAGTCGAGTTTATAAAATTTTGCAGGGGACACTAAAAACTAAATAATTAAGTTTTCATTCCATATGCAATAAGTTTTTTCGTTCCATTCCTTAAAACTGATGATAACAGTAGTATTTCAAACAGCCTGAGACTAATTTCATCAAAATTTATTTCAGCCTGGACTTTTTTTTTCTTTATTTATTTTTGACAGTGGGTTATTTAAAACCCATATAGCCACATATTATAAACATTTGAAAACATATCATACAATAACCACGTTCTGTGTGAATTAATAGTACTTCAAACTGTTTCAAACTTTGTTCTACATGTTTAATAATATCCTCTAAAATTATTCCTAATAATGTCAATATTACTTCAAACTTGAAACTTTTCGGTCGATTTAAAATTCCATCCCCGCTCCTCTCGTCATTGCTCCTCTAATATTGCTTTCAATTGTCCGGTTGTTGCGTTTTTTAACATTTCGTAGAAGCTCTCTTCTTCAGTCGAGTCAATCCATTCCTGCCGCTCTTCCGCATAAAATGGGCATGTCATCAATTTATGTTCCACGTCCTCCTCGGTTTCGGGGCAATGGTCGCTGTTTGGTGAGTCTTTGACGGCTACCATGTGGAGGGAGCGGTTCACCATTCCATGTCCTGTTCGCAATCTTATAATTTGGACAATATCTTTTCGTTGTAGGGTTTTTTTTGGAACCAAGGGACTTTGGAAATGAAGGGCTGGATTCTATAATGATTATAACCCTTGTCCAGGGACGTTCTGTCATATTCCTCTTGCCAGTTCTTCATCATCTCATTTTTCGTCAACAGAAGGGCATCTGGAAGGGGGACCAGTGTATCGCTGTCAGTTGTGGTCATGTTTGCTCCATATTTGGCAGCTGCATCAGCAATGTCATTTCCTTTCAATGAAATATGTCCCGGTATCCATTGGATTACTATCCTACCAGGATGAGTTTGGAAGGTTTGGGCTATGTAAATTAAGTAATGTAAATGTAAATGTAAATGTAAGTAATGTAAAAAAAAGTAAATTAATGTAATTAAGTAAATCTATAAAATTAAGTAGTTATTGTTTTTCCCTCTATGTATATGTTGGAGCGCGAGACATGAGGCTTTGGAATCGGTCAATAACACTATTGTTTTCTGGGTTTCTTGCTGTGTTCCTATGTAGATACCAATCATGATTGCAAAAAGCTCCGCGCTACAAATTTGGAATACGGAGGGTACTTTTTTTGAGAAGGTCTCCATGGTCTGCGGATCGAAGACTCCGATACCAACTCCTGTCGATAATTTTGAGAAAAAAAAATGGACTTACATGCTTTCACCCAGCCTTTTACACCCGACTTACATGGTTTTCAATTTAATTGTTATGAAAATATACCCAGCTTGGGTTATTTAATTATTAGAATATTATTCAATTTTTTTCTCTAGGTTTCAAGGTTACACAAAATACCCAAATCGATGCAAAAGGAAAATGTTTAAATGAAAATTCAAAGGCGCTGACTAATACACAGTCCAACTTTAAGGCTCTTTGAGTCAAAATGTCTTCAGTCTTAATATTACTGGAGTTGAGCAATAAATTATTATACTACCAATTCCTCAATTACCATTTCTTAAATGACAACCATTACTTATAGGAACACTTTAACTATCACAACCGTAACTAGGTAGGTATGCATTGAATTTAAGTGTTAGGCAACTAGGTACTTTTGTTTCATTAAAACAAGGGATGAGTTAGGTATGGGTTAGGGGTTAGGGATAAGTTGGTTGTGGGTTAGGGGTTAGGGATAGGACAGGGCTGGGTTGGGGATCTTAATCTTAATCTTAATCCAGTAAAAAGCCTGCAAGGCGATACAATCGTCAGTGAGTACATTCATTAAGATTAATAAATATCAAGGATAAAAACACAAATGAGAACAAATTAGAGTACTGATCGCAGTTCGTATTACAAATACTTGTCGAAATTGATAAGACAAAAACTCGGCGCACTGTACAACTCGGCATCAATTAGTATTGCCTTCATTTTTCTTTTGGATGAGCTGTGGATGGGTTGGATATAGGTTAGGGGTTAGGGATTGGTCAGAGATGGATTTCCTCAATTGTTATCTCATTATTATCTCTTGTATCATTAATTTTACAGAGTTTCCTGTAAATCATAAGCAGACCAATAGCACACTACTAATCTCTTTTTGTTCTTTCTAACATCAGCATTACAGCTACGTCAAACAGCGATTCAATCAATCGATTCAATATAAATTATCCTCCTAAATAATGTAAAAATAATTTAGAAACAATGCGGAATAACACGTAGGTCGTGATCTTAAGGTTGGCCACAGTATGGAAAATCACGTGTCTGCAGAACACAAGGAGTGGAATTTATTGCTGAAATTGAGACTTGTAAAGAGATCATACAATTTATGATCACTTTCTCCGAACTCCATTCATGATTTTGTAAACTTTTACATGAAAATGAAAAAAAAAACTGACTATCTTTGATGGAAACTTGCCACCAGCGTGAGCTGCTCACTGTTATGAAGGCATACACAGGACTTACATGGTTTTCCGGCGAAAAAAGAGGTAACCGACTTACACGTTTTTTCTATGCCTTCTGGGTAAAAAACTATTCTTCAGATTGGAAAACGGCTTCACTAAATTGATCAAGCGACCCTAAGTTACCTAGAGAGTTCAAAACCTTATTTTTCAAAAAAAACCCGACTTACACTGTTTTCCAGGTATATGAACGATGGATTCAATTATTTGATGGAGATGGGATAACTCATATTCCATTCTCCGGTATTTCCTCTTCTTCCAGTTGGTTGTCAGGATCATAAATCACTCGTGTATAAAGAGACAACTGTATTCTACAATAACTTGGCTCAAAACGGATTATAAATCGATTACATAGCTCTAGATAGTACAAGATAGAGATGGGCGGTATTTAACGTAACAGTTAAAAATTACCTATTACCGGGTTTTGTTAATTCCGCTTTGGAACCTATTACCAAAATAACCCTGTTATTAAATAACGTTACAGGGACAGCTCCAAAATGTGCGGAGCCGGTAAAAAGAGTTAAAATACGCTGAAACGTAATTATGTCAGGAATAACCAATTTAGGTAGGAAACAAAAACTAGAAATCAACGAAATTATACTTTGGAATGAAAGAACATGATAAACAAACGAACGCACGCAGGGAACGAAAAGTAGAAACGATATCTTGGAATGACCAGTTGAGGTAGGTCCTTGAGATAATCTATTAATAAATAACAGGTTATTGGAACCTATTACCAACCCGGAGCCGTAATGGTGGAACCTAATCCGCAAATGTAACCGTTTCCCCTTCTCTAGTACAAGACCGCCGAAACTCCCCTTGCGGTCAGTTCACTGGCTCGTCCTGAACCCGACTGGCGATTGAAGAAGTATCTAGGGAGAACCCAGGGCCCTCACACTCTTCTTCCAGGGTGCTTGGCATGACGATCCCTACTCGGGATAGGTCTCTACTATCTGTGGGGGCGGCTACTATATCATACTATATCTACTTCTACTACTACTGCTACTATATTTACTACTACTACGGCTACTATATCATACTATATTATAGATATAATATAAAGAGGAAAGAGAAAAAAATTGTAGTTCCAAATGGTATATTTATCAGGCTTTATTATTTCTAATTAACGTAGTTGAAGAAACAAGACAGGATCATGAAATAATTAAAGTGTATAACGTCTAACTTGAGATTTGAGAAATTTGAATGAATAGACTACCTAACTGGGACATAACTATTCCTTAGTTAAAAATACGTATATTTCTTGTATTATGTAACCACTCCAGCCTTTTAAATAATAGTAAATTATGAATAAGGAAACATTTGCAATTCAGGAAACAATTGAAATTTAAAAAAAGAAATAATGTATCCTAAGAATTCATGGATTTTATTTTTCTATGAATTTGATTGGTTATGTATTCACATCTTCAGTATGAATTTGTCGTACGAATGAATTTCGAACTAAAGGTTGTATGTAATGCCCATGAATTCTTTGTAAGAGAGCTTCGCCCATCTAACTTGATGGGCGTTTTTAAATGAACTTCATTGAATTTCTAACCAAGTGCCTAAGCTACCAAATATACTTAAAAACTTACAGAAAGCTCCCCTTTCCTGCATGGTTTTTCATTTTAAATCGAATGAGACCAATGACTATTAGATATGAATGAACAGTCATCCTTAATCTTGTATTGGTTTATTATTTTCAATAATGAACCTTTGGAATCGACCAAGAAGAAAAAAATTTAACACCCCCTCAAAATTTGATGGTTTACGTTTCAAGGTACGTAGAATCCAAAAATCGAATAAAAATTTGGCCGTCCGTCCGCCGTACGCGGCACTTTTGCCACTTAGCATTGACCGATTTTGATGAAATTTGGTATGTAGGCTCCATTTGGGGTCTAGTTGTGCCCCGAAGCTTTTGGTTGAGGTAGGTCACTTCTAAGGGTTCCAAAATCAATTTTGAAATTTTGAAAACGCCCTAACTCAAAAAATTTTGATATAAAGGTATTGTTTTTCCTTCAATTTAAGATTCTATAGAATTTTTACAATTTTTTGAGACCACGCGGAGCTCTGTAGGACAAACCGTTCGCTTCCTACGAAAATTTAAATGTTTATTTTGAAATTTATATATATATAAATCAAAACACGAGTGTGAATCGCAAAAGAGGCCTAATCTCCGTTCAAATTAGAGCTGATCGAAATGTAATCAATAGTTAGTGATTTTGATTTTTTTTTTAAATTTTTTTTTGATTTTTTTTTTTTCCTTCATATTGGATGGTTGGTGATTTTGTAGACGAGTGATCTATATAGAAAAATAATAAACCATTGTGTAATAATTTGCAGCGTTTTTTCATGATATTTACAGAAATTTGGAGCATAAAGACAGTTTTGCCTCTATTATTATTCACATTTTTGCCTAAAATCACGATTTTCATGCATTTATATCTATTTAGAGCCATTTTGGTTTATTATTTTAAATTATCTTTAACCTTTAACCTCTTCAACTATCTTGAATGGAAGGGAAAACAATACCTTTATATCAACATTTTTTGAGTTAGGGCCTTTTTAAAAATTTCAAAATTCATTTTTTAACCCTTAGAAGTCAACTAAAATCAACCAAAAGCTTCGGGGCACAACCAGACCCCAAATGGAGCCTACATACCAAATTTCATCAAAATCGGTCAATGCTAAGTGGCAAAAGTGCCGCGTACGGCGGACGGACGGCAACAAATTTTGAGGGGGGTTAAAAAAAATTTCTTGGTCGATTCCAAAGGTTCATTATTGAAAATAATAAACCAAAATTCGACAATATTAAGAACAAAAGTGATTTAGGAAAATATTTAGATAATAATGATAAAATCGTATTCAATATGGGATGCTAGTTTTTGATTGAAATAATATGATTGCATTTTTATTCATAATTCACAAAATTATTAGTTAGTAGCTACTGAGGGTCCTCTCAAGACCGTGAAACATCCAAAAAATCTTAAAACATGATTGATTTTTCTTATATGTATTCCTATGTACCTGAGTACTCACCTGAGTGTGTAGGGATGTATACTCAATTTTGAAAGATAGAATAATAGAAAGTCAGATTCACGCATTTCATTTACCCTCATGTTATAAGGCGGTTAATTATTGCCTTGTTATTACTCAGTTTATTTATTACTTTGTCCTTAGGTTTGATTGCATCGGTGACTCTTGATCGTTGGGTTTCAAGTGGTAAGATTTATCTTTATGCATGTGATCGAACTAAACTTGTAATATTTCTAAGCAAGGAAGTGTTGCATCTAACATGTTCAAATACATCAATAAATTATACGGCTTCTCTCATTTTAGTACCAATCACAGTTCACGGATAATCACAGTTGTGTTCATTTATCTGAAAGTATAGAAAAGTCGAGGTTGGCATCTTTGCTTCCCATTTGCGTGCACAGATAAGTGATACTCTACAAGTCTGTCAATCTTACTGGGGTATACCTTCTCTAATGTTCGAAGGTTGTTCAATTAATTTGAACTAAATTTTCATAAGAATTCACTTCGATGGCTGGAGTTGAAACAAAACAAATTTCTAGAATGAAGGTGGGTGGGAAGGTTTTGAGCTAGAAAAGCATTCCGGTGTCCATCATCTACTACCCTGAGTGTTTCGATAAAGTATGCATGAATTGAGCAGACATGCAACATGCGTTCCACAAAGAAGGAACAATATCGATACCTTAAAGCACAAAGGAGCTATGTCCAAAAACGGAGTTTTGAGAAAAACGCGGAAGAAATTATCACCAATGCACAGTTTCTAAAATAATGGCTTATTACACTAAACTCTTCCTCAATAAATTTTCAAGCTGTTATCGTCAAGAAAACTCAATAATAGTTTTGTTGAATTTGAGTTTTTCTGAAATTGAAAAAAAACGCTGCAAATTATTACACAATGGTTTATTATTTTTCTATATAGATCACTCGTCTACAAAATCACCAACCATCCAATATGAAGAGAAGAAAAAAAAAAATTATAAAAAAAAAATCAAAATCACCAACCATCGATTGCATTTCGGTCAGCTCTAATTTGAACGGAGATTAGGCCTCTTTTGCGATTCACACTCGTGTTTTGATTTATATATATATATTTCAATATAAACCCTTAAATTTTCGTAGGGAGCAAACGGTTAGTCCTACAGAGCTCCGCGTGGTCTCAAAAAATTCTAAAAATTCTATAGAATCTTAAATTGAAGGAAAAATAATACCTTTATATCAAAATTTTCTGAGTTAGGGCGTTTTCAAAATTTCAAAATTGATTTTGGAACCCTTAGAAGTGACCTACATCAACCAAAAGCTTCGGGGCACAACTAGACCCCAAATGAGCTTACATACCAAATTTCATCAAAATCGGTCAATGCTAAGTGGGGAAAGTGCCGCGTACGGCGTACTACGTACCTTGAAACGTAAACCATCAAATTTTGAGGGGGTGTTAAAAATTTTTTTTTCTTGGTCGATTCAAAAGGTTCATTATTGAAAATAATAAACCAAAATGAGGAAGGAGGATGGACATAGTGCCTTTGTGCTTTAAGGTATCGATATTTAGGTATGTAGACATTATCACGGCAGTCATACTTTGTCGTTCGATAATATTTCAAACTTTCGAAGTTTCAAAATTTGAGATTTTGTTGATTTGAGTTTCGAACGTGCCTATATTGTTGAGATGGGGATAAATGGTGAGCTCATCACAATAGCAATAAATTGTTAATTATTGTTACAATATCTTTTAGTTATGTTGTGCTTTTTCAACATTCAGATTGGCTCAATCTTCTGTGTGACGAAATCCTTAGTAATATCCTTAGTAAAACTTAGGAAATCCTTAGTAAAACTTCCAACACATTTCGTTCAATTCCATTTGAACAACTATCAATACCTTATGCCAACATTTGATTCAATCGAAAAAGCTCAAACCTCTGACTTTTATTTAGAGGAATTTAATTTGTTACTTTCTGAATTTTATTATTTTAGATTATAATATTAAACTTTACGTCAAATACAAATTTTAAAAAAAATCACCACACTCGATTCTTTTGATTGCGCGCAACCGGTTCTACATGTGAATTAATTAACGCACTGACGATTTTTGTCCAAAATTGCTATCACCAGAGCGCATGTGTGATGTAAGATTTAACAATATTTTTCAATGCCGAATCGGGTGATGATGTTCGTTTTTCGATTAGCCCTCATTCAAGAACAATCACTGCCAGAAGTGCCTACATTCTTGGTGAAATTCGACCATTTTCATTCTAAATCGAATTTGTTCCATATGAAGCTTCAATAGTTTGATTATTACTTTAGCACTTTCTTCGTTTTTCTTGTTATCCTCTACGTCTTGTATGCTGTCTAATATTTTTTCCTTGATCAACTAAATTGCTGGATCCATTTCCATGATCTTGATGTTTGTCTCTGGTTCCTCCTTTCCAGTTATCACTCTTTCAAATTTACTTCTAAATTATAATTCCTGTTTTGGCTAAATTCTTGTGAAATAAATAAACTCAACCTCTTGAACATAAGCAAATTTATTCAAAAAGCAAGATCATGCGGTAGCTCTATTAATATGTTTGAAAATAAAAATAATAATACTTAGTAGTGTCCAATTGAATTCTCGAATTTGGCGACATTAGTGTTAGATTGGTTTGAAAAATGAAGATTTGGTTGGTTGAAAAATATTCACTTTGGCGCAAGGAGGTCCAATTAAACTTTAGAATGTTATATCATGAGAGAAGTGCACTACCTACCATATAAATATATTATTTACCTAGTTCTTTCTAGATGATAAATGTGGTCAAGTTCGTGGGAGGCAGCCGAGGAACGCAACTGGTGTATTCGCATCTTCCGAGGGTTCCAGTCCCTGGCACGCCACCATCTACCGCCTGCCTTCTGATCCCGGGAGAAAACTGATTCAAATTTGCGGAGGAACCATCATCACGAAATACCACATCCTCACAGGTATGCACTATTTAACCAGGATTCTTAAAAAATTCTTTTTGGAATAATCGGGAAAAGGTTCTCGATCGTAGATTGTAGATTGTACCTGAATCTGCGGATCAGGGTGAGGGGAGCCCAAAAGCACTGAAGCCTGGTGGCTTATTGTGCTTCTCCGCAGATTCTATTGTTTAGTCAAACAGTCCCAGCACTTTAGTAAGGGCCAGTAGTGGTTTGGCTAGATTAGTGCAGGGGAATGCCTCCATGGGTGTGGGAGGCCTTTTCTTCAGCCTCACCACATAGCCTGCATAGGGTTGTATCTTGCGTCACCCCAATGCGGTTAAGGTGGAATCGGAGTGGGGTGAAGCCTGTTACCAGACCAACCACTAGCCTGATTTCCCTACGGCTTAGCCGCAGCAGCTCCTCAGAGGCCCTGGGGTTAGGTTTGGCCACCATGCGCTTACTTAGAGCATGTCCTCCTAGGTTTGACCATCTTCTTGTGGTTTGGTTTGTGACCCACCGATTTATGGTCGCCCTAAAGGAAGATTTGGGAATGCCGACGGCCGGCTCCAGACCAATGAATGGAGTCAGTGAGCCTTTTCTAGCCAGCGCATCAGCATTCTCGTTTCCCATTACCCCACTATGCCCCACCACCCACTTCAGGGAAACCCTGTTGCGTTGTGACAGGGAGCAGAGGTTATGGTAACAATCCCACACTAACTTAGAGTTAATGTTGGAAGCTGCCAAGGCCTTGATCGCAGCCTGGCTGTCCGAGAGAATGCGGATGTGTACACCATTGTGTCCCCTCCGCAGACTCTCCCCAGCGCAGACATCGATTGCAAGTACCTCGGCTTGAAAAACTGAGGCAAACGCTCCCAGAGGAGCCGAGTGGCTCCATCCAGAGTTTGCCCCATAGATTTCAATCCCTGTCCCATTCCCCATTTTGGATCCATCTGTATACCAGAACAGGTCGTTGGAACAGCATTGAAAGACTCGCCGCCCCTCTGTCGTTATGATCAATTTGAAGGGGTGTGTTTCAGCGTAAGTTCTGGGCATAATGTCTGCTACCATGTCAAGCATGGGTTCGCATAGAAGACCTAGGATTTTGGAGTGGCCGTGGATATGTGACTCTCTCCACGTCCTGTTCCATTTCTGCCTCAAGGCCGCCATGGCAGCCTCTCCTTTTATGAAGATATCGAGGGGGGGGAGCCCCAGGAGTATCATCCATAGTGGCAGTTGGGGTGCTGTGCATTGCTCCCGTTATAGTGAGGCAGGCCAGCCGCTGAACACAGGTAAGAGTGGAGGAGGCTCCCACCTGTCCAACTTTAGGCCACCATACAACACAGCGATTCTCGATCGTGTTGCCTGTTCAGAAATGTATCAAAAATTTCTTCAATATCATGTTTTATGATAAGGAATTCAGACTAATTCTATTTTAGAGGAATTTATAATGTCCGACCAACTTGACAGACACCTACTTATGTTATCATGCATCCTTAACCCATTCAATCTGGGACCTCCTAGCGCTCTATCCTCCCCTACTGGACAGGTCTTGCAGGTCAGGTATAAGCTGACGAGAAACAACGTAGACTGCTGGAGTCACAAGAACATACCATGTAACAACTAGATCATACCATCTCACAGACCCCTTCAAGTCGTAAATTGCCTCGAAGTACCACAAAAACAAGAGACCGGTGCGAGAGGCCTTTGAGGGTAACATTAGTTCATCTGTGAAAGGAGTGGAGTGTCATGAGGTAATATCACCTCATCTCCATTGAATGAGTTAAGATAATGATGTTATTAATAATCATACTCGCACTTTTACTCTCTTTTTCTTTTTAAGAAAAAAATTGCCTTTAGGAGATCCCATCCTTTCTGATTTACCCATCATTTTGATTTACCTCTCATCTGTCGTCATCAATTGGTCTGTTCGGAGAGGCAGTCCTGAATGGTTCAGAGGGGCTTGGAGGAGTCCATTCGCCTCTATCCCCTCCCCTTTTCAGTTCCGGTTTGGTTCCAGACTGTTCCGGTCTGCCTCCCGAACAGACCCGTTATTTGTCGTCAAAACACTGATTTCATTTTTTAAGAAGTCAAATTTTTCCGCGTTCAAAAACAAATTTTTCTGATTAAAACTGCTCTAAAATAAAAATTTCATAAACCGATGGAAATATGATAAAACGTAGATGTTTTTATCATGAAGCCCATCGAGTTTTCAGTAGATTTTCAGTGTTTAATGTAGCAAAACACCAATGAAAATTATTACCGAAGCAGGAAGTTGACAAAAATTCAAATTTAGGCTTAAAAAAAATCATGTTCGACGTGAATTAAGTGAAAGGTTTATTCAACAAAAATGAAAGGGAATTCAATACCTTTTCCAACGGTACCCTCTTATTTTGAATTTAACATGTAAATTGAGGTCAAAAACACGAAAAAATCTGCAAGTGTGAGTAAAAACAAAGATGTTATTGGATAAAAGTTGTTGCGAATTGTTGCAGAATCAGGAATTGTTGCAGGGGGCTTTAGATGCGAAAGGCTATTAAACAGCATATATGTATAGGAGACTATTAAAGCTTAGAGATGATTGAAGTTGAAGAATATTAAAGTAAGTTAGTATATGTTAGAGATTATCAAAATGCGTCCTTTTTTCTGACCAATCATGTATTGTTTAGTAATTTAGTAGTAGACATCAATTTAATTACCGATATGGAGCGATTTTGAAAGATCCTACCCTACAACACGGGCCAAGCCTAACGTCGGGTAGGAAATCTGAGCAAATCGCATCCCTTGATGCATTTATATTATTGTAAAAGTGTACACAATGGCAAAAATAAACTTATCTATCTATCTAATCCATAGTAGTGTATGACAATCGACCCGAAGTAAATTATGTCAACTTTATTGGGTTTTGGGTCCAACAGCAAAATCCTCCTCCTTCACCAAATTTTCGAAAAATTTATTTTCTTCATCAGGGTTCAGAGGATGAGTTTAGGTTTGAACATCAAACCACGGTCGGGAATGAAGAGGTTGTATAAACCAGGAACACTAATCATGAAATTGGTGTTAAAAAACTTGACTATTGTAACTAAAAATTGGAAAAAAAACTATAACATCAGGCTTGAAATTTAATAATATTGGCAAAACAAAATAAGACAGTCAGAAAGAGATCTAATCGATCCCTACAGTTTCGTCGTTCTTATTATACGATATGATAATTAATTTAAGATAATTGTTTGGATAATCGGGAGCTGTTCATAGAGAAGGCGCGCTACGAGATGGTAAGAATGATTTATTGGAGAGGGGGCTCACGGCCTTCCTCACAGATGACAGGTCAGCTGACAGATCAGCTGTTACATCATTCCTTTTCAGGAATATAAAATTAATCTTTATTAAGTACATTCTTGTTCATACATTGTCAATAAAAAGAATTCGACTGGATTACAAGATTGTATCTAATACAAACTTAATCGTAAATTAAATAAAGAAAGTCGTAAAAAGTAGGTACACGTCGCAACTACAAGGATGGTTTATAGCATCCATGACAACTGTTGCCTGATAACCTTCCATTCCTGGTTCACAAAAATAACCTAGTCGTCTTCTAAAATGTAAACATCATTTAGTTCCTCAATCGAGTTGTTATAAGTGACAATTCAATTTCTTTTTGTTAATTGTTCATAATAAAGATTATCAGGTTGCTATGAATGCACCGTATCGGTTCACTCGTTGTTAATTTCTTTTTTTTTTCTTCTTATATCGAACACCCTGTATTGTCTCTCAGGTGACATCTATGACCTTTTCCAATTGAGGGCAGTTACCTTGGGAGCTTGCCCTCAAAAATTAAACTTCCAGCACTTTTGAAACGAAGAATTTTGCATTTTTAAAAAATCTTTTATGACTTCTAAAATGAAGAATTTTGCTTTTTTTAATTTTTTAATATGGGGATTTTATTTTTAACGTTAGGGTAAAACCGTCAAACTTTACCCCAACGGGTGTAAATTTACCCCAAAAAGTGAGAATCTTCGAATGTGACGTGAAGTAACACACTAGCTAACTTTTATCTAAGTTCTACCACGCTTAAGTCGCAATTGAAGATTCTCACTTTTTGGGGTTAGGTTACCCCCGTTGGGGTAAATTTTGACGGTAGGTCCTAAGCACTAAAAAAAATGTTCAGTAATATAGATAGAATGATTTTCAACGTTGTTCAAAGTATTGAAACTGCTCTTGTTCCTACAGCTGCAAGTTGCATTTACATCAATGGCTGCACACCGGTGGATCCCAAATTGTACAGAGTCGTCGTTGCTCAGACTCACAAAGCGCTGGAGGTCGATCCTGATGCTCAATTCAGAGAAGTAAGAGCGCCCAGGGAACAACATTTGTGAGTTGATTATCTCTAGGACATGGATTTTTTTGCCAAAATGAAGACGAGAGTAGATTTTTCTTCTGAATCTGTGGTAGTGCTCTGTAGCATCTCCAAACACTCACTGTTTACCTCGGGAATGGGAACTAAATAAACCACACTGGTTGAGAACTAAAACGTTTGTATCAAACAGGACTAATAAATGATTTGAACAAGAATTATAGAGCGCAGAGTTAACTTGAGTAGGTAGGTAGTTCTAGGTATGACCGAGGACTTGCGTTTCCGTGCACTGCCCTGAGGGATTCCGAATGCGCTCTTGCGGAGCTGCGAGAAAGTTCACCTCAACTCAAACTCTCCTAATTTTAATGTCTTGACCGGAGCTATGCCAAACATTTAGTGATTATGATGGTGAAGTCGTGGATGATGATGACCGGAGATGATGTTGCGAGAGTTAATCATTTTTGTATTAGGTATTATTTACTGATCAATGAGATAGACAAATAAATCATAGGCATGTGATTTGCGGGAATTACTAGGTGTGAGTAAAGGAACGAGGATGTGAAGTAGGGTGTAAGTTAATGTTTAAGGGATTATGAATGGGAAAATGGTCAGAACGACAATTTGCATTCTATAACAAACAGATAAAGCATTTTCTTTGTGGTGAAATCGAAATTTATTGATTTTGAATTTATTGATTTTTCCCATCAGGCACCGAAAGACTGGAATATTTCCACGTACAATCATTATTTTATCAATGATAGAGAAAAAAAAAACCCAACTCAAGGTCTCAACTACCGGTTCTAATATTTAATCACGAAGATTCATTCTGGCTCAAATTGATGTCAAAAAGAAAGTAGGTGGAAAGTAACGGCAATAAAGGAGTACTGTTTGAGGCAAGATAAATATTAATTTCCTTCTTTTCAAAATGTTTTGAAATTTCTCCAAGTTTGTCTAAATTTCTTCTCTGTAACCCCAACGTCTCTTTATCCCCTCGTTCTAATATAGGTATAACAGCCTAGTTATCACTTCATATTACCGATTCAGATCAATAGAATGTATTCAGAGAGCTCTTCCTAAATGTGCTACTGCTAGAAGGGACTTAATTATTGAAGACAAAAATATCCAATCCACTGTCTTGTCTTATAGGATACAAGATAATATAAATACCTACACCAAACCTTATTTGCTCCCGCGAATCAATAACATTATTGCAAAGCGACAGTTAGAAGAATGTAGGAATACGAAAACGAATAATACAAATACACAAGCAATATTAAAAAAAGTGTCTTTATTTTTAGTGATTTGACTAGGTAGACCTCCAAAGTATAATATCACAACATTTAACTAGTTGATAAAAAATTCAATCAATTCAGTAAATTTCGACTGTAGATTCATGATGTAAGAAAGGTGAAAATTATCGCACAACGATTTACTATTTTCTATACGGGGTGTTAAACTCACGTAACTGACACTGGGATTCTACAACTGAAATTGAGATTCTTCGACTCATGCCGAGCAATAAGTGACCCTTATTTCACTTGAACAGAACAGAGAGCCAGAAAGAAATCAGAGAACGAGCCGGATGAATAAAGCAATGAGAAGACGGAATTATTTGAAACGGGACAGCACAAATCGCAAACGGATGACACAACAAAAATTATTAATCAAACATTTATCACTGTTATCTAAGTCCTGATTCACAAAACTGCCGTCAGAGTGCATTCGGAATCCCTCGAGGCGGTGCACGGAGACGCAAGTTGACCGAGGCATCGGGACCGCGGAGGAGTATATTTCGCCGCAGCCATGTTGATCTGCCCTGTGCATTCATGTTTCTATGTTGTTCTTAATTATGATCGTCCTTGCTTTACTAGTTCATTAATTCTTATAGATCTAATACTGGCCTATTAGTTCCGAATGCAATAACCCATTGAATGTACGAGATGATCTAATTTAGTTCATTCTTAGGGAACTACTTTGTTGGTAAAAAGGGACTACTTTCTCTTTGGACCGACTGCCCACTTTGGGCGGGACAGTCCAAACACTCACCCACCGCCATCTTTCTCAACTTTCCATAAGCCTGGAGTCGACTAGAGATGGGCAAAACGGTTCACCAAGAAGAACGGCTCTGAGCGCTCCGCTCACTCAAAAGATCCGG
>CM019170.2:12396922-12455851 GCA_009739505.2 Apolygus lucorum
GCTTAGCACTGTTTTTCTACGCTGAATCGCGTGGTGATATCCCTTTCTTGATTTGATTTCATTTTACCGTATCTACAGCCGAAAAGTCACTTTTTGAGGAGGAAATCATCGATTTTCTTACAAAGGGTAATGAATCATCCTAATAAAATGTAAAAAAAATAAATTTTTAAAATTGTAAAATAACGGGGACTTTTTACATAATTTTCACAAATTTTGCAAAATAATTTTCAATCTTCTAAAAACATGATTGGATGAACAATGATTGAAACAATTAAGCGATAAACTGTTCGAACTGGGCTCCTCCTTCAGAAATGCACGCCCCTGCTCTGAGCAAAAATTTTTCAAAAAGTTATTTTTGAGGAGGAAATCATCGATGAGTTTCCCGTTATTTTACAATTTTAAAATTTAATTTTTTTTACATTTTATTAGGATGATTTATTACCCTTTGTAGGAAAATCGATGATTTCCTCCTCAAAAAGTGACTTTTTCGTCTGTAGATACGGTAAAATGAAATCAAATCAAGAAAGGGATATCACCACGCGATTCAGCGTAGAAAAACAGTGCTAAGCATTGTGCCACACTTGAGGTTTACATTCATCTCAACTTTGGCGCAATCTCTGGGTTGCGCATCTTTGAGCGCTCGCTAAGCGGGCTGCGCGCGTCCAAAAAAAAAGTTGTCGATGTAAATGTTCATAAATTTGACGTAGAATTTGGATCTGTAATAAAAAATGGGGTTCCCATTTGAAAAAACAAAGCTGATCATGATTGCGCATGGTTGCGCAATTGCGCACTGCACAATTTTGTCATTTTTGAATTCTACGCAAAAAATTATGAAGAATAGCGTTAATCCGATTTTTTTTCTTACACTATTAGAGAAAATAAGTGGGGGGAGCGTAGTTACTTGGACACCCTGTATACGAAATTTGATTTTGGTTGTTCGGGAAGCACAACCTGTAGACATGAAATTCTATTTTGAAGAAACGAGAAAAGTCGCATTTCACCAGGCAAATTTGGTTCACTTTCGTCAGCGAACTTCATGTGAAATTCACACTCGTGTTTCTGACTCAAACGTCCATCCCTAAGGTTTGCGAGAGAACCAAAAGTCAAATGCCTCATCCGAGGACCAGGGGTGGGTTCGGGGTTTAGGGGCTGGATTCGCAGGGCCCACATCCTGATTAATTTCACGATCAACCGCGTATTTAATAATTATGGTTGATCATCTTGGTGGTTTCATTCGATTCAAAAAATTTAACACCATCATGAATTAATGAAAAAAGGCACGAAAGTCATTAATTCGGATAAAAGCGTTTTGATCATTTGCAAAAAACTGACAAAAAATATGGGAGTGCTTAAAAAAAGATTATTGAAAAAAATTACATAAGAGGGTAGGTAATAAAATAATACAAATAATAACAATAAATAAAACAATAATAAAAAATATGTTATCCATCATTTTGTAAAGGAGAAGTCATTCATAATCATGTTCGGATTAGTTGGCAGAAACTAATCTGGAACATGATAGTAAACATAATAAAGTAGTATAACATAGAACATGATGGAAAAGATCAGATAACAGTTAGCGTTTGAAATCAATCTCCTAATTTTCCATCTTGGAGACCTGATATTGCTTACAGCCTTCCCAGAGTCAGTTTTTGGTTTATTATTTTCAATAAGGAACCTTTGGAATCGACCAAGAAAAAACGCTGCAAATTATTACACAATGGTTTATTATTTTATATTTTTCTATATAGATCACTCGTCTGCAAAGCCACCAACCATCCAAGATGAAGAAAAACATCGATCACATTTCGGTCAGTTAAAATTTGAACGGAGATTAGGCCTCTTTTGCGATTCACTCGTGTTTCTGATTTATCGTACGCAAAACCTTTAAATTCTCGTAGGAGCGAACGGTTTGTTACCCTACAGAACTCTGCGTGGTCTCAAAAAATTTTAAAAATTCTAAGAATCTTAAATTGAAGGAAAAACAATATTTTTATATCGAAAGGTTTTGAGTTAGGGCGTTTTCAAATTTCAAAATTCATTTTGGAACCCTTAGACGTAACCTACATCAACCAAATCTTCGGGCTCAACTAGACCCCAAATGGAGCCTACATACCAAATTTCATCAAAATCGGTCAATGCTAAGTGGCAAAAGTGCCGCATACGGCGTACGGACGGCCAAATTTTTATTCGATTTTTGGATTCTACGTATCTTGAAACGTAAACCATCAAATTTTGAGGGGTGTTAAACATTTTTTTTCTTGGTCGATGCCAAATGTTTTATTATTGAAAATAATAAACCAAAATGAGCAGCATCAAGGGTACGATCGTTATGAATTTAATCACGAAATTCTCCGTCCATTTTTATTTACCAGGTTACCTCCTCCTCTTTCTCCATACGAATTACTCCAATTTAGATTTAATAGATTAAGATTTTAAGTAAGTTTTAGTTTAATTTAGATTTAAATTGGATACACCTAAGTTTAATTCGGCACGTAAGAAATTCTTACTTGGATGGCATCGGGCATGTTGCTGAGGCAGTTTCTGAGGAGTTAACTGAGGTTGTGATAGACGCTGAAGTGAGATCGAAGTTTGGCCAGCGACATACGTCCACCGTCCGCGTTAATGAGGAACCCCCGAACTCTGGACGCGATTTCTTTGAGTAGAGCTCCATCTAGAGGCACAACGGTCTTCCCTCTTTCCGTCATCACAACCTGAAACCCGAAAGCAATTATCACGTTAAGAGAGATCTTTTTCTAGCACCAACGGATCTGATCACACTTTGGATATCTTCCCATTGAATTAACCCCCCAATTTAATTTAATTTTGCCCCAAACCAGGCGTCTCCTGTTGACGTTCTCTGGACTTAGTAGACCGCAATAGCCTTCTACGCCTTAATTGGTACCGCTACTCCTAGAAAATTATGTCGCACTGCAACTAAAAAATATTAAAGAATACCTATTAAACAATATCACCAATACCGCTATTAAGAATATCTTTCTCCTGATGATTTTGAATCGCAACATAGATTAGTTTCGCTCCGAGTAGCCGACACTGGTTTCTTACCAACAAAACCTAGCATAACTTGTGTACTCAAAAAAGTTATGGATTCCAGAATCAAGTGCTGGCCTGAAGCTTTAGCTGTAAATATTAAGAAATTTACCAAGCGAAAAAAAGGCAAAAAAATCCCTGTGTAACGCGTTTTTTACCTAAGGAAATTCAAGAGCAAGAAGACTTTCTATTAGCAAAACAACTTCAGATAGATGAAATTTTGGAATATTGTGATCTTTCAAAGGATATCTCTGAGAGAGTAGAGATTGAGAGGGAGTTTGATGAGTTATTAACAAAAAATGCAGATGGAGAAAAAATACTAAAACCAAAGTTGGGATTGCTAGAACTTGCAAAGCAATTAGGAAATGTATCACGGGAGTGTAAAGTAATGGGATATTCAAGGGATACATTTTAACCGCTTCAAAGAACTGTATGAAACAGGAGGAGAAGAGGCTTTACACGAGATAAGCAAAAGCAAGCCATTGTATGCAATATAGTGTCGGAGGATATAGAAAAAGCAGTAGTTGAAATAGCAATAGAGTTTCCAGCATACGGACAAGAAATAGAGGCAAACGAACTGAAAAAGAAGAGGAATTCTCATCTCTGCAAGTGGAATAAGATCAGTGTGGCAAAGAAACGACCTTGAAAATTTTAAAAAGAGGTTAAAGAGGCAAACAGGAAGAGAATTAGAAGGAATAGAACATCTGAAACAATCAATAATTGATATACTGAACACTCCTATTAACAGTAGAATAATGAGGAGAGATTATGGGTCAAGACTATTTGAATTAGTAGATAAGCCAATAAATAGAGATTTAACTTTGGAAATCTATTCGGTAAGTTTGTCATTCATTTGTATTTATTTTACACGTAACAATAGGTACTGTATCTATCAAGAGAAAGGGAATTTTTCTTGGGGGGTCCATTAATACTCTTCCAACAATGGAACGGCCGCACCATCCTCCAATTCGAGTGGCCGCACTCTTCTTCGGGCACCTCGTATCCGAAGGGACACCGCTCTAATTATGGCGAATTGGATTTTGGTTTTCATCCACCCAACCACTTTGAAAACGGCTTTTTCCACTTCATCTCCAGTACGTGGGATGCTCTTCTCATGAATGCCAAGAACTCTCTTCTCCATGGCCCCATCGCACGAGCAAACCAGTGGTGTGAATGACCCGCGGCAGTCTTCGGCGGCTCGGTCGTACTTGGAGTGCTTCGCATGGGCAGCTATTCGAGCGGTCGTTTCCCAGTCTTGAGAGAGGTAGGAGGCAGCGTCGGCATTCACTATGCGGTTATCAAAAAACGCTGGTCTCCCACTCTCCCAGACCCCATTAACCATAATGTCTCCTATCAGGGCTGGTTGGCTACCGTTTGCCTCTCGCATGATTGGTTCGGTCACTAGCCCCTCCCCATGCAAGATTGGCAATTCCTGCAACTATATCCCTCAAATCATCGTGCCCTCTTTTCACCATTCCACCCTTCTTGCAATTGAGTGCGTGGGAGACATCAAACGCTGCTCCACAGCCGTCACAGCACGTAGGGAGGTCTTGAGGGATATGGGCATATCGTAGGGCGATTGCGTCCCTGAACTGAGTGGCTGACAAATCAAAGCCATCAGCAGCTGTGGGCAGAACCGATAGCCATTGTGAAGATCTTACCACACGTCGGAGAACTCTCTGCTGATTTGGGTGCAGTTCTTGAATGAGATCGGTACTCCTTTGGCTATGACGTTTTTCTCGCTCTGTCCTCTCTTCTCTCTAAACTGCCGCAACTTCATTGTAGTGCTCATTGAAATTCAGTAGAGTTCCTGAGCGAATTGAAGTGCAGAGAAGTTGACAAGATCTCTGAGAGGTTTGGAATGCTTGGGTTGTTTCTGTGGGGTTTGATATCCCTAACCCTCCTTGTCGCGCTGGTGAGCTCATTAGGTTGCTTTCCACCTCTCCAATTTATCGACCTATTATGGCAGGCATCAAACGCAGACGAATTGCCTTCCAGAGCGGATCATACTCCTCAGTGCACCCTTCAACAACCCTTTGAGCGAAAGCCCACTCGAATTGCAATGATTTTGAGAAGGCTGCGAGCACTGCCTGAGGGCTCTTTTCTGTGGCTACTGCGAACTTTTCGGTATGTTCCACCCACGTTTGCACCTTTTCGCGGACATATTCTTTTTGCGTTCTAAAGAACCTATTACGCCTCCAAGGAACCTATGGGAGTGAACAATCTGGACGTTGAGGTCTCCAAAAAGTGCTCTACTTTCGTCCTCGAACCCCGCTTTGATGACTAAGAAGCTTTTTGCTGGTTCCGGGAAGTAACCCCATTTTGGGCCCTCAACTTGTAGAATATCAAACCATTCGCGGATATGAATTAATTTTCCTATGCATGCTGAATCGTCGGCGTACCAATTTTGCCTCCATTGGGGATTTTTTAGTAATTTGATCAGTGGTAGAGTCCCTACTGCATACATCATCATTCCAAGTTTGTCTATTTTGTGGCAATAATGGACTTGTACAGTCGCTATATTATTGCTCATTCATTATCACCATATCTCGATGCTGGATTTTGCCTTTATACTCTCAAGAAGCTCTAAAACAAGGTAAACCTGAGATTTTTAATAGTAATCAAGGGATGCAGTTTACTAGCTACAACTTTATTATGGAATTAGAGCGTGCTAATATTAAAATCAGTATGGACCATAAAGGACGTTGCTTCGACAATATATTTGTTGAACCTATGAAGAACCTATACATGATCTCAAAAAAGGATAAAGTAGGAGGTAATGTGTATAAAGAGGATATATGAGAAGTGTATACCCAAGTGACATAAGTCGGGAAAGATTTGAGATTATTGCAAAAGCCATGGTGTCGCAGAACTATTCTACATAAAGCTAGGAAAGAAAAATAGGTATTGAATATGATATACAAAAGGTGCAAGATATAAAGATAATAAAGCATGCAGGATGTCTACAAATATAAATATGATTGCGTTCTGTTTCAAGTAAGCATTGGGCAGAGATGGTTTTCAAATGGGTATTTAAAATCAATGACAAACTTTTATCCATCTTGTTCCGGGATCATATTTGATCAGAATTTGAAATTCAATTACCATATTGATGCTTTGGTTTCGCAGTTGAGAAAATTATTTTATGTTTTTAAGGAAGCCCGAAATTTTTTGTCTGTTGCGTAGTTGAGAACTATTTATTTTGGCTTAGTTTTTTCTTTATTCAAGTATGGTATTTTCGTATGGGGAAGTGCTAGTAAGGCATTATTAGGATCTGTACAGGCTACACAGAATATTATACTTAAAGTAGCGCTTCGTAGGCATCCACGATATCCTACTATCCTGCTGCATCGTGAGTTAGATGTACTCAATGTAAGGCAGTTGTTTTTATTTCAATCGTGCTTGCTTGTTTATAAAACTGGAATTCAGCCAGAGCATAGAAGCAAATTCATGCATACACGTACAGCAGCTTCATCGCATATGCAGTTGCCTAAACTTAGGACCGAACATGCAAAAAAGAATGCATATTATAAAGTTTTAAAGTTCTTTTATGCTTATAAATTTAATACTGACGTGTTTAATAGTAATGACATGTAATAAGTAATCGACACTGTAGAGAGCCTTCTTTCTTTTCAATTTTTTAAAAATTTGTTTGTAAAATTAAATTGACATGTAATTTAATTGACATGTAATTTAATACTGACGTGTTTAATAGTAAAATTAAACTGACGTGTTTGTAAAATTTCTTTTCAATTTTTTAAAAATTTGTTTGTAAAATTTCTTTTCAATTTTTTAAAAATTTGTTTGTAAAATTTCTTTTCAATTTTTTAAAAATTTGTTTGTAAAATTAAATTGACATGTAATTTAATGTTTGTAATGTTTGTAATGTTTGTAAAATTTCTTTTCAATTTTTTAAAAATTTGTTTGTAATGTTTGTAAATGTTTGTAAATGTTTGTAAATGTTTGTAAAATTTCTTTTCAATTTTTTAAAAATTTGTTTGTAAAATTAAATTGACATGTAATTTAATGTTTGTAATGTTTGTAATGTTTGTAATGTTTGTAATGTTTGTAAATGTTTGTAAATGTTTGTAATGTTTGTAATGTTTGTAATGTTTGTAAATGTTTGTAAATGTTTGTAATGTTTGTAATGTTTGTAATGTTTGTAATGTTTGTAATGTTTGTAATGTTTGTAAATGTTTGTAAATGTTTGTAAAATTTCTTTTCAATTTTTTAAAAATTTGTTTGTAAAATTAAATTGACATGTAATTTAATGTTTGTAATGTTTGTAATGTTTGTAATGTTAGTAATGTTTGTAATGTTTGTAATGTTTAATGTAATGTAATGTTTGTAAAATTTCTTTTCAATTTTTTAAAAATTTGTTTGTAAAATTAAATTGACATGTAATTAAATTGACATGTAATTTAATACTGACGTGTTTAATAGTAATGACATGTAATAAGTAATCGACACTGTAGAGAGCCTTCTTTCTTTTCAATTTTTTAAAAATTTGTTTGTAAAATTAAATTGATATACGAGTACATGAAGTTAGTAGTCGACTTTGTGGTCTTAGAGGCTGAAACCAGCTCCACCAGCCGCCACAAGTTCTTGTGAACTTATTTGGTTGGTGGACAGAAAGAAATTGTTTATTTACTCTCTGTTTTCTATGCCATTTTATATTGTATTTTCTTTCTGTTAATAAACTATTATTCTATTCTACTCTCAGTAAAACCGTGGAAAATCCATTCTATTCGTTTATCGAGCATTCGAGGAGGCCTATATGAGGTGATAAGAAACATTGAACAGACATATTTTGAACATATTCCAATGCTCTACCTTGACGGTTTTCAACTGGTTCATGAGTTCTTCGAGAGAGGTAGAATTATACGTCGAAGGATTGAGAGTGTATCCGTAATGCCAAAGATATCTGGATTCAACGTTGTTCAGCGGCATTCCCGGCGGATAGCAAAGGTAGACTAGATCCATCATCTGCTCGCTAAGTACCATTATCTTCTTTTCTAACGTTAGAGTGATTCTACGATCTCCGGCATCTTCAGTGATCTGGCAAATGCGTTGAAATGAAAAAATGAAATAGAAAGGCGTAAAAACGAAAGGAAATAGAAATGATAAGTACATACAAAATAAAATGGAATAACTGAAAATCCAGCCCCATCTCTCCAACTGTATGCACGTTCTCTTTGGGCTTAGTATTTTGTTCATTAATTCGAGTGAGCTGACTAGGGGGTGCTTTCGAGAAAGTTATAATAATTATTCCGCTATGTTCAGATGTTTGTTCTACCGTCTATTTTTGATGTGTAAAATTTGTTTTCCAACTTCATATAATTGTATTTTACATCAGCTATGCACGTACTCAGTTCTGGTTGTTTATAGTGAAATGTGTGGGGTACGTTTTACATTTAGAAGTTGTGAGAGCATCAAGATCAGTAAAAGATGAGTGAATGGATGAGTTTTTTTCATCCATAAAATAATTTGATAACGAGGGAAAGTGGCAACAGGGATGAATTACCAAATTGAGAAGATTTTTGATGGTTGGCAACATTGTCCATCCAGATCGAGGTGTAGGATGTAGGTTGGATATGACATTGTGATTTTGGATGGTTGGTAACATTGTCTACCTAGATCAAGGTGTAGGATGTAGGTTAGATATGACATTGTGATTTTTGATGGTTGGCAACATTGTCCACCTAGATCGAGGTGTAGGATGTAGGTTGGATATGACATTGTGATTTTGGATGGTTGGTAACATTGTCCACCTAGATCAAGGTGTAGGATGTAGGTTGGATATGACATTGTGATTTTGGATGGTTGGTAACATTGTCTACCTAGATCAAGGTATAGGATGTAGGTTGGATATGACATTGTGATTTTGGATGGTTGGTAACATCGTCTACCTGGATCAAAATACACGATGTAAGGTGGATATGACAATGTGACTTTGGATGGTTGGTAACATTGTCTATCTGGATCAAGGTATAGGATGTAAGTTGGATATGACATTACGATTTTGGATGGTTGGCACCATTGTCTACCTGGATCAAGGTATACAATGTAGATTCGATACGACATTGTCTACCTGGATCGAGGTATACACCTACAAAGGCTGGATAAATGACCCCACTTCCATGATCTATACATTCATAAGAATGCTGGCCCGAGCAAAATCCCAACAACTAAAGAGCTCCTCCTTCTTTCAAACTCTCGTAAAAATGTATAACTCAAGAAACACAATCAATGATACTAAAACCGGTTATGGACACCAATGTTAATAATATTAACATTATTCTTTCTTAAGTTATTATCCACAACAGAAAGGTTAATTTCATATCATTTCACATCCCCAATGTATTTACCTTGAGAGTCACGATCATGAACAAGATTTAGAACATTCATTAAAAATAAGGGTATTAATCAAATGGAAATGCGATATAAAGAAAACAGCAACAGGCACATGCAGTTATCTCTGATAGGTAATAGTAACACGTACATAATTTATTCCTTCCGATCTTCAGGGAAGTTTGCGCATAGTTTAGTTTAGTAAGTTTCAGTTTATGTACACAGTTAGCCACCTAGAGGTTACAGTGATGATTCAGAAAATACATAACCAATCAATAGGATATTTCAGCCAGTGCATTGTTAACAATGTCATTTTGAAAAGAACTATCACTGAGAATAACATCCCCCATCGCGTGACAATGGCGCTTTGAAGTCGGTCAAAAAAACCTAGTGGGGCTGAGTGTTTTGGGGTATTTCGGAGGGTCGGAAATTCAGGTTTTTGACCTCAAATTTGGATTCAGCACCATTGAAAACCCCTATACTCCAACTTTTTGCCGATTGATAAATTAAATAGAGATCACACGTTTAAAAAAAAGGCGGGCCTCCATGAACGCACACGCACTATGCCGTGGGCGTGTGTGTGTAGTATTTTGTAGTATCCAAGGCCACGAGGCTTCGAGACCGCACGGTATTAGTGGAGTGTCTCGATCCAAGGTCAGCAACTTAATACTTCACAACAACTTACTCTACTCATTAGCTTCCCTAATTTCTTCTAAACATATTCTCAACGAACAGACCCTATTACCGTTATTCCTGAACCATGCTCTTTTGAAAAAAAAAAAAAAAAAAAAAAATTAAAAAAATTGACTGAAATACCCCATTCATACCTTAGCATCATCAACTGATGCCAAAGAACAGTTCCTATAAAACCAAGAACACACATAAAACAAAGTGTTCACATTTAAATACAGAAAGTAGAACCTTGACTGTGTCCGGAATGGCTTCCAACAGTTCGATCAATTTTGTGAAGCCAAAATCGGACACGCGGCACTGTTGAGTGAAATGTTGGTGGTAGGCTGGGATGAATTTGTCAAACGATATCGAACATTTGGGCGTATGACTGATGATTTCAACGACCTGAGAGAAATAATGTGTTCGTGAGAAATGTAAATACTTGGTGAGTGAAGGAATGTCGTTGAATTGATATGAGTCCAGAGTTAACTATGAAATGTACTTAACAAGATTTAGAGAGACACCAAACATATTTTAATGTATACTGGGATTGATCGAAATTATTGTTGTATAGCGAATTTAACTTTCTCATATCATATTAATAGCCCTACTGTTAGATTTTATGGTTTAGGAAGGATCAAAATGAGGATAAAAAAAAGCTGAAGAAATGAGCAAATACACATGCTTGATCAAGTTTGGTGAGAAAATGAAGTTTTAAAGCTACTGCGAGGATAAGCGTGAAGATTCAAACAAATATAACAAGAACTGAGGGGCACAAATCAGTCTTAGCGATTTGGATAAATGTGGATTAAAATGTTGAGTGGTAGTTTGTACCTCTTGGGCGAACTGCTTGGTGCGTTTCACTTCATCCGTGGTTTGGTCTTTCTTGGGAATCGATAGCACGCCTTCTTGGTTGACCAGGACGGCACATTCCGAAAGATGTTCTACGAGATCATCCAGAGAGCACAGTCCGTAGTCCACAGGGTCGAAGGGTCGACCCAAAATCCGCTCGAAGACAGCTGGGAGCTCTTCGAGGCACATCCGCTTCATAGGTTGGGATCTCAATGCACGGAGGATGTCTGCGGTGAACCTTCTGATTTGAGTGCGGTGGGAGAGGGTGATGACACGCTTGTTACCTTCTCCAATCACCTGAAAAATCAGCATAAATCGATACAATAACTCAAATTTGATCACAATATCGAACACGGATTCTTAAAGGGTAAAGGCATCCACGATAACCAAAAAACATCAATAGTTCCCCAAGGCAGGAATTCATGAAAACGCTGGCAATTTCTCGATTGAATTCATAAGCAGTGAAAGAATTCATTAAGCAATACATAAAGAAAGAAAGTAAGGGCGAACCTGTATAATGTGCGGGAGAGATTCTAAGAGATCAATGAGTTTGACAAATCCGTAATCAGCGACGCGGCACTGTCGGCCAAAGTGGTGATGATAAGCAGGAATGAACTTGTTGAAAAGCAGCTGACAATGATGGTGGGTCTTGAGGAGGTCGACCACTTCTCTTTCAAACAGGTGGATATTGCTGGCAAGCGATGGGCTCACTGAGGTCGGATAACCTTCAACAGAAATCATAGATGTACATTTCAAAAATTTAAGGAAATTACATTGTTTCGATTGAGAACCTCAAATTACGATACAAATATCAACAGCACACGACTGATGATTTGGTTTGGGATGGCCACTGAATAGCTTTTGGAACTTGTAATGTCCCATTTACTCGAATATGTTAGTTCTCCAATAAAGGACACAAGGAGAACCCCTGAGTGACTCATCTCGACAGGTAGGTAGAGTGAGGTGCGGGGGTAAAACACGTCATCTGACATCACCCTCCTCCACTCTCCCTTTACCTTATTACAGCACTACAAAAGGAGGACTCAGGGTTTCACCTTCATGCATTCGTGTACAAAAATTCGACTTGATTATTTCTCGCTCTCCTTCGTCACATCTTGGAAGCCCAAGTTCCTCAGAGGTATCGGTAGGCTCATCGCGCCAGCCTCCGCTCCTATTTCACCTAGGAGTTGTCTTCCCCAACTAGCCACTAGGTACATGTACCGCCACCCTCTGGTCCGCGGGTATTGCGCTGAGGAACGCGGCTGAGCTAATTCTTCATGCACTCCTGCAAACGGTAGGCGGAAACGCGCCGGGCAGACAGATAGGAGCGGCTGCTGATAGGAGCATAGGCGCATGTGCACCCCTAGCCAATTAAAAAAGAAAAAAAAATCAAAGTTAGTTCCTCTGGGTTTGAAGAGTAAGTTGGCTAGTGACAGAAAACACGATCGTAGGTACTCTGGTAGTTGAATCTACGCGCGAAAACAGAGGTGGGGAGCTCCCTCTTTTCTGACCAATCAGCGGCGGTTTGCGCAAATCCCGTTTTATGCGCCGTTCTTGACTAGGGTCACGTGTTTAGATGGGGGTGTGCTCGTGAGATTGACCAACCAGAGAGCACGAAATGTGACCTCGAGGAGCAGCCCGGAGGATGTGCACCTGGGGTGTGTGAGTGATTGTAACTCCAATTTTATTATTTTGTCTTCCTGGCTCACTGGTTTCCCGGTTTCCTTATCGTAAACAAACAAAACTGATAAGGGCTTTTCCCGTTTTTCGTTTTTGGTCCACCGTTTTGTTCAAAGTATTGTGATTATTAAGGAGTGTTGTAGGTACGATGAATAATTCGGTGCATTACTTAACGTAAACTATTCGTGTTTGTCGGTCGTGGAAAAGTGCAACATTCCAGAAACTGGCCACCCCTTGCCGTCTCTACCTGGACTCCAGCAGACGTTAAAATTTAAAAATCGTGTAGATTCGTACCGTAAGTTTAATGTCAAATAATATTCAACTTCTTATAATATTATTATAAGAAGGTAGATTGGCTTTGCAGGTGTGAAGTGACTAACAAATTATTTTGCTTTGCTTCCATAAGTGATCTCCCATTTAGCCAAAAAAATTAAAAAACGCATTGGCTGTCTCCCATAAGAACGCTCTGGTTGCGTATACAGGGTGTCACCCTTAAGGGCGCACCACCGGGCAGGGTTCTATTCTACAACTGATTTGCAACAAAAAATGTCTCATAGTAATTTATTCTTAGGGGTTTCGTTTTCGAGTTATTTCACTTTTAAGATTTTTTTCGTGTTTTCGACCTTACGTACTAAAATGGCTATAACTCCCTTAATTGATAGAGTAAATTTAGATTTTATTATACCATTGGAAAGAGCGTCAAATTCCTATCTCACTGATGGGGTTTTAGAAGATTTCAAATGAAACGAATGGGTGTAAAATAAGCCAAAAGTAAAAAATTGGTAAAGTTTCGAAAATTTTCACTTTTTTCAAAGCTTGATTCTCGAAACGTCGTGATCGGAAATTTCCATGCTGTAAGCCTAAAATTTACATGTGAATCCCAGCTTTCTAACGGTGTAGTCATTTTTTTTAAAACACCACTTATTCAGTTAGAAAACGACGTTTTTAGGGCAGAAAACGTTCATTTTCGGGTGTAAATTGGCGTTGTTCACCTGAAATGCTTTCCAACCTAATAAATCATTTGACATGAAATTTTACGTACTTTTTTTTGACGCTGAATCGAATGGTAACACTCTCCGATCTCCTCGACAAACAAATAGTACTTTTCAATCCTTTTTTTTGGGGCGAAGGGCTCAATCTCGTTGTTCGTTTTATTCAAAATTGTCATTAAGGTAGGTCTGGGTTATTAATGACTCGCACTCTTCCACTTTGTTGACTTACCCAATTTTTGCCCTCTGTCTTGAAAATATCGTCCCGATCATTTGCGGAAAGCTTTATCTTTTCGATAGATAACAAGTTGGGAGTCACTCAGTCGTACCCTGTTTAACCCAGATAGGGCTTGAAAAGTACTTTTTGTTTGTCGAGGAGATCGGAAAGTGTTACCATTCGATTCAGCATCAAAAAGTACGTAAAATTTCATGTCAAATGATTTATTAAGTTGGAAAGCATTTCTGGTGAAAAACGCCGATTTACACCTGAAAATGAACGTTTTCTGCCCTAAAAACGTCGTTTTCTAACTGAATAAGTGGTGTTTTTAAAAAATTGACTACACCGTTAGAAAGCTGGGACTTACATGCAACTTTTAGGCTTACAGCATGGAAATTTCCGTTCACGACGTTTCGAGAATCAAGCTTTGAAAAAAGTGAAAATTTTCGAAACTTTACCAATTTTTTACTTTTGGCTTATTTTACACCCATTCGTTTCATTTGAAATCTTCTAAAACCCCATCAGTGAGATAGGAAATTTGACGCTCTTTCCAATGATATAATAAAATCTAAATTTACTCTATCAATTAAGGGAGTTATAGCCATTTTAGTGACGTAAGGTCGAAAATACGAAATAAATCTTAAAAGTGAAATAACTCGAAAACGAAGCCCCTAAGAATAAATTGCTAAGAGACATTTTTTGTTGCAAATCAGTTGTAGAATCGAACCCTGCCCGGTGGTGCGCCCTTAAGGGTGACACCCTGTATTGGGTCGTCAAAATATAATGCAACAACTCGACAGGGCATATCATCTTAATCTGATGCAAAAAACCAAAACGGTTAACAAAAATAGGTACATTCTGTCTCGAATCATCGTTAATTTTTCTTCCGAGTTGGACGATGTTTTGAATTGTCACGGGCAAATACACATTTCAGCTTTGCAATAAGATGGATGCATTTCTTGGGTTTAGACCTTTGATGATTAAGTATTTCAGAATTTCTGTTAACCACTAGAGAACATTATTTTTCGTGTCTATTGCACCTACGTATTTAGTACCGTTAGCAATTTTAAGATGGAAAAGTTACCATGATTTATCCCATTTACATATCGTTGAAATTTCTTTTTGGCAGAGAAAAGCACCTATTCTGTCCCTTCTCCATATCTTCTCCTGATCTCTGTGCACCCCCTGAGTTCAGGGCAGGAGCCGCCACTGGTAGGGACCAATAAAAACCATCAAGCCATCGAGAAGGCCTTCATTCGACAACACGCTGACATAACAGAACTCAAATTGCACACCAAACTCAATCTTCTACATGATATTGCAAAGTAGCGTTGGTTAGTTTACTTACCAGCAACTTTTTCTACTGGAGGTACTTTATTGATGCATGGACGAAGGTATTTGATACCATTGCCCGACACAGCAAGTTCAACTTGACTGACGCACGTGACGTAGTGTTCCAAAGGAACACCGAGCTCATCCACTACGAGCGGCCCAAATGCTTCTTCGTAGCAATTGCACAAACTGGAACAAATATAAGATGCTCAATAAGGTTTAGAACCTAATGATTTCAAAGAATTTTCACTGAATGATCAATCTAACTTGAACAGTAACGCCTGGCAAATTGACGACGTACCTTGAAAGAGGCAAGGCGTAGCAGTGAGAGGCCAGCAGGCTCTTGATGTTGGCTGAGAAAATAGCAAGAGGTGCCATGACGTTTGGAAGAGGAGTAGCTTCTTGTTCAGCCCAACCTTTGCCATTGGCTTGGAGGATAAAGTGCTTCTCGCAGTAAGGTTGGATATCCTGGAAATTATGAAATTCGATTGAACCTTTTGAACTCATTCTGTTGGGGTATGATGGTTCCTACAGCAGGTTACTCGCAGTTTCCAGTCTTATGCGGGGTGTAGCATGTTAAGGACCGGACAACTTCGGAAGTCGATTCTACAACTAATTTAAGGAAGAAAACGTCTCTAAGCAATTTTGTTTTAACCCCAAAACATAACTCGTCTCTTAACATTAGGTTTTGTCTCTTAACCCCTTGTATTTCCAAGACTTTTCAATTTCAATTTTTTTTCTCGTATTTTCGAGCTTAAATTACCTTAATTACCATAATTACCTTAATTTATTTCATTAGTAATTAATTTTTACTATTACTAATTTTATTATTTTAATTGGTGGAAGGTACTTAGAGATTAACTACTATGCATCGGATCATCTATACAATCGGGTTATGAATACGAGGAAGCTATGAGCCACACCCACTTGGCAGGCTTTTTTTTTGTTAAGGTTTTACTTAGCCCCATGGTTTTCCATGTACGTCAACATTAAACTGCGCAAATCTCTCAGCTTTCTAATAGGTTAATTAAAACATCTTTTACAATCAAATTTGTGTTTGAACGCGGAAAAACGTGAATTTTTTTCATCGAAATCGACGTTTTGACGGTTCTACTCTTTTTGAGTTCTACGCCGCCGCTTCTTCTCCCACCATTCATCCAATCAATCTCGTTTTCCCCGTTCAAACACAAATTTTTCCTGTAAATTCGATTGTAAAATATTTTAAAGATTATCCCATTGAAAAGCTGAGCTCTCTGCGCAGTTGTTTGACGTTGACGTACGTGGAAAACCAAAACCTTAACAACCAAAAGAAAATAAAGGAAATTTCGTCAATTTGACAAAAATTACTTTACGAGGTGATTTTTCACCCATCAGGAGCCCAAAAATAATTTTTTGTAGGCTCCAGAAAGATGGAAAATTTGACGACCTTTCCAACGGTGCCTTTATTTTTACATTATGCAGCCTTTATTATTTATGCAGTAAATTAAGGCACCTAGTTATAGTAATTTTTAAAAAAGTTCGTAAGTAAAAAAAGGTCAATTAAACGAGAAAAAATTTGAAATTGAAAAAACTTGGAAAAACAAGGCGTTAAAACACAGGTGCTAAGAGACATCTGCTTACTAAAATTAGTTGGAAAATAGGCTGCCGACGTTTTCCAGTCCTTAGCATGGTAGATCCAGTACTTTGTGCTCAGACTCCTACAGAGACATCATATAAAATTTAGGGCTAGGTGGAGCAGGTCCAAATGTGCCACAGAGAAGCTCTCACTTCCTAAGGACACCAGAACTACCAAGAATCGTTACTGATAAGAAAATTGGCTCATCAGTCAGTTACTTTAAAAGAATTTCTTGAGCAATCATGGACTGAATGGTCCACGAAAAAGCTCAGTATTTCCATTTCCGCAAAGCATCGAAAAGCTTTCTCTGGTTAGTGTTCAAAGCGGATAAATAAAATCCTACAAAGTCGCCTGCCGGCTCCAGGAACCAACCGTACAGGAACCAACTGTACCGCCGTGCGTCATGCCTCCCTCTCCTGTACCCCCTTAATGTTAGGGCTCTGGCACATGCCTCTGACAGGAGTAGAGTGGGTAGGGAGCAGGTACAAATTCTCTGCTTCCGGGCCTGTTACCTGGTCGGGCATCCGGGGATAGCAGTAATGCCGTAAAAGGCTTTTTACTCATCTCAATTACCAGTACCACGGGCGAGGGGAGCCCCAGGCTACCGATGCACCGACCTCGGTCAAAGCATCACCTGCCTGCCCCTCAGTTGAGGTCGGATTCGTGGTGGTCGTGGTTGAGCAAACCCTACTTCAAGGGCTTGTACCAAGAAGGCTACTAGGGGAGAGATGGCCTCCTCAGGGGCTAGCCCCATGAAGATGTCACTCGGCATGTGAGTTCTGTTATGAACTCGGGTACCAACCTGTCTAGTTGGTAGAACCTTAGCTAGGAGGTTCGGCCTAACCTGTGGTGTTAATACAAACAGGTACCTAGAGGAGCTGATAGCTGACTAGCTCCCCTGGGGCTCCCAAGTGGTGAGTTCCTTCCACTCCCTCGATCACCCTACTAGGGTTTTCGGGGTTTCATCTATCTGCTTGCAGATGGAGGGGGTAGCGAAATCCTGTTTGGATCGACTCTCCTTAAAACCAAATAGAAGTACGGGAACGGCTTGGTAGTTTCAGGGTCTGTATTCGTTCATTCCAAATCTCTTTGTAACGCCATTTCGAGGCGTTAGCTCCTTCAGAGCTTATCCCAATCAATTGTTGGGAACAGAGCTGGAACTGACAAAGTTTGGGACTTGACGAAGGAGTAAAAATTGTCCTTTTGTCCCCCTCCCCCCTCATGATCAAACGTTTCTAACGACTCTTCAGTAACCAAGTTTCAATGTAATGAAGGATGACGTGGAACCTACTTTTATTCTGCTAGATGACGTGTTTTTTACCTGATTCGCGAGCATACTGGGAGACTGGACGTCCCTGAGATTCGGATTGAGGGCAAGCATACGCCCGTCGCTCTCATCCGTGATGGTACAGACATCTTTCAATTTAAATAAATCAGAAACAGAAATTGGAGTCACGTAACGGGCTTCGAAAAGCTCGAGGAACTTGAAAAGAGGGAGAACGTGTTGAGGTACGTCCTGGAGGAGTGAAATTATCTGCCATCTACCAAAAAAAAGGAAATTACAATCATGAAGAATCATTACTAAAGTTACAATCAAGAAAATTACATCAAGAAACTACAAAAAATTACAATCAAGAAACAATCATTACTAAAGTAGTTACTTCTCTCAGATTAACATGTATAATCACCTCGTATATTGAATATTATGCTGCTGGAGCTGAGTTGAATGAGCGTGAGAAATGAATACTTTTTTCGAACCAATTTTTCTTCTTTGTAAGTGAGAAATGATGAGTTTTGCATCTTGAAGCGTAGGTACTTTTACATTCGCGGCAAAACTCTGATCAGGTTGGACAAATAATGCGACGTGCAACACCTAAATGGTCATAAAATGGAAACAACTTAATAGGAAGGTCCTCGTAGTAATTGGAAATATGCTGATAAGAAGATATCATGAGGAATGAAAAATATTTCGAAATGATCCACTCACCATGACGTACTCATTAACAACCTTGAAGAGGAGCTTCTTCATTTCAGAAGGATCGATTGACTGGTCGAGATTGGTGATATGAAGTTCAACCCCGTTGGATCCAACTTCAGGAATCGGACTGAAGTAACTCTGCATTAAAATGAAAACTAGATTATTGAGCGTCACAATTCTATATTTTTCAATAAAGGTTTCATAAGACTGGTTTCTGTTTTCTTCGGGTTTCGCAACGATTTAATTTTTACAGGGACGGGTTGTTGGCATATCGCCCAACCTGTTGGAGGGAGTGCATAAAAGTGGTTCTTATAAGTTTGATGAAGTCAGATCCTTTACCTATATGGGGAGCTTGGTCACGAATAGAAACCAAGTACAGGATGAAATATGCTCACGAATAATGGCAGGCAGCCGAGCATTTTATGCCAATATAAAACTCTTCAAGAGCCGTGTGATCTCCAGATCAACGAAGATGAGGCTATATAGATCCCTGGTGCGGCCCGTGGTTTGCTATGGATCAGAGGATTGGACCATGCGGGCTGAGGATGAGGCTAGACTGCGGATATTTGAGAGAAGGATTATAAGAAGGATCTATGGAGCGGTCAGAGAAGGCCAAGGGTGGAGAGCAAGACAGAATGCAGAAAATGATGAATTATTAAAACATGAAGACATAGTCCGATTCATCATGGATCGGAGGCTTGGACCATGCAGGCTGAGGATGAGGCTAGACTGCGGATATTTGAGAGATGTATTATAAGAAGGATCTATGGAACGGCCAGAGAGGGCCAAAGGTGAAGAGCAAGACAGAATGCAGAAATTGATGAATTATTAAAACATGAAGACATAGTCCGATTCATCATGGATCAGAGGATTGGACCATGCAGGCTGAGGATGAGGCTAGACTGCGGATATTTGAGAGAAGGATTATAAGAAGGATCTATGGAGCGGTCAGAGAGGGCCAAGGGTGGAGAGCAAGACAGAATGCAGAAAATGATGAATTATTAAAACATGAAGACATAGTTCGATTCATCATGGATCAGAGGATTGGACCATGCAGGCTGAGGATGAGGCTAGACTGCGGATATTTGAGAGAAGGATTATAAGAAGGATCTATGGAGCGGTCAGAGAGGGCCAAGGGTGGAGAGCAAGACAGAATGCAGAAAATGATGAATTATTAAAACATGAAGACATAGTCCGATTCATCAAAGCTGGGCGCATCCAATGGCTGGGACATGTCGACCGCATGCCAGTGGAGGCTTGCCCGAGAATGATGCTGCGAGCTAGGATGGAAACTAGAATACGAAGAGGTCGTCTTCGGAGTCGCTGGCTTGATGATGTCTTGAGGGACCTCCAGGTGGTGGGATTGCGGAGGTCTCAGGCGGGTGACCATACCCAGTACCGGAGTTCGGGAAGCCAGGGGCCACATCGGCCTGTAGTGCTGTGTAGTTAGTTAGTTCTTAAGAGTTGGGGCAGGTCAGTATTCCTGAGCTATAACTTGCACTTAAGGGGGTCTCAGTCGGTCGATGTTCATTCCTCGTTCCGGGTCAGTATTTAGCCAAATCGATGGGGCAAAAAGTTAAAAAGTTGTACTTAAATTTCAGTTAGGTATGTTTTTCCCATAAAATGTAGCTAAATTTGACATTTTCAAGGCTTTAGAAATTCATTAGTGCATGGGGCTTGGTAATTGAAAAACTGGAAAATTGCCTTTGAAATCATCAATATCGAACAATAATTGCCAGATAAATATGTGAAAAACATGGGAACAACCGTTTATTCAGTAATTTTTCCCATTTTTCTCTGGCAATTATTGTTCAATTTAGATGATTCCGGCGTCAATATTTCAGTTTCTCAATTCCCTAGGGCCGTGCACTAATAATTTGTAAAATTCTTTAAAAGTTTTTGCGCCTTCAATTTCGCGAAATACTAAGAACGAACGGCGACCGACTGAGACCCCCTTAAGCCGACATCACACTCCCAGAACTTCAGCAGATGAGGATTCATTGGTTCAGAAAGAGAGGTGAAGATGTCACATCTCAGTTCGTGTTTTCTATGAATGGGAAATTGAAATAATCAATAACGTAATCTTATTTTGTGCTGGTGGGACGAAAGCTAATCAGATTGCAAAAGGGCCCTTCTGAATGCTACACCTTCAGTGTGAACATGGAACAGGAAGATTACGATCACATCGCCCCAGTCATGGAAGAAGGATGCAACTCAAAACAGGGAATATTTTTGTCCATAGAAGGTTGGACGATGTCCAGTTCACTCGCCTCCCGTCAGAGGAATGCAGCGATATTGCTCCATCATAACCCAACTTTACATCTTGTGATATTCTTTGCATGTTTACAGCTTGATATACACGGATGGGACAAAAAATAACGAAACCATAGTATGAAAACAGACTTTTTGCAACCAGTTATCAATACAACAATACAAGGTGTATTAATAAATGCTGATAGACATATCGCACCCGTCCTAGAATAAGGGCACAACTCAAAAAACGTGATTTTTGGGGAATTGCGTTTGAAGTTTGAAGCCCATTGGCTTGCAGTTCCACTCAATAGAAACGTACCGCCAACATTTGCTGTTGCATAACTGTGTACTGTAACATCTGAGCTAATGTTTCATGGCGAGAAAAAGATAATTTTTTGTTTAGGGGCCAAGAGGGGGGTAAATTTTGGTCAAATTTCAATGATATTTCGAGTTGTTACCTTTTTGACCGAACATTCTCTGAGATATTTTGAAATGTTACCTTACCCAATAATACCAAATTATAACGTTCTGAGCCACTAGTAATGATAATTACTTACTTACTTGTGTTTCCCAACTTGTGTTTCCCGTTCGTCAACAATAATAATGAACATAACACAAAATGGTTTGGGATCTTCTATGGCCTCAGCAGGACTGTACTTGGTGCAGGAATAGTTGGCTGTCCAGAAGTTTGAACCTAATGGAGAATTTTGATTACAAAGAACAGCGTCTGAAAAGTTGATGGAGGAATCACTAGAATCAACAAGAGGACGATTTGTGGCTTTCCCATGCAGTGCCAGTGAAGCTGCTCGGCGAGGTCACAATAAGGGAGTCATGGGTGATCAAATTGTTGCTGACGCAAATATTGGAGTATGAACTGAATCTAACGGGGTGTGCTCAAGTTTCCTCCATCTCCGATGAACTTTCAGGGAAAAGACTAAATTTCATGCCATTTTCAATCATATTATGACACGAGTTGACATTTACCATGGCAACATGATCAGTGACGGCATTGTCCATTTGACTTGTTGCTATTGACTTCTGTTGAAGACCTTGTTAATTATTTTCCCCCAAAATCACCAATCTGGAGTTGTGTGAAAAAAACACCTTAGGGCAGAATTATCATTCAGTTGTTTCATAAAATGACATTTTCAATTTCTTTGCTGGACGATTTTTGCATTAGTGTATGTGAATTGGCCCCCTGTATCTCATTCAAAGTAGCTGTTAGGATTGGTACCCCAAAGAAGCTGTCAGAGTTGGCTCACGAATATTCAGCTTATCTCTTACCACGTCTATGTTCTCATAAGTGACTAGGTCAAAACTAGCGTGTTCAAATGGCACAGGCTTCCAAACCTTATTGACAGTCAGCCACCCCAAGAGCCTTCCAGGAGAGCTCCACCAAGAGTATTTGCTAAAAAAAGAAAAAATCTCACCTGATCTGTTCGAAGATAAATATGCAGATGAAATATCACGATACTTTCAGGCGAGTTTTTTAGTTGGCTCTATGTTCCACGAACCAAACGTCTACCCCTCCTCCGTCGAACAAAAAAAATTAGTGCTCTCAAGCGGTCCCTGAATAAGACAGCAAAATGCCTGTCATCTACGAATGTAGTAAACACCTTCAGCAATGCTTTCCCGGTCATAACTAAAAAACCCCATTTTTGAGTTGTGCTTTTATTCTAGGACGAGTGCGATATGTTTCTGTCTAAAAGATATGGATACGGTCCAGCAAAGCTGCGGTGGATCAATAAGCAGATCAAAGCAAGTCTGCAACTTCAACGCTGCAAGATTGAGATGTCGCAGATAACCACCATTTATGGTTTCATCAACTCTTATGTAATTGAAGTAGAGACTTACATCTTTATTGTAGGCTTCCACGGGGGGACTGGTGTTGCTGACGTTTTGACTGGATGGCTTCACAGCGAGAGGTTGAGCCAGTTTGGAATTGAACATGTACGGCGATGGCGTGCGGCACTTTCTAGCGCTTCCAGACTGAAAAGGAGGAAGGTGAAAGGCAAATAAGAGTTAGTGGGCCACAACGAATACCGCAGTGATCAAAAAGTATAAAGATCTGTAAAGATGCGTAATGACTACCAGATCCTCCATAATTTCTCATTCTTCAGCTATGGGATTTACGGACGACCGACGCATGTTTTGAACTACTTTCTTATAACCCGAATCAGCATACTCCCCCTCAAAGGCATTTGATACTTAGATCACTCTCGGACGAATTAGTTTTTTGTAATTAGATTGTAAATAAACAACCATGCTCTCAAACAATGACTTTGACTGTACCTACATACCCGCCAGTATGGACCTCACCATAAATTGTTTCCTTGGGGTATAATTCACGAAAACTGCATTATTTTTCGAAAAATGATTCCATGCAACCAGCAGAAGGGTGATTGCTGCGGGTTTGAAAACTCAAATCCCTCAAATTCCCTTCTATTCCGGTCCCCAGAATACCGAGATCATCATCAATTTCCCTTCTGAAATAGGTCCCGATTTCTGATACGCACTCAACCCATTTCAAGCCAAGGGTAGAAATAACTTAATAATGAGGAGAGGAGGATGAACTGTTTTACAGAATGCCAGCCGAAATAAAGCATCATTTGCTCCCCAATCGAGAGCAAAAATACTCGATATTTTCCAGGAATGGCAGTCGGACGAAAATCCAACCTGAAATTGTTGTTTACTTTACTTTTACTTAATCGATATTTCATGAATTTTACTTTTTAATGAGATTTGAGAGGCCTCAGTTTTCCAAATCGATATGATTTATCCAGTTCATTGTTTTGGTAGAATATGTTTCAACTCATGGCCGAGAAAGCTCACTCGTCCAGAATCGAATTTGAGCCACAAGCCTTCGCCCAAGAGGCCTCCTTTTCAAAACATTTCCAAAATTGCATTGAGTTCCCGAACATCAAAGGAAACTTTTTCTGAAAAGTTTGGGAACAGCACGATCGAGAAAAAAATTCTCCTGCAAAGATTTACCACTATTTTCAATATTTGAAAAAAATCATAAATATGAATGCAAAAACGCATCAGTGGCCGTAAATGGGTTAAAATGTTGAGAAAAAAATGAACAAAGAAGAAGTAAATAAGCTAAGTATTCAACAAACAGGTGATAGGTTCGCCTTACAAGTAACGCATGCCGGAGTGTCATTTTTGAATGTCCAGCTCACAAAAGAAATTGCGATTGGCTTACCTGAACTGTTCTGGTTAGGGACGGGACATCGAACAGAAAACATCGATGTCGATATTTCATAGAAACATCGATATCGATGAAACATCGTATGAAAAACATCGATGTCAATAACATCGAAAGGTGAAAAATCGATAATTTTAAAAAGCGGGAAATTTAATTCATCTGTCAACCATATAGAATCAAGGGAGAAAACCTGATGAGGCTGCTCTTCCTCCATTCATAAGAAGTAGATAAGAAATTTGTTCTTTTGACGTGCTTTTATTTTACTGGATAACCTACTCCGTTATAATTTTTTTCATTCGTGATAAATTATGAGATTTTTATGCACTTCATTTCGATATCCCATACCTTCCCCATTTCCATTATTGGTACAAACATAAAGAGACTTTTTTTCCCTATTGTTTTCCAGTAATTATATTGTTATATAAAGTGATGATTGTGTTGAATCATCAAAAATTAACGTCCCTTAACCGGGGATCGACCTCCTATCGTTCCGACTAAACTATATTTACACTTCTGAGTCGGAGCTCGTTACCACTGAGCTAAGGAAGTGAATGGACAGAAGTGCGAAGAGGTAGCTGATCACAACTATTGAAAGGTAGGAGATGTTCTTCAAATTCCAAGTAAATTCAATGAAGTTATCTGGTCTGAAATTGGATTTTGTCTGGTAGGTCAAATTTATCAAACGATGTTATCAGACCATCTCGTCGACATATCGATATCATCGAACCAAAACATCGAATGTAAAACATCGATATTACGAGCAAAACATCGATGTTTCGATATTATCGATATCAATGTCCCATCCCTAGTTCTGGTAACCGTCGTCTGAGTATTAAATTATGGTTTTTCAATGTTTATACTCTAAACTCAACCTTTATTCCCAGGTTGACGCAAAGCTTACGCATCCAAATTGAAACTGGAAAGGTACTAACTTTTCTGGTAGGGTTCCATCCAGACTCGAGAGACTTCCTGTTCGCGGGCTGCACGAAGTTGGGAACAGGCGACGTCCTACTTTTCTGCGAGTTATCCACCCAGTCACGTGGATCCACGACCGTAGTTGTGAAAGTCGGGGTCGCGTTCCAACCTTTCATCATGTTTGAAGCACCTGAGGAATTCAGAAATTGCAATATTACGCGAATTTTTAGAAGCAAATCGAAGCTCTGGTGAGTTTTTCGGGTGTTCCTCAGAAGTGAAATAGCGTAAACGGGTCATTTTCCCAGAAAGGGCGAATCGTTGTCCAGAGAAGATTCCGAATGCACATTTATGATTTGGGTGTCAAAAAAATAATTCTCCATAAACTATCAACTTTGTTCTACTTCGGGCAATCAATAAAATATGCACTTATTCACGCTAAAATATAGAAATTAAAGTTTTAACTGCTAAATGTCCAGTAATCTGCCATGTCCGGACCCCTAGGCAGTCAACTTTGCTTGAACACTGTGAATCACATATGAAAGCAGCGGCCTGAATTTGTAGTGCATATACTGAATAAAGATTGCATATACCTGGACATGAAAAAATGGATTTGCAGATTTTTTCAGAAGCAAATAAAGCGAGCAGGAGATAAAATGTGCTTGTCCGGAGGTTTTTGTCTTTAATCTGCCTTTTTTGTGTTTTCGTATTTTGACAGCTTTTTATCGTTTCCCGCGGTTTTACTACCGCTGTAAGAGGCGAGGTTAGTCGTTAGGTTATCAAAGAAAGCGGCGGGAAACGTATTCCTTCTGTGTGGAAGCGTGCGCAAGTGGAGTCAGTTGCGAAATTGTGGTGTCACAGTCACCGTCTGTCTTTCATCTGCCCTCAGTAAGAACGGCAAGAAATCGAAATTATTTTTTCTTTTTGGTCTCTAGTTCTTGTTTTTACCGAGCTGGTTCCAGCGATATGGTACACAAGAAATTGGGGAAGCTAATAAAAGTTGAAGATTTGAACGATAGCAGCAGGGTGTGACGTAGCGTTTTTTTCCAAACTTGTGATCTGTAATTAATTTTTCTACTACATGGTATTGTAACATTGGGCAAAAAGTTGGACTATATAGGTTTTCAATGGTGCTGAATTAAATTTCAGGCAAAAACCTGAATTCTGACCCATCGAGATACCCCATTGCAGGCTTTCCTGTTGGAGTCTGCCACGAAGCAACCTCGCCCTCCTGAAACGATTGCGACCGCCAACTTCTCACCTCATTTCAATTGTCTTCAACTGTCAATTCGATTGTCTTGTGACAGAACAATCTCCTTTGGCAGGATCAACAATCAGCACCAGGAGACACATCAACCATTGTGTCAAAAAGGCCAGAATACCCCCATGTAATACTATACAAGGAGTTCCAATGTGGTCGTCAAACGGAGAAAAGAAGTCCAACCTCAAGCCAATAACGAAAAACACTCTACCATTAGAACAGCAATGAGAAAGTCTAGCGGAATCTTACCGGTTGCAGGGTAACTATTTCTTTTGGCAGTAGCTCCTGAGTTCGTCGAGCCACCAATGTAATTCTGCTGGCCGACATTCAGACGTTCGAAGCCGTTAATTGGTTGGGATTGTGAACCGTTCGAAATCCCATTTTTATCTTCATCCTGAATTCAACAGACATAATAAAATATAGTAAACATCTAAAACTCAGTCATGAGTGCAATACCCACCTATGTGTTGAAACGTGATAGTTTTTCTCAGCTTTGAGCGGAGTTAGAAGGAGAATAAAACAATAGGGAATTAATTTGCCTCTCATTTTTTTGTTTTTATTTTTTTTTTCGATTGAGGGTTTATTGATATGGAAGAAAACTATAGTGTGCTGGTTGAAAGCGCATCCCAAAAATTTAGAGAATTTAAAAAAGATGGAAATTTTAAATATGGTGGCAATGTGTAAGAGGCAGCCATGTTTGAAACGTAACGGATATTCTACCAATCTGACTTCAAAGGAGGTTCTGTGCCGCTTACCACAGAAGCGGAACATACAGAAACCTTTAGCTTACAAGGATTAACACAAGAGTGAGTGAACTAGGAAGGAGGGCAGAACGCAGAACTCAAGACACGAAAGTGACCAAAAGAAACAATATTACTCTCACTTTTTACAATACGATTCTACCTACTAGTTTATCAAGCATTATTAGTCTTCATCTTCTCTTATTTAGTTTCTGTATTAGTTTCGTAATTTGAATCACATTATTGAAGTGGCCATTTGGCTGGATCGTTTCGTAAGAACTCTATCTGTTGTCATTCTGCGATGCTATCTATTTTTTCTCGTATGACGTCAACAATATTCCTCGATTTTCGCGGTGTTTTGTAACAGAGGCTTCATTTGTTTAGGCATTTTCTCCTACGGTAATTTTTTCCCTTGGTTATTCCTGGTGTTAAACGTTATTCTAGGGCCCTCTTATAGGATTTGACTTGAAATTCCAGAATCTAAAATTGAGGCAAATTCCCCTATTGGAGTGGGTAAATTCAAGTACAGAAAACTCTGTACGATCATACATGACATCATTTTTGAAAAATCTCTAAGAAAAAGGAGTTTCATGATCAGATTTATTTAAATTAATTTAAATTTATTCAAATATTAATTAAATATAAATTAAAATTAAATATAAATAAATTATAAATTAATTTAATTAATTAAAATTTATTTATTTAAATATTTGAATTGAAATTAACCTTAAGAATTTCCTCGAATTAGCATTGTGACTACAGATCACGCCAAAAAATAGCAAGCATAAACTCGATTGAGGACGTATTTTAAAGAAATTTTTATGATTTGTGAACTCAAGTAATAGTTCAAAGCAGAAAACCTTGAATTTAAGGGATAAAATGCGATACCTAGTTCATAAGATTACCTTATGAAATCAAAACTTTGAATAATCAAAAAACTACGGAAGTAGGGACATACCTTGAACAACCTTGCCCAAGGGGAATGGTGGCCGTTCCCACTCGATGAGGGAACACCTCCTATAGTATTTTCGACTGGTTTAGTAGGTATGTTGTGAACATCTGGTATTGCACTGAAACATGAAAAAATAATTAATAAAACGAAAAACACCGAATCACATCATGTTACGCGTATGTTATAAGAAACGAAGTTTCCAAGTTGGGTGAGCTATTGAATCGAACAAGATGGTATATCCACCTAATGTCCGAATATTCCTCAAAAATGTAGTGGTCTGTTCGGAGAGGCAGTCCTGAACGGTTCGGAGGAGCCTGGAGGAGTTCAGAGGAGTCCATTCGCCTCTATCCCCTCCCCTTTTCAGTTCCAGTTTGGTTGTGAACTGGTTCCAGACTGCCTCTCCGAACAGACCCTAGAAGTGATGGAGGAGTGAATGGAGATTCCTGTTGGTTGGTGTTATAGTTCAAGAGTTCTGGAAAATAAGATGGGAACGAAATGGTGTTCGTATCTAACCTTCACCGATATAATCAATTGAGGTTATATTTGACTGGCGGGGGGGGGGGGGGGGGAGTCGTTTTTGGTGAAAACCGAGATATCTTCACTGCGTTAAATTTTGTGCCAGCTTTCGTTTGCGAGTATCAGCGTAAGTCTACCATTCTTCCTATTGGCTGGGGCATTAGTGATTATTCGGATAGGAAGATTATTAGGTATCAGGAATAAAATTTGAAACTTTAAAATGCTCTCCTGTAAAATTCAATTTTTTGTAATTACCTGTTTTTTTAACCAGCCATTTCTGCATCTATATAGTTGTATAATTGCATAATACTATAAATAATAGACAAGTGAAAGAAAAGAAGGGGGGGGGGGGTACGTAGTAGCTGAGATGGCACGTGATTATAGGTCTGCCACAGTAACTTTGCATCCCTTTGGCACATTCTTCTGGAGCACATGGAACTAATTATCTCTTATCATCAAGCGGATTCCCGCGCCTACGATAATGTTTCGGGAATTTCTCCCCTCTAGAGGGACTTGATTCCCCTCCTACTGCAGCTTAAAATTCGTGCGTTTCCAAAATTGAAATTTCGTGGCCCTTCACGAACTTCAAATTTCTCACGGCTCCAATTTCCGTGCCAAGGTTTCACCATGGAAGGTTGACTCGATCATTATAGTTCGCGGATCCGCCACCTAGGGGGCGCCACACGGATGCAAAGTTTCTGTGGTAGACCTATAGTCGTGAACGATCAGGAAGAACGCACTAGCGCTTCCTCCGGGTTTTGAGTTAACTAATATGCTTTTTAAGACTTTCTGGTTGCTACATCAATTTTAGTAGGAACTCGAAATGTAGTAAATTTTGACTACTTAATTAATCCTAATTATCTGACTGACCAAAGTTAAAATGAAACGGATTTTTGAGAGAGAGTGAATTCACTTTTGAAAGAAGACCAAGAATGGAGTATTTGCAGGATAGATCTCGTAAGTACTAGGAGGTATTTGGTTTCTGGTCTGTAAAACCAAGGTATCAAAGAAGTAGTGGTTTCCGGCCTATTAAAACCAGGTACCAGAAAGGTCGAATATGCGTTAAACTGTTCTGTGCTGAGATCCAAAGTGGAGGAAAAGGAAGTACCTACATAACCTGAAGACGCGGACTTTTCAGGTATCTTACGAGATCCAACTCACTAGTGATCTTGAAGATTTATCCGCCTGCCAGTCATAAAAAAAGAATGATAGTAGAAATGCGTTTTTTACCTGGCACCGTTTTCGCATAACCACGGGTTGGGGTTGATCGGCAAAAAACTGGAGTTGTTGACCTCACGGAACGATCCATTGTTCCCATTGAACGAAGAGAAATAACTCCCACGAGATCGATTATCTGGAACAGGTGATTTATGTCGCAAGTTACAATTTAATGAAAAGCTATTTTAACCAAAATTTTACACATACTTACCTAAGGTTCCTACAGAATATCTGAAATATACATTCATATCGAAACCTTAAAGCACAAAAGCGCTATGTCCACCCATTTCCAATTTTTTTTAAATTTCAGAAAAACTTAAATTCAACAAAACTATTAGGTATAAACCTCCTTGACGATTATAATTTGAACATTTCTAGGAGAAATTAAAGAGTTTTAATAAGCCATTATTTTAGGAATTCTGCACTGGTGAATAAGTCTTTTGCGTTTTTCTCAAAACTCCGTATTTGGACATAGTGCCTATGTATGTACTTTAACCCTAATTGGACCATGGTGTCACTAGCGTCACTTAAATCATCGCAAGGATTCAGCAGGGGTGTCCCAGGTTTCACTACATTTAAATTCTAATAGAAAACTTAATGGACAGAGCTGAATTTTTTTTAACAACTTTTATGTTATTAGAAGTCAAAAAATGATGTAATGATAAAAATTAAAAAAATTTGAAAATTTTTTCATCGATTTCATAGAAAATTTTTGTCATAACTCTATTTCGAGACTTCCACTATCTCCCAAAAAAGTTTGCTGTCCATTAAATTTGAAATTGCAATGTAATTTGGTTACTCTGGTGACACCGGGAAAGCTGTGGAGTTCCTGAGATGTTTTCGGTGACACCAGCGACACCATGGTTCAATTAGGGTTAAGGTACTTATCGATAAATATCATAAATGAATTAGTAACAAAAACATATTGCAAAAAAAGTCCATTCATGCAGCATGAGTTAATGAGTAAATTATCAAAGAAATCACCCAAGTTATGGTTAAGAAAATCGAAATAAATCGAATATTAGCTATTTTACAGGGTACCTTGTGGGTGTGGCACGAATCGTTATGATTACACAATCAACATCTTGGTTAAATATTTTTTAAAACCTCAAAAACTATTCTTCTCATCACCCGAACTCGGAGTAACAACAATTAAACATTGTTATTGTACTATATCAATTTACTGTATGCACAGGTTATGTTTCAATATATTAAGTAGTCCATAGTCATGTCACACGGGTATAGTTGAGGAGTGTTTTTTTCAAAAGGGAACAAATCCACTTTTTTGAGAAACTGTTTTTTTTTTTTTTTTACTATCCTCATCTTTTGGATAAGCTCCATCGAACCCTGCAGGCTGTAGCACCCCAAACGAATCATATCTAAACCAAAAGGTGACAAATCCATTCCCTTCAATTTTTTCCGATCTTATCCATCAAAAAAGAACTCAGTTTTTTCAAAAGAGCACATATCCACAGCACTAAGAGTTCCCTTCAATTTTTTCCGATCTTATCCATCAAAAAAGAACTCAGTTTTTTCAAAAGAGCACATATCCACAGCACTAAGAGTGCAATCTTCTGGTAGTACTCGTAATTGATTGAATGAAACTTCATCCTATAGATGACGTATGAGGTACCTTACGTTTCGGAGACGAGGTTAGTATAACTTTCATCGGAGAGAACGCACTCTGTTTCAATCGAAGAGCTCATAATGACATTTTTCGTTCAAAAAGGCACATATCCAAAATTAAAATGGCGATTTTTCTTCCGTTTTGGTTTATTAATTTCAATAATGAACCTTTGGAATCGACCAAGAAATTTTTTTTCAACACCCCCTCAAAATTTGATGGTTTACGTTTCAAGGTACGTAGAATCCAAAAATCGAATAAAAATTTGGCCGTCCGCCGACCGATTTTGATGAAATTTGGTATGTAGGCTCCATTTGGGGTCTAGTTGTGCCCCGAAGATTTTAGTTGATGTACGTCACTTCTAAGGGTTCAAAAATTAATTTTGAAATTTTGAAAACGCCCTAACTCAAAAAAAAAAAAAATGTTGACATAAAGGTATTGTTTTTTCCTTCAATTTAAGATTCTATAGAATTTTTGAGACCACGCGGAGCTCTGTAGGACAAACCGTTCGCTCCCTACGAGAATTTATATCCACAAAAAATTCTAAAAATTCTTAAATTTTAAAGAATTTTAGAAAAAAATTAAAAATTTAAAATTAAAAAATTTTAACTCTTAAATTTTACGTACGATAAATCAGAAACACGAGTGCGAATCGCAAAAGAGGCCTAATCTCCGTTCAAATTTTAGCTGACCGAAATCTATATAGAAAAATAAAAAATAACAAACCACTGTGTAATAATTTGCAGCGTTTTTGAATGTCAGCCGTTAATATACTCTACGCTTGTTTGTATAATACTACGTCCAGAAACCCCTAAAAACATATGAAACTGTCTATGCAATTCGTTTTTTTTCCTCCTTGCCGTTTTTTGAAAATGGATATGTTCCCTTTTGATAAAACACTCCTCAGTTGATTTTTTTCGATTTTCAGTAAATCATACCAACATACTGTAGTCACAGAGTATGTTTGAAGATGTTGGATATTTATGTTTATGAATTAATATACATTAACGAAGATTGTAATGATATTGTAATTTACTGATGTGCCGAGTCAAAAGTGATAGTCTGCAGATCTTACCTTACAACACGGACCAAGCCTATCGTATTTCACTGTTCATGCATTTTTTTCTTGTTAAACTATTCTGTTTTCTTCGTCAAATAAACAATAAATTATCTATCAAACTCCAACGATGTTATATTTTGTGCGCCCTTACAACATAGACCAAAAATTTTAACGTTTTACTCGATATAAATCAAAGGTAAATTACCGTAGTGATTGTCGAACGAGACAGGCGGATCCATGAAATGCGATATCCCCACCCTGATGGCTTGACCGAACACTAATTCTCCGTCCATTCTCTTTTGAGCTCTGAAACAGAAGCGCAAATAACAATGAAACACTAATTTAAATACGTAGGTGAATAAAGGAAGGGGAGAAGACCAGAGAGCGCCAAAGGTGAGATTGATTTCCTGGGACGATCGTGAGCATGATCTTGCCGTCTATCAAACTATCAGAGGGTCAAAGTAACATCAACGTTGTATTTTGCTGAATAGGTAAAAGTTATATACATTTCAGGGAAAATTAATGACTAAATTCTCTCGATTTTCATACAATGGTCGAAGTGTATGGACGATTTTGAAGGTGGGTTTGATAAGAAATCAGTTTTAGCGGGCTATAAAGTGAAATTTGTTTTGGACTAAGCACCAATTCCTGTCCAGTAGAAACTCCCTCTGATACCACATGGTTTAATTTTCGATGAAGAAACGAAAATTCAATAATCCGAAAATTATTCACAACGGGGTCACAATGTAGTAATTATAATAATGTATTATGAAGATACCAGTAGGTTTGTAAATCGTTGGTAATTACTTAGTTCTTGCGTGAGTGCTTCCTTCGTCCTACGGGAGCCTGTGCGTTGAGAGCCTGCAGGAGCAACTGAGGTTTTCCAAACCCTGACAAGTCTTGTAATAACGTGACCGGGTCACAGATTACACAAGCTGTTACTAGATGAACTCTTATAAACAAGTTATATTCATGGTGAGACTAAATGAACAAAATCTTGAAGAACCTTGAGCTTTTTCTAAGAAATATTGACCAATTTTTTTAAGCATATAAAATCACTATCTATGAAATGTTCGTGATATATTTAATTTGGGTGAGAATATTTTTGCATACCTGCACGTTCATACAAGATAACTGTTCCAAATAACCGCTCCGAACGTATTCGAACTTCAGTTCATAAGATAACGACAGGGAAAGGAGTTTCAGCGTTTGTTGACAAACTGGATAAATCGGGGATCAAATTCTTCACCAATCAGATAGATAAGTAGATTGAGTAGACTTTATTATCCTTTGTGAATACGAATCTTGTTTATAAGAGCGAAGGAACATCAAAACTGTAGCCCCTTCGTACATCCTTTTCCCCAAATGAATTATTATAGATTCCCAAAGGAGAAGAGGGCTTTCGACATTTTTTCTTCTAAAAGACCATAACTAGTTGTAATAATAACAATGTAGGTACTTCAAGACGTTTTAATAGAAGAAAATTACGACAACTTGATAAAAAAGAAGAAAAATGAAGTACCTCTAAACCTCTTTTGAAGTACTGTAAACCTCTTTTCAAGAAAATGAAGATAATGACCGTAATAAACCAGTACATCTATCTCGCATGTTGCTACGTTAAGAAGTGTACATTTTCGATGCGAGGAGAAATCCATTCACACCGTACGAGAGGAAGATATGACATAAGCATACCATTCTGCAGACTCTCAGTTACTCAGAAGCAATTTCAATTTATATCTGTAAAGATTTTTAACAAATTGCCATGTAATATTTGCGAACTATCAGATAATCTATTTGAAAAGACATTGAAAAAATTCTTGAATGAAACGCCACATTACACTCTTCAAGAATATTTCACGAGTGATTCGAGTATTTTAAAACCATGATTTATTTATAAAATATTAAGCGTTATTATTAGAGTAGCAACAATATAAGAACTAGCAGCCGAGGAAAATGTTTAAAAGTACTCGAGCTTGCAGTATTTATATATCTGTTTATATTGTGATTATAATTATAATTTAGCTGTTTGGATTTCTCGAAAATTGAAGTTAGTGTGTGGTATCTGTGATATTCATGTCTTGTAACTGTGATATTTTGCGTGTTGTGACTGTGATATTGTTCCTACCTTTCTCCAAATTGTCAACTATTTTATTTGAAAAACAAAAGCAATCTGTGATACACACCTGTCCTATTTTATATTGATTGAAAAGTGATTTTGATCTATGATAACAATGTTACCATGTTTCTTGTGATTGTTATATTATTTTTTTAAATTTGACGTTTTATTAGTGTGTATCGAATGTGTGTATGGCGTGTTTTGTGTTGGGTGGTCTGGTCGGCCCGGGGGCGGCTCGCATGGTTGGTCTCTGCTATTATAAGGGCCGTCGAGCTGTTAATACGGCTCGATGGTAAGGTCTGCCTGCCTAGAAATAGGAGGTAGCCCCGGGAGCCGCCATGGTGGGTGGGTCCGTGACCGGCCGGACTGCCCCTCACATTTTTAGGACGTCCCACAGTAAGACTTGGGCGTCCTTATGCGATCGATCTGGGGTGAAGTTGGACAACACTCAACAGAAAAAAAAAAATAACCACACAGTAATCCGTTTTAGACCATTCTGAATCCAAATCCGCGAAAAAAACCATAGGTGTATGTCTGTGTGTGTGTGTGTGTATGTGTGTGTGTAACAAAATCTTGTGTACTCTGCACAGGCCTTAGTTCTCAACCGATTTTCCTGGTTCTTTTTTTGTTCGTCGCGGAAAACTATCTAGTTGTGCACTACGTCGCCGGAATTTCGAATTTTGCCTTTTAAGGGGGGAAAGGGGGGGTTGATGCTCGAAAAACGTGCGTTTTTGGGCATAATCTTGTGTACTCTGCCCAGGCCTTAGTTCTCAAACGATTTTCGTGGTTCTTTTTTCGTTTGACGCGGAATACTATCTAGTTGTGCACTACGGCGGCCGGAATTTCGAATTTTTCCTTTTCAGAGGGGGAAAGGGGGGGTTAATGCTTAAAAAACGTGCGTTTGCGTGCATAATCTTGTAAACTCTGCCCAGGCCTCAATTTCCAACCGATTTGCGTGTTTCTTTTTTGTTTGACTCAAATAACTTCCGAGTTGCACATGATTTTACCAGAGTACCAAAATTCGCAAGGGGAGGAGGTGAGTGGGGGGATAATATTCACAAAATATCCGATTTTTCAATATTTCGGTTCCTTTACTGCTTACTAATTGTACCCAAGTTTTGAAATTGAGGAAAAATTCTCATTATACCTCCGAATTTTCATGAATTATTCTCTGTACCGCCATGGAACTAATAGTGGTGCCACTGTGGTGCCAGGACATGGTGCCATGATGCCATAAACCTCTTATTTCGTGTTTTTTTTTTTTTTTTGTGTTTCACCTTGAATACGGATGTGAACTTCGACGGACTGCCTACCAAAACTAACAAATGAAAGTTCAATGTTACGACGAATTTCCGCTTTGGTGCCAGACTGGCACCATTGTTGGCGTTGGGGGATGGTGGTGGTGGGGGGGGGGGGGGGTGATCTCGAATTCGCATGTTGGGTATCGTAGATCATGAATTTTAAAATGCTCTTCAGATTCGAGGCTCCCATGCCGCTAGAAATTTTATGGTGGATAATGGGGGGGGGGGGGTCAGTATTTCTTGCCTAAAGTAATAAATAAATTACATCGAGTGAAACAGTTTTATCACTTAACAACTGGTTAAACTGATCTAATGCTTATCCAATGGGACGTCCCCTGGAATGCATGCATTACTAAACAATATGTTTCATTATAAATTTATTTTTAGAAACTAATACTTTGTTGACGCATTTATACCTGTATCAAAGGTGAACAAATAAAGAAAGTTATTATATGAGGAGCTCCACACCAAAACAGCACAAGTCCATATTTTTTCTAAATAGCTTTTTTTCAGGTTTTTCGATTCTGTTCCTTAATCTACACCGACTAGTAAGATTGTTTTCTCTAAAACCCGACTCATTCTGATGTTTTTAGGGCCTTGAATATTGCCGTTTGCACCAAAAGATATCATATCCACCCATAGTTCCCGCTCCGACTACAGGAGGCACATTCAATTGCCATGTTTTCGAGTTGAATTTGGGATTAGGTTTCGAAAAAGTAGGTTATCGAGCTGTTAGCTTGTCTTCAGTGTTTTTTACAGTTTTTAGTACAGTTTTATAACCAGTGTTTGCAAGTTGTGATCACACGAATAAATCACTCGCCACGAGATTGTGGAAAACCATTTTAATAAAAACGGAGTTGAGTAGAACGTCGTCTATTTCCACGAAAATAATGAGTTACAAGTTAATCGATTTCGACGGTTAGGTCATCGTCAGTAACAAACAATAACTGAAGGTACATCACAGAGACTGTTCAGTTATTGTTTGTTACTGATGATGACCTAACCGTCGAAATCGATTTAACTTGTAACTCATTATTTTCGTGGAAAGAGACAACGATCTACTCAACTCCGTTTTTATTGTGATCACGACTGAAAAAAAGTGGGTGTGGCACATAGCTTTCTCGTATCCATAACATCAAAACATCAATCTCTAAATCTCCTTGCACTACCCTCATAGGGGAACCTCTACACGCTAATTTGAACAATCCTGAGAAATTTCGTCGAAATCGTTTGCGTATGCAAGTCTATTGATATTAAATATCTAATTCTTTAACCAGTCAGTGTTTCTAAATTCCAAATGAATAATATATTGCGCAATATATTAGTTAATTTAATTTCCAAGGAAAGTAGCATTTCCCCAATACCGTTATTATTGCTGTTCCATAGACATTGATTATGGAGATAAGCCCAAATTCACAATTTTAATTTTTTCTTCGAGTGCAACAATAATGCGCACTTCAGAGCGATATTTTACGAAGAGTGCTGGTTGAGAGCAATGTATGAAAAAGTTATTTGAATCAAAATGTAACATGTCCCAGTGTTTGCACCAATACGTAACATGTCCAATTTAATAGAGAGTTTTCGCCACGTCTTTTGTGACGACCGTCCGCGTGTAATATCCATGCTACCGTCTGAAAATGGTGACTGCGCATGCGTGACGACTCGGACGGCGAGCTCGGTCGTCTTGGACGCCGCCAAATGCCGGCTTTTGACGGCGTCGAGAACGACGGCTTTCTTGACGACTGTACCCTTGATAACCTCAAACTTTTATAACCAATTTCAATTTAGATCGGATGTAGCCGGATTTTGTGTTGTGTTCGACGGTCAACTCCCGTGTTTTGATTCTCGATTTTAGCTTTCATTTCTCGAACAGTTTTCTTTTTCCCGGGAATTATCAAGTTTTTCATCTCTCGAAACAAACTATTCGTCACCAGATTTCTGTTATCTTCACATCAAGATCAAGTGAATCCAACGTATACTGTTGTTGACTCTGTGCGAATTTTACATTGCTTAAATGTCAATGAAATTTCTGAATAAATGCACCCTTGTTTTTCATTTAATGTTGTATATTATTTATTCATCTACCAACATACCTAACTAAAGATCTACAATAAACAGGCAACGGGAGTCAGTTCACGTAAGTAGGTACCATTTAAGATTTCAACTGATAGTTCCGTTTGCTGTGATCATCGTACTTGTAAGTTGCATGACAAATTGGAAAGTTCATTACCTTTCATTCATTAAGTTCATTACCTTTGAAAATATACCTTATTTTCACACAATAGTAGGTATTTGGTTAATTATGGATGTCTGCATTTAGGTGTTACGTCTATAAGTTCGTAGATCTATCCTAGTATGATAGATCTGTACTTCCGTTTTTGTAATAGTAGGTAGGTAGAAACGAAGTACCTACCTACTCTAAATTATCTACAGGGTGTCCAAGTAACTACGCTCCCCCCACTTATTTTCTCTAATAGTGTAAGAAAAAAAATCGGATTAACGCTATTCTTCATAATTTTTTGCGTAGAATTCAAAAATGACAAAATTGCGCAGTGCGCAATCGCGCAACCATGCGCAATCATGATCAACTTTGTTTTTTCAAATGAGAACCCCCATTTTTTATTGCAGATTCGGATTCTACGTCAAATTTTATGAACATTTTACTTCGACAATCTTTTTTTTTTTGACGCGCGCAGCCCGCTCAGCGAGCGCTCAAAGGTGCGCAACCCAGGGATTGCGCCAAAGTTGAGATGAAGGTAGACCTCAAGTGTGGCACAATGCTTAGCACTGTTTTTCTACGCTGAATCGCGTGGTGATATCCTTTTCTTGATTAGATTTCATTTTACCGTATCTACAGCCGAAAAAGTCTCTTTTTGAGGAGGAAATCATCGATTTTCTTACAAAGGGTAATGAATCATTCTAATAAAATGTAAAAAAAAAAAAAAATTAAAATTGTAAAATAACGGGAAACTTTTACATAATTATGACAAAATTTTACAAAATAATTTTCAGTCTTCTAAAACCATGATTGGATGAACAATGATTGAAACAATTAAGCGATGAACTGTTCGAACTGGGCTCCTCCTTCAGAAATGCAGGCCCCTGCTCTGAGCAAAAATTTTTCATCGATAGCGTTTGCGATAGTTTCCCGTTATTTTACAATTTTAAAAATTCAATTTTTTTACATTTTATTAGAATTATTCATTACCCTTCGTAAGAAAATCGATGATTTCCTCCTCAAAAAGTGACTTTTTCGGCTGTAGATACGGTAAAATGAAATCTAATCAAGAAAAGGATATCACCACGCGATTCAGCGTAGAAAAAGTGCTAAGCATTGTGCCACACTTGAGGTCTACCTTCATCTCAACTTTGACGCAATCTCTGGGTTGCGCACCTTTGAGCGCTCGCTGAGTGGGCTGCGCGCGTCCAAAAAAAAAGTTGTAGAAGTAAAATGTTCATAAAATTTGACGTAAAATCCGAATCTGCAACAAAAAATGGTGGTTCTCATTTGAAAAAACAAAGTTGATCATGATTGCGCATGTTTGCGCGATTGCGCAATTTTGTCATTTTTGAATACTACGCAAAAAATTATGAAGAATAGCGTTAATCCGATTTTTTTCTTACACTATTAGAGAAAATAAGTGGGGGGAGCGTAGTTACTTGGACACCCTGTATAGATAAGTTACGGACGTGTTGTAAGACAAACAAGGAACCAGTAGAAAGGTAGCTACTGCAAAATCGGTAGTTAGTAGGTATTATAGACCCAAAAAATGCAGTAAGAGCTCTGGAAAAGCTAGTGTAGTTCACTACTTTCTAAAGGTGAAAAGGATCAAAATCATCAGTAGGTAGGTTTTTATATCGCAATGTAGGGTCAGAAAGGGATGTAAATAGGTATCCAAGTAGTAAAAAATTTATTGCCTTTTCAATACGGCAAAAATTTTTATTTTCGATCTGAAAAAGTCATTTCGGGACCCCCCGGAGTCTGAATCAGCTGTTCGCTATCGGCCATTTTCAAGTGACTTCACAGGTCGGTAGCTGTTTAGCGTCACTTCCAGAGTCCGCACCTAATTTTGTGACGACTCGAAATCCACCAAAAAAAGTTAGCATCTGCGTCTGCTGGCCCCATCTGTCTCGAGTCGTCACGATCTCAAGTCGTCACGTCTGACGTGGCGAAAACTCTCTAATTTTCCATATTTCTCCACTGTTGAACGGCTGAAAACCCCGCTGGCAGTGGCATTAAATTAAGGGTCGTCAATGCCATGAAATGCCTGCTTGTCAAAATCTCAACCTTTTTCGCATCCCGAGATAATCGTTTTTTTTTCGTCCCCTGAAAATTTTTTCTAAAATGGACACGTGGTGTTTTGGTGTGAAGCTCCTCAAATATGAACGTGAACATAAATGTAATTTCATCTTAGAAACTCGAAAAACTGCCTAACCCAAAAATTGGAAATGGGTGTCTGTGGGAACTCGCTTTTATTCACAGAAGTCGAGCTATGAAATCTGAGTAAGAAGTTAATTTTGAAGGCATCTAGAAGTCATATGGTAAACACTGTTACACGGGTGTTAGATACGCAGAAACATCCACCTGACAGTTTAGAACTCTCTCTCGGGCCTGGCGATGATGTCTACATCGAAAGCGCTCGCTTCCCGAACTCGACTGGCTGGTTACGAGGGATTCTCCAAAGAGTTGTTAACCTTAATTGGACCATGGTATTACTAGTGTCACCGAAACATCTCAGGAATCCCACAGGTTTCTCAAGGTGTCACCAAAGTAACCTAAATTAAATTGCAATTTTAAATTAAATGGACTGCAAAATTTTTTGTGGAAAGTCTATTGAAAGTCTCAAAATAACAATATGTCAAAAATTAATTGATTAAATCTAAAAATTTCAAAATTTTTGTCATACATATGATTTTATGATTTTTAATAACTTACAAAAATTGATAAAAAAATTGGGCTCTGTCCATTAATTATAAAATTGCAATTTAAATTGAGTTCATCTGGTGACACCTTGAGACAGCTGTGGAATTCTAAAATGTTTTCGGTGACACTAATGACACCATGGTCCAATTAGGGTTACAATAATTGAATTAATATAATTAACAAACTGACCCCACATTAAATACCATTCAGATTAAACTCAAAACAGTACTATCAGTTTTTTTCAAGACGATTTTTACTAACCTGAGTGCCATCTCCAACGTTGGAAATCTCAGAACAGCCATCGGCCGACTGATAACGATTATGCGCCCGCCGCAGTTTTGTGACAGAGTTTTAAGGCGCCACCGTATCCTTTGATCGCCCTGCGTCATTGGAAGATTCCACACAAAAATGTCTGCCGACTGACTTTCCATCTGAGAAACACCCCAAAACCTCACAGTTTACAAAGAGTACGAACATACCGAACACCAATTTGAGAACATATTGGGGCAAGAACCCTAATATCGTCTCATCGAAGTAGGAGTAATTTGGGATGTTTTGGTCCAAAAATGGCATATACCTTCTCGAGTTGGATCAGAGCGATTCAGAGTAATGTTTCCATTATTGGGATTCGATAGGGTTACTTATCAGCTCGATAGTCTGATCTGTTCTAACAAGAAAGAACCATTTTTGGACCAGTTTCCCAGCCCTGGTACACTCATGCATCAACAAATGTAAGTACGAATACATGCTGCAGTCACAGATTTCGACAACGAATTTGGAAGGGGAATCACACATACCATGGGAAAATACTCCTATTTATTACACACGAAGTTTGCACGTTATATTGTTGAAAATATCATAAATAGAGCAACAAAGATGTAGCCACGAACAATTAGATCCACGAATGAACATTCTATCAAAAATATCAAGCTGCAATGTTAGCATCCAGTGTATTCTAATCAGCTGAATCCGATTTATATCTATAATACAAATGTCTACAAGTGCGAAGAACCTCATCATGACAAAGCCTCCAAATCTAGAATACAGAAATAAATAAATATTTTGGGAGAAGTTTTCTAGATGGTTCCGAAATATTGATATTATTCAACGGATCAACACAAATTATGGCAGTTTATAAATTTGTAACAGGTTAATGCAAAATCGTATAAAAAGTTTATGGTTGCTAATTTCAATTATTAGCGGTTTTTTTTCCTGCAAATAATAATTAACTTATAATTATATAACTTATTATTATATTTTATGTGTTTAAAAAGTAGTTAACTGTTTACTGGTAATCAGTTTGTACATTACTAGTTATTAACAAGTGTATGTAAATGAAAACATCATCATTTTTCTATGTTGATCACTCGTCTGCAAAGAACACGGCTTTGCCATTGTTACCAACCATCCAAAATAAGAGAAAGAAAAACATCGATCGCATTTCGGTCAGCTAACATTTGGAAGGAGATTCGGCCTCTTTTGCGATTCACACTCGTGTTTCTGATTTATCGTTAGTTCAACCCTTAAATTCTCGTAGGGAACGAACGGTTGGTCCTACACGGCTCCGCGTGGTCTCAAAAATTTCTAAAAATTCTATACTATAGCATCAGAAAACGTAATTAAATTTTTAACAAACTGAATTAAACCTTTAGCAAACTGAATTAATCCTTTCACAAAATGAATTAATCCTTTCGCAAACTGAATTAAACTTTTTGCAATTTGAATTAATCCTTTCGGAAACTGAATTAAACCTTTCGCAATTAGAATTAACCCTTTCACAAATAGAATTAAACCTTTCGCATACTAAAACTTTTCGCAATAAACAAACAATTTAATAAATTTTTAATAAACAAAAATAATAATAAACAAGCACGTTAAACTATTCATACATAAATCAATGTTCTAAAGTAAACTATCGCATGACTAGTCCGATTTTTCAAGAAAGGCGAAGGTCAGTGGAGGGGTTGGCCTGTAGCTGCAGCAGGAAGTACGAGATAGACGTCCATTTTCAAGGAATTCGACCTTCCCTCCTTCGAGCGTTCAGCAATACTCACAATACTCACTGAACTAATATTTGAATCGCTGTAGCTACTCACCACAACAATGTTCCTCTCAAAAACAAAAACAAAAGTGAAAAAAACCTATGAACACTTTTATGACGAGAATGTTGACGGGAAGGGAAGGGTGACTATACACAGTGAAGGTCAATGAAAGTTTGCCAGTCCACAGGGGAGTAATTGACCATCAACAGGGAAGATATTCTCCGTCCGCAGATAAGGTATTGTTTTGGGGACTTCACTCACTCTTATGTCCTCTGATCATGTTTGGCGCAGAGGATTAATTTTATGAAAGGTTCACTTGTAATTGGGAAAGGTTTAATTCAGTTTACGAAAGGTTTAATTCCAATTGTGAAAGAGTTAATTCAGTTTGAGAAAAGTTGAATTCTAATGGTGAAAGGTTTAATTCAGTTTGCAAAAAGTTTAAATCAAATTGCGAAAAGTTTAATTAAGTTTGCGAAAGGATTAATTCAGTTTGCTTAAGGTTTAATTCAGTTTGCTAAGGGTTTAATTCAGTTCGCTAATGCTATATCTTATATTGATGGAAAAACAATACCTTCATATCAAAATTTTTTGAGTCAGGGGGTTTACCAAAATTTCAAACCTTTTTTTCAACCCTTAGAAGTGACCTACATCAACCAAAATCTTCGAGGCACAACTAGCCCCCAAATGGAGCCTACATTCCAAATTTCATCAAAATCGGTCAATGCTAAGTGGGGGAAGTGCCACATTTTTATTCGATTTTTGGATTTTACGTACCTTGAAACGTAAACCAACAAATTTTGAGGGGTGTTAAAAAAAATGTTCTTGGTCGATTCTAAAGGTTCATTATTGAAAATAATAAACTAGTGGTTGAATTTATCCAAAGTAAAATACAAGTAAATGATTCATTAACGTTAATATATAAAAATGAAGAAATTAAATCAAACTAAATTTCAGAAATCAAAATTATCTTTGGCACATAATTTCCTATAATTGAGTATTCATGGCGTAATCGCCCAATCCTATTGGGTTTTCTCGTACTTGTATCAAAGTTGTACATATTTATCTTCTTTAACAAAACTAGTTTTATTTGTCTTTTTTCTTCTTCTAATCTAGAAATACCTAATGTATACCCATCGTCTTCCAATATAAACAACAACAAAATGTGATATTCTTAGATGTACTCGTAAGTGAAAATAACGATTGATTTCTTTAACCCTGTACTTGGCAAAAGTATCCCTATGGCGATTCTTTCAAAATTTCCTCCCTAAAGTTCCTCCTCCAAAAACACGTTAAATTGAAAAAACTTCTGAAATGTTGAAATTTGAACAGATTTTCAACACGAGTGGTATAGTAAGTTCCTACACATCGTACACTGCCAATTCACCAATGAATGAGACTTGTTATTAAATAAAATGTATTTCGTTCTATTTCAATCAAAATAAAATTTAAAGAAAAAAATGGGGGAAAGAATCTATAAAGTAAAATAATTGAAGAATCGCTGGTAATAATTTATTACTAGCTGGATATAATTATTATACCTTTTCACTTGCTGCACTTACCAATTAGATAAAATAGTAAACGTCAAAATCTCATCAAAGACTTAACGAGTTTGTACTCTAAAATTTTGGTAGTTTTCCTATGGGGATTTGTTTCAATTTTTCCCCTAAAGTGTACCCTTGGCCCTCTAAAACATGATAAAACTGAAAAGCTTCTATAATGTTGAAATTTGAACAGAAAACACGTATGGTATATTATACGTTGCGAAGTAAAGTGTTAAAAACATGCTGATGGATCGGTTGTATCTGTCAGATTGGTCAAAATAACATGCCGGTCAAGTAACAAACAAAAAGTGATTTTTTACCTGTTGATTTCTATTTGGTAACGGCAAGACGAAATCACCGAAATTATAATGCTCGTTCGCGCACATGATTAGAGACTCCGAACAATTCGTGGCGTGGAGGAGAATAACGTGAATTTTTTTCCTGTAACAATCAAAAACATTTTGCGAAACTTGATATAACAAATACAATATTAAATGCAGGTGTTATATAGGAAAACGAACAGAATCTTCCGGATTTCAACGTGTTTATAGCATTGGCAGATAGACGAGAAGTTTCTGAACACGAAGCCATTTTCAGATTTTCGATATCTCAATTCGTTGAAAGTTAATTTTTGACAGACTTCAAAGCGTCGTATGCGCTCTATGGAGGAGGTAATCAGTTCGGTGTCATGGGACGACGATTTTAACATGGAACATGTTTTAGCCATAGGGTAAGTACCTGACAAAGTTACACTGGAAGGGGGACGCGGGAAGCGCCTTTTCAACACTCCGGTTTACGAGGCGAGAAGCGCCGAGCTTTTCAATGCATTTTAGATATGTTGCTAGGGATAATATAACTTTTGTATTATACGTACCAAAGACTAAAGATTCTTCACTAATTTTGGCTAAAACAAATTCCATGATTTTTGAGACGCCAAGCGCCGAGTATTTTTTTTGTATGTTTGTACACGCAGCATTTTTTTTTATTCCGATACCAATCTGCTGATTCTTTTTAAAATGTGTTATACCACTATCCATGGTGGTCCCGTTTCAATCAGATTTCATTTTGTTTTGTTAAAAAGTGTCCAAAATTTGGGAAAATAGTTGAAAAACGCGGTCTTTTCAGGAAGATTGTTCCGTATTCACGATACTTACACTGTAACCTCAGGCTGAGTGATTGACGGACCATTTGTGTACATTCAAATTGACGGTCGCATTCTAAGCTTTAAAATGAGATGCTACTTGAGGGGGTTCCGATAAGCAGAAAATTCGGGTAGTCTCTTCATCATCCAAAACATGTTGCAACGGACAAAACTTTAGGAAGTCATTGTTGGATTTCGAAGAAATTTTCAGTTATTGTTTGGGTTGCCGTGTAGATGGTCCCCCTGTGAAAATCATTACCCCCAGACTGATTGTAGCCACTACGCATGCACAAACGTGAGTTCCAAGTCATGGTCGTGCGTCCTCGTCGCACAACCCGGGCCCCCTGGGATGAATAGAGGTGGTCCCATTAGGTTTCCCTGGTGGACACCTCTTGAATTTCCAGGGGTGGCTGAATGACCCTCTGGCGACCAGGGAGGGAACCCCTGTTAACGGGTTCCCTGACCCTCTATTTAAAGCGCCCCCCTGTTATGGAAGAAACCCCAGACTTGCCTCATAACCCCCGTCAGCCCATTGGCTCGCGGGGTATTAGGGGAGGCGCCCCAGGCATGGGTGTCGGCCATCCTCTCCTTCCTCCTCATCCCTACCCTCTTCCTCTTCCACTGCCTCTTTGAACCACCAGTGTGCCCATTGTGAGCGAGCGTTCACTACCAGGTCAGGCCTTGGTCTCCACGTCAGACGAAAGCTTCCTATTGCTGCTAATGCTGCTATTGATATTGAACGAATACAGCATAGGATTCTTCCAAGGAGTTGCGCTGGATTGCGGCAGTGGCTGTGCGCAATGGGGTACGTAACATTAATGTTTACTTAAGCGAACGTTTTCCCACCCGCACAGTCATTGCCATCAAGAACCTCCGCCTGAAGCCCGACTATAAGCAGCTTGTCCAGGAAACTATCCTGGCAAATAGCAGTGGGGCTCTTCAAAAACAAAAAAAAAAGCTTCCATAACTTCTGTTTTTTTTTGAACCTATGAATTGTGAAAAAGCTGTTTTTAGAAACAATCATTCAATGTTTTAGATACTCGCACGAAAACAAAGATGTGGTCCCGTGAAGATAAGGTACGTTATTCCGCGATTTATAGTCATCGATTCGTAAAACTGCTCACGGATTCAGAAACTAATTTCAATTTCCTATAATAATCGATAGTATTTGGAAAAGGTTGTCATACTTAATGATTATTATCAATAGCTTTGGAATCGGTCGAGAAAAAAAATTGTACCCCCTTTCAAAATTTCAAAAATCGAATAAACATTTTTTCCGTCCGCCCGCCGAATCCCGTACAAGACACTGCCCATGGACAGATTTTGATGAAATTTGGTTTTATTGGCTCCATTGGGGATCTAGTTGTATCCGGAAGATGAAACGTGGGAGAAAACATTTTCAAAACGCCATAGCTCGAAAACTTTCGATAAAACTTTTGTTTTTCCATTAATTTAAAATAGAGACAAAATTATTTGACACCAACCAGAGCTTTGTGGGACAAACAGTCCGCCTAAGGAGAATAATGGGGGGAGCGCCTGATTTTTTTTAAATTTTTAATCGAAAGAAGACCTCATTCTGAGAATTTTGACACCAGCTCTTTTTGAATGAGTAGATCTCTTCCTATGATTTTTCATAGAAAAATCGTTTGGGCGGGACCTCCCAGCCCACCGTGACTTCAAAAAACATTCGAAACTGAAAAATCATAGAAAAAGGTATTCTCAAGCTAGAAGGTCGCGGTTGGTATTAAAATTCTCAGAATGAGGTCTAGTTTAGATTAAAAATGACAATAAATTTTTTACTGCATTTATATGACTAACAAGAACAGTTAAAAGACTGACATTTAATTTTTGAACTTGAAAAATGGATTAAAAATTGTCGAAAACAACCCATTCTCACCGGTGTCTCAAATCTGACAGGTCTGGAGCGAAATTGATGTCACTGGAAATTAGAACTACTGAGGACGGAGACCCGTGGAGATCGGCAAACCTGCGTATAGCTTGCCGCAATTTCTCGTCCGCAGCATTTTTACTACTGGATATGACGTGAAGGAGATCAACCTGAAACAAAACCAACAAAATTATGTGTAAGAAGAATAGCAGTGGAACCATGGTAGGGATGGGTATAGATTTATCTGAATAATTGATTATTTTGTCAAATAAGCGATGGTATTAAGGTTTAAATAATTGGACAATCGATTATTTTTTAATGATCACTTAACTCGAAAATTATTCATTTGGTTCTACCACTCTGATAAACTGCAAGACTTCACGAAAAACGTTTCGGTCAGGCAACTTTTTTGTAAAAACTTATAACTACACTATCATAAGCACCAAAATGAAATTGATAGCAGTTTAGAGCCGCAGTACAATACAAGATTCCGTCTAGATGGAAATGTTGTAAATCCTCGCCCAAGGTTGAAACTAACAACTCGGTGTCCGAGATATATTAGCAATGATGCATGGACATCTGAATGATGATCTAAAAAATCCTGGGGAGTATACCAGAATTAACTATAAAACGAAAATCTACTCCTTCTTGATAAAAGTTGGTCCTCAAAAGGTAGAGTCTCCCTTAGTTAGCAAGTTCGTGTAAGACTGAATAAATTTAGTAATGTATGTACTACATAGAATTTTAAAAATTCAAAAAAAGTGACGGTGAAGTAACAATTATGTTTTAGGAAAATATATAAAACAGAGAAGTAAACAGCTATGATTTTAAGCAAACAAACTACAACGACTCCCTAAAGCAACACAGACGTAGGTCTAGCGCTTTAGGGATATTGATATAGTTTTATTTTGAAATACATATTTTCTTTACTTCATGTACAAGTACAATAATGTGTATCGTAGATACAAGGAAATGTTTATCATTTCAAAAGATGTATTTTATATTGTATGTTCTTTTATATCAATAAATCATTCTCTCTCTCTCTCTCTCTAATCAGCTCAGGATTAAAATCAGTAATTGTACTGATTTTCAGTCTCAAATACTGTCTTATAAAGCCCAAAATCGATAAAGATGAAACAATGAAATGCCGTATTGCAAATTGCAGCTGTAAGTCTAGTGATAAAGTGACGCTAGCGCTCCAAGAGTTCTAGTTACCAACTACTCAATTTCCATTTTCCAATCTCAACGGAATTTATAAGAGAAGTTTGTGATATCACAAGAATTTTGAGAGCATTAGGATCAGGAAGAACAGATTTTATTTTAGGGCGACCCCTAAAATCAACTGACGATCAATGATCGATTTATAAGTGGGTACGGATTTACTAGTATGTGCGAACTGATTGTATTAATCTATAATTCCTATATGTTTGAGAAATTTAAGAATAATAGGTGAATTACAATTTAAAGTGCGATGTAAATTGATGTTACCTGAGCATCGTTCAGCTCTTGTATAATAATAGGACTTTCTTTGTGAACGTCGCATACAACTGTGAATTCGGCTTCGCGGTATTCTTCGAAAAACGTGTTCCTAATAGCTTGTACTATCGTCAAAGCGGACTTCCCGTGAGGTATCTGTAACACACAAACATAAGTATGTAGATGGATCGGCCTTTAAAATTAAAAATATTCAAATATTTTGCAATAGTAAAAAAATCAAGGCTCAAAACGGCAAACTTGTGTGACAATCAAAAGTTGAGAGGTCTGCAGTAACTATTTACTTTACTGTAGCGATAAAATACCTGGGAGTGATGACCCAAGTTAACATTCTGAGAAAATATCAACAAAGCATGAACAGTTGAAGGGAAATTGAGAAGGCTCGTGATCAACCTGGGAGGCCCCTCACTAGCAAGAGGAAAATGTTGATGCGCTCCGCAGAAGCTGTGATGTTCTTTGGAGCAGGACAATCGAGTATACAAAAGTATTGCCAAAAGATGGAGTCAGTTCAAAGTCGAAGCGCCCAACGGACAGGCAGCGCTTATCCTACGGTTTTTGCCTTTACTATGCAGGTAATAGTAAACAAGATCCTGCCAATATACCTGCTGGATAAGAAAATATCAACAAAGCATGAACAGCTGAAGGGGAATTGAGAAGGCTCATGATCAACCTGGGGGCCCTTCACTAGCCAAGAGGAAAATGTTGATGTGCACCGCAGAAGCTGTTATGTTCTATGGAGCAGGACTATCGAGTATCCAAAAGTATTGCCAACAGATGGAGTCAGTTCAAAGTCGAAGCGCCCAACGGACAGGCAGCTCTTATCCTACGGTTTTTGCCTTTACTAAGCAGGTAATAGTAAACAAGATCCTGCCAATATACCTGCTGGATAAGAAAATATCAACAAAGCATGAACAGCTGAAGGGGAATTGAGAAGGCTCATGATCAACCTGGGGGCCCTTCACTAGCCAAGAGGAAAATGTTGATGTGCACCGCAGAAGCTGTTATGTTCTATGGAGCAGGACTATCGAGTATCCAAAAGTATTGCCAACAGATGGAGTCAGTTCAAAGTCGAAGCGCCCAACGGACAGGCAGCTCTTATCCTACGGTTTTTGCCTTTACTAAGCAGGTAATAGTAAGCAAGATCCTGCCAATATACCTGCTGGAGGAGAAGAGTGAGGATCTTTCAACCTCCACAGGAATGGAGAGAATAGGTTTTGTTCCAGCAAGGCAACTGCGGTCGACCGCGGTTAGCCCAAAAACCACAGCCTTATAGATCGCGGTTGTGTGACAATCACCGTGGTTCAACCACTGCTGGAACACTCAACAGCCAGTTGGTCGAAAATCGCGTTACTTCTGAGTATGTGTGACTTCAGGTTTCCATACCTGCTTATCGTCGGATGCATAATGAATCAAATACCTTTTCTCATTGCTGTAATCGTTTAAAATTCCTAAAAACTGTTTCTTTCATGAGGATGGCAAAAAATATTGTACAGATCCAAAGCAAGCAAAGTAGAAGTAGTAAGTAAAGTAACACCTTTCTACTCAATAAAAACATCAAATTTCTAGCTGATTGATGTTTTATTGAATAGAAAGGTTTTACTTCATCCTCACTACCATATCTACGAATAATGCGTTGGTATTTTATGTACGAAAAACGAAGGTTTTCTTCGAAAAATCCACTTTCTAGCACTCAGAATTATTCGGAAGTATCACTATTGGATTCAGCGTGAAAAATTACATAGGAAATGATACTAAACTCGTCAAGTCATCTTGAGATGATGATCTTGATGAGTGACCATACACCGCGATTTTTTGTAAAACACGTTTTCTTGCATTCAAACTTGATTTACTCTTCCAATTTGAATTTAAAAAGAAAACTTGATATACCGTTGGAAAGCTGACAATTTAAGCATATTTTTTTCTGAAGAGCGCCCATCGAAATGGAAAGGCGTTCAAAGTGAAAACTTCAATTTAAAAAGAGTCATATTTCGAAAAAAAAATTGAAGTTTGCTTTTCGACTTGATTTTTAGAGATGGTTTATTGCTAAAAGATTTCGGTTTTACACTAGGTAGCTTGGAAATTTAACGCTCTTGCCAACGATATCCTTAAATTTGAATTTATCTGGCAAATAACAGGAATTATGGCAATTTTAATGACGTAAAGTCGAAAACGCGAAAAAAAACTTCGAAGTGAAAAAAAGGCATTTTGAGTGAGTTAAGAAAAAATTGCCAGGAGACATTTTTTGTAGCAAATTACTTGTACAATCGATCCTTAAAGTTTGGTCCATCCAAATGGTAGACACCCTGTATAGGTATGATGTTATAGAAAAGTCACAATTTTAATGCAAATTTATCTTCACGAGGGAGTAAAGAGATTTCAAGGTTTCCTTTGTGAGAGCGAGACATTTTAGGACATTGGGTTGAAGCTTCACACGTTTCTGAAAAAAGTTCTTCCAACAGGGGGGTGAAAAAAATCCATTACTTAACACATCTACTGTCTACTGTACCTATATTTGATGACTATAAACTCTCAACCAAAACACCTTGGGAGGTCCTTCCACCGCGGAGCTCGTTTTGAAATGAGAAGGTTAAGGTAGAGGTTTCTTTAGTGTGAGGTTTCCAATCTTGACCGCTCGCGACCGCACTCCTCAAAGTTGTCGGGTTTGGGTCGACCGTGGTCGAGTTGCTGGAACAGTGGTTCAACCGCAAAGTTGGGCAGATTGTCGTGCTGGAACAGTGGTTAGTCCTAATGCGCATGCGCTGGTCGACTGCGGTCGACCACGGTCGCCTTGCTGGAACAAACCTAATAGCTTTTGTTCCAGCAAGGCAACTGCGGTTGACCACACTCGACCGGCGCATGCGCATTAAGACTAAACCACTGTTCCAGCACGACAATCTGCCCAACTTGGCGGTTGAACCGCTGTTCCAGCAACTCAACCGCGGTCGACCCAAACGCAACTGCTTCGAGGAGTGCGGTCGCGAGCGGTCAGGATTGGAAACCTCACGTTAAAGAAACCTCTACCTTAACCTTCTCATTTCAAAACGAGCTCCTCAGTGGAATGACCTCCCAAAGTTTTTTGGTTGATGAGAGTTTATAGTCATCAGAGATAGGTACAAATTGGACAGTAGATGTGTGAAGTAGTGGATTTTTTCACCCTCCTATTGGAAGAACTTTTTTCAGAAACGTATGAAGCTTCAACCAACCCAATGTCCTCAAATTTCTCAATCTCAAAGGAAACCTTGAAACCTCGTGAAAATAAAGTTGCATTAAAATTGTGACTTTTCTGGATGTACTTCAAGGGTCGATTGTACAACTAATTTGCAACAAAAAATGTCTCCTAGCAATTTTTTCTTAACCCACTCAAAATGCCTTTTTTCACTTCGATTTTTTTCGCGTTTTCGACTTTAAGTCATTAAAATTGTCCTAACTCCTGGTTTTTACCAAGTAAATTCAAATTTAAGGATATAGTTGGTATGAGCATTAAATTTCCAAGCTATCCAGTGTAAAATCGAAATCTTTGAGAATTAAACCATTTCTAAAAAATCAAGTCAAAAAGCAAAATTCAATTTTTTTCGAAATATGACTCTTTTAAACTGAAGTTTTCATTTTGAGCGCCTGCCCATTTCGATGGGCGCTCTTCAGAAAAAATATGCTTAATTGTCAGCTTTCCAACGGTATATCAATTTTCCTTTTTGAAATTCAAATTGGAAGAGAAAATCAAGTTTGAATGCAAGAAAGCGAGTGTTTTACAAGAAAATCGAGTTTTACGCAGTGTATGGTCACTCTTGATCTCAAGATGACTTGACGAATTTGGTATCATTTCGTATGAAATTTTTCACGCTGAATCCAATGGTGATACTTCTGAATAATTCTGAGTGTTATTAGAAAACCTTCGTTTTTCGTACATAAAATATCGACGCATTATTCGTGGATATGGTAAACTGCACAAGGGACTTGATATTCAATAAAAACATCAATCAGCTCGAAATTTGATGTTTTTGTTGAGTAGAAACATGTTACTCTTCTACTTTGCTTGCTTTGGATCTGTACAATATTTTTAGCCATCCTCACCAAAGAAACAGTTTTAATGTAATTGAATTTTAAATGATTACAGCAATGAGAAAAGGTATTTTATTCGTGATGCATCCCAAGCGACGATATGCAGGTATGGAAACCTGAAGTCACTCAAACTCAGAAATAACGCGATTTTTTACCAACTAGCTATTGAATGTTCCAGCAGTCACTGCTGGTTGAACCACGATGATGGTCACACAACCGCGATCCATAAGGCTGTGGTTTTTGGGCTCACCGCGGTTGGCCCTACTGGAACAAACCTATTATAGGTATGGTGAGAAAGGAAGAAAGAGAAGATTCACTCAGAAAATGGCAAGACAAAGGGAACAGATAGTCACTGTAAATGTGAACTGACGATTGAGGAAGACCCACAACAAGTCAAGTCAGAACAACAACAGGCAACTCGAAGAACTTATCAAATACAGTTATCTTCTTTTACTATATAGGATCTAAGATCTGACCTCTGAATGAAGAGGATGAGGATAGCATCCACCAACTGTCACTGTTTGGGCGGACTTCCCAAATCAAATCACCGAATATTTTTCCAGCAAATAGAAATATAATAATTCGAACGAATACAACATACTTGGCAGTTTTCGATGTCCCAGAAGACACCAATGGGTGGCAGTCTTTCAGATTCGCTCTCTCCGCGCTCCCGGCTTCCCCGCACTGCTGAGCCAGTCTTCCCCTTCTTCTTCGCACCCTGAATAGATCCCGGCTGACTGTCTGAAGTGTCTGAGTTACATACTGGAGACAATCGAGGCTCGTGGATTGGTGGTGGTGGAGGAAACTTGAAGGAAGGTTTGTGGCCGCCAGCTCCCGCATCTCTGAACTTGTCCAATAGACTTTGAACAGCTGGAAAGGAACAAATTTCAATCTTGAAACTACTTCACATCTTTATAAATGAGACCAAAAACAAAACATGGTTCTAATCATGTCCGAACAAATAGAACTTCAATGATCAACATGCCAATAGTAGGAGAACCTACTAATAGTAGGAAGATGGTAAAAATGGGATGACTAACAAATAATTCATTAAAAACCTGTATAACATATTTAGAAGACTCTAGTAAGTAAGTCATAAGTAGTAGTCTGAACAAAATCTAATTAATTTCCTTTGTGTTTCAGATAGTCTGTCTGTGTGTGGTCAGTATCGAAGCCCCCACGAACTAAACAGAAAAATGTCTATTTTGAGGCAATAAAATTATATAATTTTATATCAAAGAACCCACCAACATAGTAAAATACAAGAAGAATAGTCCATTTAAAACACATCAACACATTTGAAAAATAATATTGTAAAGCACGTTTCAACACATTTCCTCTCTTCAACTTCCCACAAATTGTTCGGATTCAAAAGAGATATGGTTTGATGAGGAGACTATGGAAATATTTCAATAACTACCTAGTCCAGACATTTGAAACAATCAGACATCGTAATTTGTCTTCTCGCAAGGCGAGAAATTTGTTTCGAAGCCCATTGCCAAATAATTTATGAAAAAGGATTCACCATTCCTTCCTTTCCCACTAAAAACAGCAAGAACAGTAAATTCTATCAAAACCATACGTAGTTCAAGAAATGAAATATAGATAGCATCGTGATGTCGTACAGCTATATACCTGAAGGTGATGTACTCATATTCATGAATGTAGGTAACTTATGTATTGTGTGGTGCTCCCCAACCTACTTATCAGTAGTTTCAAGGAATGAAAGGGCATCCACTCAGTCATAGTTTTTTCTTCAAAATTAGAATAGCAAGAGAAAGAAACTTTATAACTTTACACGACGGAACAAAATAATTTCATTGTTCCATATCCCTCCAAATGCTTAACCACCACGCATTTTCCTACCAACTGGAGCTACCAATGGGTTTCCACGGACGATTGAAAGGAATATTGCACTCAACAGTAATTATTGACCGAGAACTTGTAAATGAGCACTACAAGCGTAAACTAGTAATATTCACGTAATAAGTAACACAAGGAAAACCCATCATACCTGTAACCATTAGATAAGATATTTGAAGTGAATCATTAGTACAGATTGAGAAAAACTTGCACGACAGCTCACCTTTACTCTTGTGTTGGGTGCTATTGTTAGGCATTTGAGGTTTTTTTTTCATCGAATGGCTGTCAAAATGAACACGCAATTGAATGGACCCTAATGAACAATATTGATGCGACTCGAAGGAAGAATGGTAAAACCACTCCAACTGAAAAACCAATAGTAGAGAAAGTTTTCAACTCACGAACACGAAAAATTATTTTGACTAAGGTTAGCTTACGAATCGGTTATGAAACCTCCTGACAGTGTTGTCGAAAAAGTGCCTCCCACCATACATCCTTGATGAATATTTAGAGACCTTTCAATCAAATTTGGATGGATTACGGTTGAATAAAACGATGCGGATTAAGGTAATCAATTAAATTAAATTGTCCGAGGGTTTCGATTAGTGCAATGTTACATGCTAGATACCTTCTTCCATGGCAGTATCGAAACAGTCATTTGATGGCTGTCGGGTGGGAGGGGGTGGTGGGAGCACTCCTCTGAAGTAGACTAGAGGTCTGTTCGGCTAACGATTCCGAACGGTTCGGGACGGGTTCCGACCTCCTTTGGGGCGTTCGGTTAGGCCCAGAACTGGTTCGGAACTGTCTATCCGCTGTTCGGCTAGGCATCCGGAACCGTCCAGAATCAGTTCTACCAGTTCTGAGATTTTCTCGGGACCAACAGTTCCGCACATGCGCACTGGATATTCCGCTTATCAGATAGTCTTATCGTTTCGCTTATCATCAATTTTTTTGTTTATTTTATCGTAGTCTCCTATGGTCTGTCATCTGGGGGTTTCTGGTAATCCTAATCCTACTCCTTATGACGATTCTCATGAAGTTTCGGAATAGGATGATAAATTAAAATGTTTCTTCTTCTTCGTGACCATCCAAAAAATAAGAACTTTTTAAAGAACACTGTGCCTCTTCTAAATGAAGGTGATCATCGAACACTTCGTAGTGAGCAGGAACAAGGGGCTGATTCCCCAACGGTATAGCTAAGTCCGTTTATAAAAAATTGTTATAAATTTTTTTAAAAATTTTTAAAAAGGATTTAAATCCTTTTTTATGAAAATGTTTATGTTTATGAAAATCCGTACCTAATAAACCGTTGTGAAATAATTTGCGTTTGTTATTCGAACGAGACAAAGGCCTAAGAGGCTGAGCATCGTGTTATGGTAGGTATTTATATTTGGTGCTGTGGGCATCGGAACAAGGCATCATAAAACCAAAGTTTCGGGAGTTGTACCATCTCAAATTCAGTAGGTAGGTTACCTGGGGGCATGATTTTTTAAAAGTATAATCTTGAAGAGACAGTGACGTTCATCCTTGTTATGAATGCCGACCTTGGAGATATTTCTATTGTGGATTTTTTTAAATCGTATTTTCATATTTTTATCCTAATAAACCGTTGTGAAATAATTTGTTTTTGTTATTCCTCCTACCTGAAGTACCTACATAGCGCGCAAATTTGTTGGTCCATAGACGCGCAATTTGTTAATCAATGTGCTTAAACGTTTTCACCTTTGTTGTGAAAATTTCGAAATTCTTGGAAATTACGTTCGGAGTGATTAGTACTTACCTTCGTGACATGGGGCAAAATTTGATTTGTTGACAACAAAAGTGGAGCTTTGAATTACAAGCTTTTTCGAAGGTCTCACTACATTTCATGCATGAAGTAACTCATCGTGAGTCGAACTATGTTTCAAAACATTCGTAACGGTTTTATGGCAAATTTTTAAAATTTTCATTGTTTAATAAAAGAACATGAGGATAAAAGGATGAGAGATTAATAGGTACAACAATAATTTTGAATCATTCAATTTTAAACTTTAAAAATCCCGTTAAATGTAAATAGAGGCTTCAAGAACTTAAAAAAATACAACATCCTACTTACTGTAAACTTTATTAAACATACCTACCTACTTAGAAAACTGAAATCAAAATTAGTTCTTTATAAACATTTTCGACAGCTAATGGAGTCGTTGTCCTAAAATGTTCAATAAATTAATGATTTTCTCTCTCTTGACAAAGTTCTTTAGAAACATTGACTTCCCTAATACGAGTACAACTAGAGTTTGTTGAAGAAGAGTTGAAAATGCAGAATAGAGAATACAATATTTATTCTCTATATTGGATAAACGAGAGAATGCTGAAACTGCGAATACGGATTATTAATATTAATTTCATTTAACGGAAGTAGACAACAACAGGAGATGACAAATGGAAGGAGGTTACAATGCAGGCTATCGATTCCGAACGAGTTCCAAAGGCGTTCGGCTAACAACGATTCCGAACTGATTCTATCCCTTCCACTTTCAGAATCGCGTTCTGTCCGGAACTGGTTCGGAATCGTTAGCCGAACAAACCTATTGACTTGACTTTAAACTTGATTGCTTGTGTTGTGTTGTGATATCAACAAGTTGTACAAAAAATAAAATTCACCAAATATTCCAAAACTGTCTTGAAGTGCCAATTCGTTTACATTACAATAGAGGTAAGATGACTAGACTACCGTTCAAAACGACAGACTCTCCAAAGAATGTGGACTCCTCGAAATCATCCATTCAGATGTATGGGGACCGTACCAGACACCATCACCAGGAGGAGCAAAATACTATGTTAGTTTTACTGATCAATACTCTAGATATACGAAGATATACTTCCTAAAACAGAAAAACGATGTAATAGAAGCTTTCAAAACATACAAAAATGAAGTAGAAAACTCAACAGGGAAACGCATAAAATTCCTACAAACTGATAATGGCAGGGGAGAATATTGTAATGCGAAATTTGATAAACAACTGAACGAATGGGGTATCCAAAGACGATTGTCAGCACCTCATACTCCTCAACAAAATGGGCTTGCCGAACGAAAAAATCGATCCCTTATGGACAAAGCTAGGTGTTATTAATTGAAGCAAAATTGCCACAAAATTCTGGGCAGAAGCATAAACACGGCAAATTATATCCTGAATCGATGTCCATCAAGTTCACTTGATGGTTCAACACCATTTCAAAAGTGGGTTGGACGAATTCCATCGGTCAGACACTTACATTTATTTGGAGCAAAATCATTCTTCTTGGACAAACGCAAGAATAGAGGAAAATTGACCCTCGTGCAAACGAAGGGATATTCATGGGATACTCAGAAATCTCAAAAGCTTACAGGATCTGGGCACCTCATCTAAACAAAATAGTGATTTCCAGGGATGTCAAAGTACTGGACAAATACTCAGAACTCTTCAACTCGGACGAAGAGTTGAAACTGTCACTGGAGGAACCTGCGAAGCCAATGTTCTACAAATTCCAGTTACCAGCAGTTAACAGGAACCAAAGCAGACGACAGGTCAACGCACCAGCAGCAACTCCAAACAGTGAAGAAAATCAAATAGAATCACAAGAAAATGAAACAGAACAAGACCGAGCTGAAGAAAATCAAATAGAATTCCAAGAGAATGACAAAAACGAAAAAGACAAACCAAAAACGATTCAACAGAAATTATAAAAATAGATGCTACAAAACAAGCCGAACCTCAACATGATGGAATTACAACAAGATCAGGAAGAATACTCAAGACCAAGATCAGGAAGAATACGTCAACTGGGATTGGAAAGGAACCCAGCAAACCATCTCGTGAGGGGGAGTGAAATAGGTTGATTCACTCGATGAACTATAAATGTTCAACACCCGTTGGTAATTTATTCAACAGGTGTTGTACAGGAAAAGTTTATTGACTTGACTTTAAACTTGATTGCTTGTGTTGTGTTGTGATATCAACAAGTTGTACAAAAAATAAAATTCACCAAATATTCCAAAACTGTCTTGAAGTGCCAATTCGTTTACATTACAATAATAACAACTGCAAGTTAATGAGTAT
>CM019170.2:12455874-12500910 GCA_009739505.2 Apolygus lucorum
GGGATCAAAAGTTTCCACCAGCTTTTGGTAATTTTACTTGGGTATGACTTTTTTCGTATCGATTTAAATTTTTTTTTAAAGATCCATTCGATTTAAATAGATTCATTTTGAAGGATCTGACATCCCTATTGAGATCATTAAAAACACGTCAGTTTACAACAGCTGATGCTTAGCATCCGGCCACTATAGTCGGTCAACACCCAAAGTCTCATTTGAGTCTAAAAATTCAATACCATGGAAAATCAATACATTTATATCGAAAGTTTCCGGCTATGAGTTATTTCATAAATGTGTCAATTACGAAATCACGAAAGTCAGAATGTATCCGGAAAAAAGGAAGGAGGACTTTCGAACGTTTAAACCACATCCAAACTGCTAAACTAAACTAAACCATAAATGGGTCAATACTTTAAAAGGTTGGGCCTTGTAAAGGGTGGCTGGATACTATAAAAAGGCGGATATTCTAAAATGATGGATACTACAAACTGTTTGTACTGAGTTCGATGGATACTGCACTTAGTACTGACTAGGATGAAAGATACCTACTGATTATTAGTCTCTAACAACAATTGTGACAACTTGTCACGATGAATCTCTGATAGTCTATATTCTTCATTAGGAAATCAAAGAGACATAAATATTTATCTTTGCTTTCGTTCTTGAGCGAAGAATCCACGTTTTCGGTAATGTTTGATCTTTATTCGAGGTTAAAACTTCCAAAATCGGGACTCATTTAGTAACCTCTGTTAATCATCAAGTTACTTGGTAATCTCCAATGTTTTTCAGGTTTGGTGGGAAACAAACTTTGGGTTTGGGAATCCTGGGGACGGCCATTTTTACGTTACTAACGCCGTTCGCTGCTCGCGCGGGCCCCAACTACCTCATCGCTGTCCGTTTGCTCGAAGGCCTCGGTGAAGTAAGTATTCATTGAATTTTGAAAACCGCAAGTTACAATTAGTTCACATCATCTGTCAATTGATTGGGAATGAAGTCTTAAGAAATTACAACTCCTTTTTGGCCGAGCTTTCGGTGAATATAAATCAAACTCAAGGGATCAAAGGATGTGTTACCGTGTGAACATCACATCAGCGTCAACAAACCAGTCGTTAGAGATGCTACCATAGCTGGTGGGAAATGAAATTCGGAACTGTCGCAGGTAAAGTGAAAACAAGGGGAATTTAAAACATCATTTTAGCTAAAAATGTTGAGTAAAAATATCAGGAAACACAGCCTTGGGAATACAGTGTTAATTACAATGTTGTAATTACATTACAGTGGCATCTCTTACGACTGGTTTGTTGATTGACGCTGATGTGATGTTCACACGGTAGGTAACACATCCTTTGAGCCCTGAGGAAGGTGATAAATTCACCGAATGCTCGCAGAAGAGGAGTTTTATTTCCGAAGACCTCATTCCCAATCAATTGACAGACAATTGATTGTTGGGTCGATCATCATATTTAGTTCATCTTCCTTAGGAAGAAAAATCGGTCCATTATAGACCATTTTCGCGACTGTCTAGTCGATAAACTAAAGGCATAGAAGTGGTCCATAATACTGTCCATAATAAATCAACTTTCTGATATTCGCTTTAGACTACTAGTTTACCAATTCTTACCATAAAAGAAAAAACATTTTGAGATTCCTCAACCTCACACAAAAATGGCTCTAGAGCCACCGCCCAAATTTACTTTTTTTAAATAGTGTAATTTTAATCTGTGAATAATTATCAATAAATTTAGATTTTGGGGAGTTTTTCGTTGTCATTCCAATGGAAAAAAGTCAATATTGAACTCCCAAACTGTGTAGTTAACAGAGAAATAACTAGGTGTCTACTGCATAAAAACTTTCTGTGAGGATATTTTTATAAAACTTTTCTAATTCCCATACGAATAGGCAGAGGAAGTATATTTAATCCTTTATAAATAAATTCATGCAAGAAAAATTATTGCACGAACTTCAACCTTTCATTTATGTTATCTATGACAACAATCAATTGCTGATGATAAGAAGCCAAGTCATACCTGCGGAGTTGGTTCTCTTGATTTCTTCGACGAGGAAAATTCTTTACTCATTTGTTTAGAACGGACCATTTTGTGACTGAATCTGTCACATTACGATTGTTAATTTATTGGGACTAATCAAATTAATGTGTCAGGGCACGACATTTCCAGCGCTGAACCAGCTCTTGGCCCAATGGGTGCCACCGCTCGAAAGGGGACGAATAGGCTCGCTCGTTTTTGCAGGTGAGTGAATTTTGAAATAACGACTGAGGTAATATTCACTTAGTGGTTGTAAAGAACGAATAATTAGCGAAATGTTTATTAATAATTATTCACATCTTGCTCGTTCATTATTATTTAGTAGTCATTGATTTGATGAATCCTTAACAATCATACACAGTATTTATGCAACTATGAAGGTGTTAACAAATGATAATTACTTCTAAGAATCAATGGAATTTCATTTAAGGACACGCATAAATCAGATAAAATGAAGATGAATATTTCAAGTTATTTTTTCGAACACTGTTTTGTGAACACTTGTGTTCGTTTGTTTATTTAAGCCGGAAAATAATGAGGATGAAGACCCGTCACTCTCTTACTATCAAAGTCCTTTCAATCCTCAGTCTTTCTTAAATTCACTGCTGATATTAGGGCAGAATTTTTGGTTCTTACTCATCCCGTCACTTGTGATCTGAAAAAGCTGAGCTTTTGATTAAATGCAGGAAATTGTACTGGCTGATGGGCGGACGGTCAAAATTGTCCGTCCACAATAAGCTCATACTCTACAAGCAAGTCCTAAAGCCTGTCTGGACTTACGGTGCACAACTGTGGGGGTGCGATTCTGCTACATTTTGTTCTAAACACAAAATTCGTTATTGCGTCGTTGTCTCTTTTGCCAACAATCTAAAGGAGAGATTGAGACAACGGTGTCAGCGATTGAGCTCTGAAGTAAGCATATAAAATCCCAGAGTATCCTCTCCTTGTCGCAAATCCCATAAGCTTTGAATGCTGCCAAGTTTGTTCATTTATCGCGAACAAAGTCATGGCCATTGATCACCAAACCATGGGTGTCCTTCATCATTTCCCAGCATCCATCGCAGGTCATGGGCAGCCCTACAAATTTTCAGCTACATCTCTGGTGGAGAGCATCCCTGAACTGGAGAGCAGAATGGTCAAAATCACCTAATCTTGGGAGTAGCACTGTGAGCCACTGGGAACATTTGACTTCTACTATTAGATTATGTTTCTTCCCGCAGAATTTTTTTCTGTTTTCAATTAAAGAAAAAGAGCTGTTTGACTACCGCTCCTTCTTAGTAAAGATCGGGAAAGCCACTTTGATGTTGTCTGCCACACCTTCTTCACATGCCCACAATGGGAGGGTATGAGGAGGAGTGCGGAAGAGGCCATCGAAACGTTGCGTCGACAGACAATCGTACATGAGATGATTAAGAACAAGTCAAGCTGGGACGCAATGGCAGTATTTGCCACAGCAGTCCTCAAAGAACAAAAGCTGGATGGAAGATGGGAGGAAGAAGGTGAGGAATAGAATTGAAGGAGAGACCAGAAGTAGGAGCAGCCTTTTGGCACACAAAAAAAGGCTCACCCTTAAGTAATACTGTACAAGTGGTTCCGGGGTGAGTCTTAAGCAGAGGGAGTGAGGTTTTAGTTGGTATGCCCAATGCATGGGGAGTCCAAAACTGTTGGGATGAACTTCCCCTTCACTCTTAAAGAGTTTCCCCACTCCAGTAACAAAAAAAGGAGTGCATTTTGTGAAGAGCGCTATCAAATGAACTGCTTGTACCTTTGCGCGAGGTCAATACCGAAGTAGCCTCTTTTTAAGTCTGAAATGTAAAGGTCGCGAACTTCGGAGTTTTTTAAATTGCTAGACCATGTAGAGTAATTGTTAGAGAGAATAACTCTTATTCGGCTAAATTTGTAATTTCAAGCAGATGTAGTAAAACTTTTCTTCGTATTTTCCGTGGATTATTGAATTATTCTACCTACAACATACCTACGTTTACAGGGAACCAGATCGGGACGGTAGTCTCGAGCGCCATCAGCGGACTTCTCCTCGATATATACGACTGGCCCGTCATATTCTACCTCTTCGGCACCCTGGGGGTTCTCTGGTACGTCTTCTGGATCTTCCTTTGCTACAATGATCCCGCCTCTCACCCTTACATCACGGAAAAGGAAAAGGATTACCTCGAAGAGACGTTAGGAGGCATCAAACGAAAAGAGGTTTGTCATCCTTCAATTTCTCAGCTTTGACAGTGTTCCTGTAACACACTTCTTTTTCTTTTCTTCTTTATTTTGGCATCACATTATGTATACAGCCATAATATATGATAATTGCAATCTATATGCTTACTTTACAATCTGATAGAAATTTGAACAGTTCGTCATAAATTATTATATACCTGGATGACAAAATGAAATGGTATTCAAAACTAAAATTTATGATACTGTTTATTGATAATTGTCTTTGGTTGGCATATTCTGGGCTAGACACTCAAACCCTATCAAAATTCCTGGGATTTCTTCAATGATCACCAATTGATGCAATCTTAGCCGAATCTGGAGAACAACCATCAACGCTCCGATTTCAAATGCTAGCTGATCACTATGTGTTGAGGATAAAATCCAACAGACGAAACATGGATCAGGAGTTTTGCAGGCTAATTGTATGCACGCTTAATTCAACAACTAGGATGAATGAACCACTACTAGTAAATAGTTTCACGCAAGAAGATGTGGATTATTCTTGACTCCATTGTACCGACAAATCATGTCCATTCCTATTGACTTATGAAGAAAACCAAGCTTGTAACGCACCTATAGAGCTGTTACAAGCTTGGTTTCAAACAGAGAACGCAATCAAACCCGATTCACCTGGGCACCATATAAATTACCCTATAAGAAGGCAATTAATATCTGTTTTCTCTTAGTGCTGTCCCGTATAGCTTTGATGGGTAACCACATTGTACTTGTTGCATTGTCACACTTCATATCGTAATGAACTCCCCATTCATTTTCACTTTAATTTACGACGATTCTTGTAATTTTTAAAGCTCGAGAGTAAATTTTGGATGACGTAGAAGGCCAGAAGCAACATTTTCGAGTCAATGTACCCTGATTCCTTCAATTGTCAATTATTGTGCGAGAAGAGTTGCAAAGACATCCGATAAGTGGATTACTTCCTTCACCGGATGAATCACCCGATTCGTCTGAAAAGAGCACTTCTAATGTTCAAATTCAATTTTTCAAATCAAATCTGCAGTTTTGTAAGAGGTTTCGATTTGATTAGATTTTTCATCCATTTTTCAGCACCTGAGAGTACCGTGGGGCTCGATGGCCACTTCTCTTCCTCTGTGGGCGCTCATCATCGGGCAAATCGGCCACGACTGGGGCCTCTTCACCATCCAGACGGACCTGCCGAAGTACATGAAGTCCGTCATGAAGTTCTCTATCGTTCAGGCAAGTAAACGAACCATGAACTCACTCGGGTAACTAGGTAGGTACGGTATATAAAGTGAAGTACGAGTTGTTATGGATCAAAACAACCCAAAAGGTGATGGAAATTTGGTGGACCGTAACTGGTCTATTCGGAACTGTAATGGTTGAGTTTTGTTCTCTAGCAGTAATTCACTATCAAAGACTAAACATTGGTTTTATAATAATTATAAAATAATTATTATTTTCAAAATAATTCACGAATCTGCATACTTATATGAATTTAATTTTCAAATGTTTTTGAATAAAGTTAAGGAAATCATATGAATCAAAACGGCCTAAAATACAGTGTAATGTAAACCATCAAATTTTCAAAAATTTGGGGTTTGATTAAATTTTTTTAACTTGGTTTATCACTGGATTACCTTGGTTCAAGGTTGTTCATTGAAAACGATAATTCAATACGATGGGTTCTTAGCTTTCTGAAATATTAAGGTATTCCAGACCTAATACATTTATAGTAATACATACTACTCTGACAAAATTATATTAATACATAACAACCAAATAAATCATGAGGAAAATACAGAAGTTGGTGCTTCAGATGGGGTATAAACATATTAACCCTCCCACGCCAAGCGTGTTCATACGATCACAGACATGAACCAGTAGAAAATTTCTCAAGTCTGTTCCTCCACATTCCTGCATTTTGGCTTCAAAACATCCCTGCTCATCATTTCGTTGTCAATAGCCTCCGCGGGAAGCATTATTTTATGTGCGGTTAATGTTTAAAAAGTCCCAAAAAAGAAGCATGGATTCGAACCACCAGTATGTCGATTACTGACTTTATTCACACTTCCAAAATTAAATATTCCACGGTTTCCTACTTTCAGATGGTTTTCAATAAATTCCTTCAGAAATGGGTTCCGCAGCAACTGTAGTGTGGGGGTCAATGAAAACGAGTGTGTTCAAACGAACACGTCAAAGTCACAAATAGCTCAAATTTACGATTTTCGGCGCGTAAAAAATTTTTTCCTCAGGAATAGACCAAGAATATGGTTAAGGAGTGATCTTTTTCACCCTGTTGTGTCACTAGTGAAAGCGTTCAAGATTTTCTTATATGAACAGCTAAACTGTACTCTCATTGACAATCAAGTATGATCGAGAATTATGTTCTCTGAGCATAATCGATAAAATCGTCGGTAACATGATAGTCAGGGAACTTTCCTGCACTCGCAAAGAGGTGTTACAGGGAGAAAAAACCTGACGTAACGATACGTCAGGAACAGGATGAGGTACTCGTAGGTACCTATTTGTGGTGAAATGGAAGGACAATAATGTTACTACAGTTGCGTCTATTGCTAAAAGAAATTTCCCACTTAGTCCCGTCAACAGGTACATCAGGGAATAAACACGTACAGGTAATTCAACCATGTTCTATCAGTAGTCACTTGAAACAAGCATAAGGTAGCTCTGGTAGGATGAACCAGGACGTCACCGAACCGTAGAGTGCTCAAAAAATTACTATGGAGCGAGTTTGACGTGGCCATTTGACGAAACTAAACTATTTTTTAAGAGTAATATTGTTGATCTGTGTCTTTTCGTAGTTTATTTCTTGAATAAATACCAACATTCTGATGAAAATCTTCGTTTCGATACTTACTCTCATTTGGACTGTGTAATGCCGAGCCAGTTCATGTACACGCCCAGAAGCTTCGGGGATTTTCAACATTATTTTTCTGGGCTCATTTAAAAGCTAAATGGTCAGGAAATCATGAGGATTTCGAAATCCGCGGACGAAAAAAATTCTCGGTGTTGCAGGGTTAAGGTATACCCAGATTATATTTTATAAGTGATGTTTTAGACATTTTAATATTGTTGATTACCTGTATTTATATTTAAAATCAAAATTTTTGATGATTACAGAACGGTATTTTGACCAGTTTACCCTTCCTAGTCATGTGGTTCACAGCCATCGGAGCTGGAATTCTTGGTGATTATCTACTCAAGAAGAAGCTGTGGAGTGTAACGGTCGGACGCAAAGTATTCACCACAATCGGTAAGCTCCACTCATCGATACATAGAAATCTCTGTGTGATTCTTATCGTTAGTTTTCTCGTAATTGTGAAGGGTTTGAGAGAACTCATGAGGCTGATGTAGTTGCAATATCTGGAGTAGGAAGACGTGGACTGATTGCACATTCTTATCTGGGACAGCCAAAGGCAGTCTTTCTTTAGAGGTTTGGCTAGTTGTCAGGAGCTAATTCGGATGTTATCCTAATAGGAGGAGCATTGGAGGTGTGTTCTGAGGAGGAGGTGTTCTGAGACTTTACCAAAGTAATCAGGATATTGACAAGGAAATTATGCAGGACCCAGCAACCCCTCTAGGGTGATAATCTCCCTCAGGCTGATAAGGATCTTTTTACATGCAACGCTCTGTCTCACTCAAGTACAACGAGTTCAAGCAAAGTCAGACTGGTGGGTGGGCAGCAAAACAGTGAAACTCGATCGAGTCATGACAACTCCACAAAGAGAGTGTAAACTTACGGATTCAAGTTTCTAATTGATGCTGAAACGAATCAACAGACATCAAAAGAAACAATGTTATGTTATTTTTTTTCTAAATGAATGAAACCAAATTTATTTATATCAATTTTGTGACGCGCTTTTCATGCAGTCTGAAGCAGCCATTGGTGGATTGAGACAGAAGTTCGATCGTTGTTTCTTTCTTTTTGCTTCTCTTTATTTTATATAATATTATCGGAATCAAAATGAGGCCTGGGTTTTACTTTGTAAACATAGGTAGGTGTTTAACATAATTTTTTGGGTTTCAGCATCCGTGGGTCCAGCGTTAGGTGTGATCCTGGCGTCCTACGCAGGCTGCGACCGAGTTGCCGCAGCGACGCTCTTCACAGTCGGCATGGCTTTTATGGGCTTCTTCTACCCATCGCTCAAAGTCAACGCTCTGGACTTGTCGCCAAACTACGCTGGCACCCTGATGGCTCTCGTCAACGGAATCGGCGCCATCTCTGGCATCATCACACCCACCCTCATAGGATACCTAACTCCAAACGTAAGCATTCTAAATCACCCAAGCAGACCTATGAAAGCATACACTTGTTCACTTGGCCGCCATGTACAGAATATTTTTTTTTAATCCAAATCGGGACAGTTTATCATGTGTGCACTTATAGCAATCAGAGATTGGCGTTGCTGATGATCAAAGGTATTGATACAAATTTCAGTATGATTGTGGTTTTGCTGGATTCCATAAAGTTTGATGAATCAGTCAAGTGAGGCTTTGATGACTGATATCGGTACACAGCTGACTTCAATTCTAGAGAAATCAAAGTGATCACCCAATGAGCTTTCTAACGATCTCGTGCGATGCTAGGCTGACAGGTCAGCATACTGATGATTCCGAGTCCAGAAGAGTATCTAAGTTTCAGAGAGGATCCGAGTTCCTAGGAGTCAGTAGTTAGGGACGTTGAAATCAGTTGTTGAAGCCGTTTGGTTATTGTAAAGCAGCACTGTCGAAGACATTGATTCCAGAGGAATCCAAGTGATTTCAGTACTCAGTCATCTGAGTATGTACTGAGGAATCAAAGTGATTTAGGTATTCATGATCGGTAATAACTTAAGTAATGCCTAGTTCAAAGAGACATTAGTTGAAGTAGGAGACGTTTGTTCCTCGGATTCAAAGTTCAGAGATGATTTTGATGCCTCCGGCATCAAGAATATCGGTATTTTGATTCCTGAACCATTTCAGTCTTCAGCTGTCAAAATCTTTAAACTAACTGGAATCAAAATCATTTGATTTAGAGGTTGGTCTAAGGGATCAATCCCATTCTAAAGACACCAAAGTGTGATATCCCTAATTACCCTCTTGAATTAACAAATCGATCTATTCTTTTTTTTAATAGTAATTTAAATTTCCAGCAAACGATGATGGAATGGAGGAAAGTATTCTGGACGTCGTTCGTCGTGATCATCGCCACCAACGTCGTATACGTCATCATCGGCTCCGGTGAAGTTCAGCCCTGGAACGATCCACTCGCTCAACACAAAGATGAAACCATCACGTGGAACGCTGAAAGTAAGTATTTATCAGTGGAGGATTAACCCATTACCCTGTAATTCCGCTGAAGGGTTGGATCGTCTATACTGTGCTAGTTCTACGCTGTTTCTTTCCTTGCTTGCTGCGACAAATACCCTGAGCATATAGGATACTCTAATACATACACAAAGGATACTCTAATAAATGATACTCTCCGGTACTTTCATCGAACATTGTGTTCCCTCCGGCACTGTCCATCAACATCGATGGATGACCGACAGTTCAAGTCGATCGCCTCTCGAAAGGTAGATGGATTTTCTGAGGTTAAATTCAGCCCTACTGTCGACAAAGCATCGTTAAATGCCTCAATTTTCCCCAGCTGTAGATGCGGTGATAAACACAACATCAACCGCAAAAGCCTGTGAAACCAACCCCAGTCCTGCATGGGTGTATCCAACAGGTCATAGTGGGGCAGACCCAATGCCTGTGGACCCATTTTGATGGATCCAAACTTCCATCATCGTGTCAATTTATATCCCAATCTCAACTCACCTTAATATCCGAAATTTTTATTGTTAACCAAGTGTTAGTTGGTGGAACCAATTTTCTCGTTTAAATGAAATTATTTGAAAACATGATGCAAAATGATGGAAGCTAAACACATTTTTGAAGGCACCTACACCTCCATTTTTAGCCAATGTGGTAGTCCAGAATTTGTTTCATTCAGAAATATTTGTTTTGTTCAAAATTATGTCATTCAGAATTTTTTATTCAGAATTTTTTATTCAGAATTTTTTTATTCGGAATTTTTTTATTCAGAATTTTTTTATTTAAAATTTTTCATACAGAATGTTTTTTATTCAGAAATATTTGTTTTATTCAGGATTTTTTCATTCAGAATTTTTTCATATAGAATGTTTTTTATTCAGAAATATTTGTTTTATTCAGCATTTTTTCATTCAGGATTTTTTCATTCAGAATTTTTTTATACAGAATTTTTTTATACAGATTTTTTTTATTCAGAAATATTTGTTTTATTCAGGATTTTTTCATTCAGAACTTTTTTGCATTCAGAAAATATTTGTTGTATTCAGAATTTGTTTCATTCAGAAATATTTGTTTTCTTCAAAATATTTTCATTCAAAATTTTTTATTCAGAATTTTTTATTCGGAATTTTTGTATTCAGAATTTTTTCATACAGAATGTTTTTTATTCAGAAATATTTGCTTTATTCAGGACTTTTTTATTCAGAATTTTTTCACACTGAATGTTTTTTATTCAGAAACATTTGTTGTATTCAGGATTTTTTCATTCAGATTTTTTTTAAAAGAAATATTTGTCTTATTCAGCATTTTTTCATTCGGGATTTTTTCATTCAGAATTTTTTTATTCAGAATTTTTCATACAGATTTTTTTATTCAGAAATATTTGTTTTATTCAGGATTTTTTCATTGAGAACTTTTTTGCATTCAGAAAATATTTGTTGTATTCAGCATTTTTTCATTCAGAATTTTTTTCATTCAGAAATATTTGAATCATTCAGGATTTTTTTCATTCATTTTTAGATTATGAGTGTACGTTTGAGTTTTGGTAACCGATGTTTTCTTCAAAATTTCAGACGGCATGACGGACAAACCCCAGGAAGAGAAAGAGAAGGACAGCAAACTGTGAAAACCGTGCAAGATGTGATGAGAATATGAATTATGTAATGTTTACAGTCGTACCTTTCAAAGTGTGTCAAAAATCCGTTTTAAAAACTAAAGATTAAGCGAATAAAATAATGTACATAAATAAGTTAGGTTTTTAAAGAAACACCGTTGGTAAAGGAGGAGGAGTACCTCGTTCACCTTCGATACATTAGCAATGATTGGTATGAAATTTCTCATGAAATTTAGTGTAAATTTCATTACCACTGTAAGTAATCAATTTTTAAACAAATTGTCTCGTTATCAACTCATGATGTAAATATGTAACTTTATGTACTAGTTATGAACTTTATCTTGATCTACCTTACCTACTCAAAGTTGGTGCCTACTTTTTAGATGTAATATTTAATGTAGTTTTTTATGTAGTGTCGTCACGCCGTGTGAAGTTGAAAATCTCAACATATCAAAACAGTCGAACTGCAGGTTCATTTTCACGAATATCTTTCAAAAAGATCCAAGTGAGATTGGAGGAACCACAGTGAATTGAAGGTACGTCATTCCTCATTTCAAAATAATTATACCTTATTAGGTGCCTACCTGATACTTTGAAACATTCCGATTTTATTAAAGGAATAAACGTGTATGATATGGCGGCTACACGTACTTGGTGGGTACATTACCTACCTTGTTTATCTCGAGTGATAGTCGGGTTTAGTTTTTGAATGGTCCGCTCGTAGATTTGTTATGGATTAATGTGAATTACGTCAAACGGACTGGGAATGGGGTCCACTGAATTATAAAATCATTCATCGCCGAGCTTTCGGTTGATATGTACCTTCTTCAGGGCTTGAAGGATGGTTTAATCACTTAAGAAATTGATCAGATAAGAATTGATTGATAAGTGATTCTTATCTAAGTCATTATCCTCTATCGCTGTGATACACCTTTATATTTGTCTAATTGTTTTGTTTTTTGAAAGGTGGTGTTTGATTCATTGTTATGTTTAATAGGTAACATACAATTTAATCCTGAATAATTATGATGGTATCTCCACCAACCCCCTTCAAATTGACTCTTGGTAAGCTCAGTGAGTAAACCATCCTGTGAGCCATGAAGAAGGTAATATGTTAATATTTCTGCAGTGGCGCCGAAGATATGATTCCTCAATCTCTCCTTGTCCTCATAGACTGTATTTTGAAAAAAAAAAAAAAAAAAAATCGAGAGAATTAGTACGAAATTGAGTGTAATATCGGGCGGTGAGGCAATGGGAAGCCATGAGCGAAATCATCAGAACAAAATTTGTTCAGATTCAAAATTTAATAAAAATTTGTAAATAAAATTTAATACAAAATTTGTTCAGATTCAAAATTTAATTCTGATCTTCCCTTAGGGAGACAGCTGATGACGTCCGCGACGCCAGGAATGGCAGTCGGACGAAAATCCAACCTGAAATGGTTGTTTACTTCACTTTTTTTGAGTGTTATTTCTCATGTCCTAATTGCAGTTATTCGCCCTCGTTCCTTCATATCGTCCATTTTGAACAGCACCGCTCTGTTCATATACCGAAAGTTTGACTCGAAAAACTTGGTTAGGTACCCTTCTTTCTAAGTTGGGACTTGGTGCATCTTGGGACTTAGAAACCACCGTCGCCTCAGTAGCTCCTGAAGAAGTGCTTAATTCTATATTCTGGCGGTGCACAACCGGATGTGGCACACGCTGCGGTTGTCGAAAAACAGGCATTGCCTGCTCCGTCGCCTTCGGTGGGTGCCATGGCACTTGCTCCAACGCAGCCCCCACTGAAGCAATCGCCATGAGCGACGAAGAAGACGATTTATGAACTTCTTAGTCCTTGTAATCTTCTCAATACCTATACTTATTAAAAGCTTATTCGCTTTTTTACATCAACTTCTCTCCCCCCCCCCCCCCAACCACGATCTGTTGGTACGTAATTATGGGTTGTTAATGTGGACGTATTTACATATAGCATTAAATGACGACAGATGACAGAAAGAAAAACGATTGAAGCTCGAGTGCACAAAAAAGTGGCCTGGCAACATTTGAGTAAAAGTGACAAAAATTGGCGTCATTTTTGAATAGTCAATGATAAATTGGCCCCAAAATGGGGTCTTCAGGGACTCCCCCTCCTCGAGCTCCACCCCCAGGACTTATGTTAATTAGGATACGCCTTCCTTCGTCTGTGCCAATTTTGGTTTAGGTTCATTTTTTTCTACCTCGGGGCCCTTTTTTGTCTTCGTTGCCTGGACTATTACCGGAAGGTCGGCGAAGGAGGATTTTATGATTCAGTGGACCCCATTCCCAATCCGCTCAATTTGTTGAGTCGATCTACATAGTTGCTGTTAATATGAATTTATTGTACAAAATATACACAGTTTTTTATCATTACTATTATACGTGTTTATTATCATTGTTACCTACCCACTAAAGAGATGAAGCTGATTTTCTTACTTTGGTTTTATCGTTTGTTTTGCAACGTGAAGAGAAAATTTAAAAAGTTATTTTACTGGTAAAATAACTTTTTAAATTTTAACGAAATTTGAGATTTCCGCTTCTCTTGAATTGGTGTTTGGGAAAATACGGAGAATAAATACGATTTAAAGGAAGTCGACTAAGTGGGTGTGGCACATAGCTTCCTCGTATCCACAACCGAGTTGTATGGATGATCCGATGCACTAACTCGGCTACTCTCACAGGGGACTATCTACCATCTGCATCAGGAGACAATATCTGAAAATATTTCGGAGTAGGGTGGGAAATGTAGAAATTATGGCTGCGGTTTTACGTTTGAGCGTGCGCACTTACTATCGATCTGGGAGCGAAGATTTTCTAAGGGGACCGTCTACACACCATTCCGCACAAGCCCTGAAAATTTCATCAAAATCGAACAATAATGTGAGCTGCCGCTCACTGAATCATCACCAAATTCAGTAGCGGAGCTGAGCTAAATTTAGCTTCCCTCCTGAAGCCCATAGAACAGAGGGACGCCACCTCCATCTCGGCGTCCCAACTCCCCAGAAGAGCGAGACCAGCTGACATCTCGACGCAGCCAATCAGAGACCTCCACGCACAACACCTCAGTGGAGGGGTGGGGAGCTACAACGGAATTTCCAGACAAGCGTTGGCGGCGTCGCCTCACTCCCCTACCAACCGTCAACAGTTTCGGTCGCAGCGCGCTCGACCCCACGATCCGATTCTGTCTACCCCCCCTTGTCTACCTTGTGCGCACGATTCAACCACGAAGTCGACAACCCTTATCAAGTCGCGAATCCCTGCAACGACTTCGAGCTACAGAGGATCCCGACCTTCATCATACTCCACTGACCGGCAGATTTCCTCAGGGCCCTGTCCGCGTAAGTGCACGAACCAACCATACTTTAGTAACATCTTTGGCCAAAGTAGTGCGGTGCTTAGAATAAATCTTAAACTATACGATATACTTTATACTTGAACTGAACTGCCTCATTTGGATTTTTGACTTGGATATTGGAAACTGATTAACGAGATTTGGAATATTGAATGTATTGAAAACGCATGGAACTTTGAACGAAACCATTATACTTTTGAACATGTCACGAATGTGTCACCACTGAGTCGCCCTTCAGGCTGTAACGTTTACAAAATATTGAACTGTTCCTATTAATAAAACTAAGCTGTTAGTTGTATTTGCTGCTTTTCTTTCAACTTCTCCCTGGTTCAGGTAACACAATCGAGGAACGTGCGTGACACACCTCAAGTTTGCAAATTCCCTTCAGGAAACATCATTTACGCCCCTCAGGCCGGACACACTGGTGATCCGTGGTTAATTTATGCGCCCTTCAGGCCGTCACGATTTCGACACAACTTCACTACGGAACTTCTAAATTGATTTGCGCCTCGCCACAGGTAATTATAAACACCCTTAATTTCAACCTAGTAATAAGTGTTTTGGTAATTGTTTTTCTCCCCCACAGAACTCATCGACACAGTCGCACACGGGTTAATGACATAGATAGGAATTTTATTCCCTTCCCTGTCGTTAGCACGTGAGTATCTGGCTTGCAAATTGTTGGCAGCGGTAGAACTCGTTCTCATCACTGGCATTCGGTTTGCAACAACAGGCTTACAAATTGGTGGCAGCTAGTAGGATTTCTTGTGAGTTCGGCTTACACGAACCCAAAAACGAAGTAGGTCTGTTGTCGACACGAGTTCAACATTTAACGTAGAGTCTACCAAAACACGTTACCTGAACCAGAAAAGTAAAACTAGGTAGGATGTGCATCCAACTTTTGTAATTACAGGAAAAGTGACACAGATTCGCCATATTCGCCTTCAGCCTTGATCAACACGAGGAGACTTCTCTTCTCGTAGTATACCTTAACTTCAACACACATTCGACACAACACATGTTACTGACTTTTCTGCCTAAGTGGTAGTCTAGGTCAATTTACACACAGCTACCAGAGTAGACACAAACTCGCCACGATGTCATTGAACCTCTCCGGTGCCAGTGAACGGGGGGCTGGAACACATTCGTCCTCCGGCACGGAGGCGGTAGAGACCATGACGCAGACCATGAGGGAGATGAATATACTCCTTCAGAGGTTCAACACAGTAACGCACGAACATGACAGGGAGGACATACCGCGCTCGGTATTCCTCGAGATAGAACCTTGGGACCCAGATGCTCTAGGTGCCCTAAATGTAGTCTCATTTTTTGCCAATTTTGACACAATCACGACAGGTCTAACGTCGCCACAGCGGTACAGACTCCTCCGCACGAAAGCCCGCGGGGTAGCTAAGCAATTCTTGATAGACCGGGACGATACACCGGATGTTGATAACGTGTACGAAACCGTAAGGGACGACATGCTGAGGTGGTTTCAAAAGGAAAACCCCCAACACGCTGCCGCTCTGTTATGGACCGTCAAACGGAACGCATCCGAGACCCTGCGCCAGTTCGCGGATCGTGTACGCGGCTTAGCCCGCTGCGCCGTAGTGGAAGAGGGGGCGCGCTTACACCGCCACGATCGGAACGATTGGGTTGAGAGGAAGACCCTGAACGCATTCATACGCGGGATAGGGAAGAACATCAGCGCACTACTACTCACGAATCGACCCCGTTGCATTCAGGATGCGCTCAGTAAAGCCGAGGAGCTTGAAGAAACGCTAGACGACACGACAGACATAGAAGAGAGATGGGACTTGGCGGCCGTCACAAATGATAGAAGATGCTATAATTGTGGTAGCCACGAACATTTCGCCGCCAGGTGCCCCCGAAAGGACGACCACGCACCCCGATACAACCGACACAAGGACGAAGAACGCCGCCGGGATAGACCGAACGAACACACGAACGAGGATAAACCTATCCCGCGCTACCCATGCATGTTCTGTGCCGATCGGAACCATTTTCCCGTGAGTTGCCCATTCAGCCCACACAAAACGATCTTTTGTGACTTTTGCGGGATGAGGGAACATTTGGAGGCCGACTGTCTGAAGAAGAAGAGACTCCTACCCGTATCCCAACCCGCCATGGCACCTGCGCACACGATGGAGGTAGCTCGCTACAAGAAGCCCAACGAAGATGCACACATTCCCGCAATAGAAGTCCCAATGACGCGCACGATGAAGATCACTGTCGGTTTGGGCCCCGAAGAACGATATATGACAGTCGACACGGGAGCTAGCCTGTCGGTCTTGTCAACGCCTGTGAAGGGGGTAAAACTCCTTCCCACGCGCACGATCGCATGGGGGGCCGACGGTATGCCATTGCACTTCGCGGGAGAACAACGCCTGCACACACGAATCGGGGGGTGTTCTTTTGAACACACTTTCCTCGTTTTCTCACGGAAGAGTGCCACATTGGACTTGCTGGGACTTGATGTTTTGCGAAGGGTTCCAATCACATTTACCACGGGACCCGAAATGAAGTACCACACACCAGAAGGACCCATTCGACCATACACCCCCGTCGACATGATCGACGAGCCCTACAATGTGGGGGTGGTGTTGCGACCGGAGGGGCGGGAAACCAGGTTGTTTGCTGATCGTAGATTTGAACACGACACAGACACACCCCTCCCTAGTACCTCTTCGGTAGCAACAGCCACCTTCAACACGATTGAATGTGATCGCTCTACCTTCGAAGTAGCGATTGACACACCACACGTCCCAACTACCTCCAGCACGCCAAACAACGGATCGGGTGGATTGAAGTTTTGGACTCGACATTTCGGTGGAACTACAACGCCCATCGACACACCCGTCGACATACCCGACATCACGTCATCGCATGGTATCGACATATCCGTCGTCACGTCATCGCATGGTATCGACACACCCGTCGTCACGTCGTCACATGGTATCGACACACCCGTCGACACGTCGTCACATGGTATCGACACACCCGTCGTCACGTCGTCATACGGTATCGACACACCCGTCGACATGACGTCACACGGTATCGACACACCCGTCGACATGACGTCACACGGTATCGACACACCCATCGACACGTCGTCACACGGTATCGACACACCCGTCGACATGACGTCACACGATATCGACACACCCATCGACATGACGTCACACGATATCGACACACCCATCGACACGTCGTCGCACGATGTCGACACACCAATCGACACATCCATCTGTCGTACTACTACACCTCTTGAACTACTCAGGAAGACGCTCCAAACACCCACCATGGAACTGATGAGCGAAACTTTACAAATTGGTCAAAACTATGAAAACAGGGGTCATATCAATGTAATTCAAGAAGCAAGCGATGAAGAAGAGTGGGAAGAATTACCCACGGACCAATGGGACCCACCCCTACCCGAATTTGAATCAGTCCTCAATAACAAGCTACAACACCTCGATGAAGCAGACGCTGAACCAACGAGGGAGGTGCTGAGCCGATTTAAGGATCTGTTCAACCCTCCTACGGGAGAAGGATGTAGCCTCAACGTTTCGCACGAAATTATCACTATGCAACCCACTGTTGCCCAACAAAAGCCTTATCCAGTTCCGCACGCATTACGAGAAGTCGTCGAAACCCAGATAAAAGATATGTTGTCGTCAGGGGTCATCAGCGCGTCAACTAGCCCGTGGTGCGCACCAGTCCTCTTAGTGAAGAAGAAGACACCGCCGGGGGAGAAACAACTTTGGCGTTTTTGCACAGACTTTCGTCAGTTAAACAAAATCACTAAAGGAGATGCCTACCCCCTCCCACGTTTGCAGGAAACGCTCTCGATGCTCGGACGATGCCGCTGGTTCTCAACCATCGATCTGATATCTGGGTACCACCAGATTCCGGTACACCCAGATTCGAAGGAAAAGACGGCTTTTTCGGTTCTCGGACGTCATTTTGAATACGAGAAGATGCCATTCGGATTGAAAAACGCACCGGCAACATTTCAGCGCGTCATGAATGACACTCTTGACGGCGTTTTGGGTAATAATTGCCTCGTCTATTTAGACGATGTGATAATCTTTTCTGCGACACGAGAGGAACATCTGGAAAAATTGGTACAGGTCTTCGACCGACTGACCGAAGCGAGATTACAGGTGAACCTCGCTAAGTGCGAGTTCCTAAAGAATGAGGTTCGATTTTTAGGTCACCGTATTACACCTGACGGAATCTTGACCGAACCCGAAAAGATAAGCGCCATCAAACAATTCCCTGTACCTACCTCGAAGCTCAAATTACAGTCGTTCCTGGGACTTGCCGGTTTTTACCGTCGCTTCATCCCGAAGTATTCGGAAATAGTGGTCCCCATAACTGACCTGCTCAAGAAAGACGCACCCTTCGAATGGACTGACCGACAACAAAAGGCCTTCGACGAGCTCAAGGGCAAGTTGACCGCCGAGCCCGTCTTAGCGTACCCTGACCTGACAAAACCCTTCATTCTTGCAACCGACGCATCCGGCTCCGCTTTGGGGGCCGTCCTCTCACAAAATTTTGATGGGGAAGAGAGGCCCGTGGCCTACGCAAGTAGAAAATTAAGCGGTGCGGAAACAAGATACTCAGTCACGGAACGGGAACTCCTCGCAGTTGTATGGGCCGTCCGCCACTTTCAAGAATATTTACTCGGACAAACATTTGAACTTCAAACGGATCATATGGCTCTCACCGCCGCCATGCACCTCCGCGACCCTACCTCACGCATCGGCCGCTGGATCCTGCGGTTGGCTGAATATGATTTCGTAGCAAGATACCGTCCCGGATCACAAATGGGACACGCAGACGGACTAAGTCGGGGAGATATTGCCGTCATAACACTCGAATTTCCACGCGAATTGATGATCGCGGCACAGAATTTGGATACCTGGGTCCAAACCCTTGTCCTGAACCGACAACAAGAAAACTTACGCAACACCAATGGAGTTTGGGAAACTCAAGTTCGTCACGATGGACGTCACGAGTGGGTGCCGCTCGTTCCGAGCTCGCTCCGCGAGTGGTTAATCGACCGTTGTCACAAGAACGAGTGGGCTGGACATCCCGGTGCGGAAGTTACAGAAAAGCATGTTCGGAAACTGGGAATTTGGCCCGGATTGTCCAAGGATGTACGTGAAAACGTTCGACGATGCGAAGCATGTCTCCGCCGAAACACACCGCCTAACCTCAAGAACCCGATACAAAAACCACTTCTCCCCGAGCGACCCGGCCAAATAGTTGGGATCGACTTTGTGGGACCAATTTCTACTGGAGCCTCGACGAAATACTTACTGACTGTCGTAGACCATTTTACCAAATACGCAGAAGCCTACACCACGACCGACTGCACAGCCTCAACGGTGGCAAGAAATCTGGCGAACCGATACATCCCGGTACATGGTGTTCCCGAACGATTGGTTTCCGATCGAGGAACTGCATTCACGGCCGGATCGACTCGAGCCTTGTGTGAAACATGGGGTATTAGGCAAGTGTTTACCACCGCCTATCACCCAGAAAGCAATGGAGTATGTGAACGGTTTCACCGCACGCTAACCAACATCCTAGCGAAGATCACGAAGAAAACGAAGGATTGGGAGACTATGCTTCCCATAGCTCTTGCGGCGTACCGATCCGCTCCACACAAGAGTACCGGATTTTCACCAAACTTTCTGACATTCGGACGTGAAATACGACTTCCCAACGAGACCTTGCAGGGATTAAAACCCCGTGCTGACGAAACCACGCTTATGAAGAACCTACGAACCGCTCGTGAGGCGACCCAACAGTGTCTTCACGAAGCATGGAAAAGACGAAGTGACGCCATCAACGCCCGAAGATCATTACGATCGTTCGCGACAGGAGACGCGGTCTATTTGAAGGAAGTTCAGCCACCTACCGGAATCGTGAAAAAGTTCTGGAGTCCGTGGTCTGGACCCTGGATAATATTGCGAAAACTGTCCGACGTCACGTATGAGATTCGGGATTTACCCGACATACGGACACAGACAGTACACATCAACCGACTAAAACCAGCCTTTGTATTAGGCGTTCCCGACGAGACATTCATCGACCCTGTTGACATTAAACCAACCCCGCACGAGACGACGACTCCAGCACCAGTAGAAGAAGTACCTGAAACAGAAAGGAAGGACATATTAGAAGAATATGAATGGGAAACACGAGTTAAAGTGGAAATGCCTACATCTCCGTCAACCAGCGCGCACGTCGGAACACCACCAGACGAGGCACACGCACTGGAAGGGACCTCTCGAAGAACATCGACCCGACTGAACGACTCAGTGGGCACGGACCATCTCAGAGACGCGGATCACCATTTTGATCGCTCTTCTGAAACCCAGATGACCTGTGCACACGATCGCCAGAAGGATCTCTGCGCTCGGGAGGCACAAGATCGCCACGACAACGCACGAGATCGCAACGACAACGCACGTGATCGCCACGACAACGCACATGATCGCCACGATAATGCGCATGATCGTCACGACATCACACGAAATCGTCACGATCAACCAGAACATCGGTACGACACCTCTCACCATGAAACTGACTCCGAAGAAGAAGAGTTTAAGGACGCAGAAAACGATCCACCACGCAAACGCCCAAAGGGAGATGAACCTGAAACTCCTGCACGCTATACTCTAAGAAAAAGGGAGTCTAATGTAAATTACCGACAACTCCACTTAGGTAAACGACAAACTGACTAACTCTTAGGGACATACACACGACATGGACTGACAAACGACTTACCTTGGATCCTTCAGATCACCCGACTTACCTTGGATCCTTCAGATCACCCGACTTACCTTGGATCCTTCAGATCAACACGATTTATTCTCTCACGGCCCTACTTAGGCCAGTCAAAATTTTGAAGTACCAAAATTGCATGAAAATCCAGTAAATTCATTTTGTCACTTTTTCTAGGCAGGATGTCACATAGGGTTCTTTTTCTCTGTTGTTGTAGGATGTCACAAAAGCAGATAGAGGCTAAGATTCTCGAGGGTGGACCCACCGCACCAGATCCCTTAGTCGTCCACATGCGGAATTGCGTGGAATCCATTCGTCTGCAATTGGAAGACCAGCAAAGCGGCTTCGTAGGGACCCCCGCACCAAACCCTACCCCCAGGATCACCTCGAAAGTTTGGCCAATCTCATAAGGTTCTCCATGTGCAGCGATACCGAGACAGCACGCCAGCACAACGGCCATGGAGCTCTCCTTATCACCCTTGAGGTAGCCAAATGGATTCCTGTCTACCAAAGGATCCAGCAGGAACGCGACTTCCTACGGAATTGCAGGGACCAGTGGTTGAAGGATCGAGAGGAGCTCGTACGAGAGAGGAATGCCGCTTTGGCCGACTTGGAGAGGGCCAAGGCACAGACTGCTGCAGAGCCACCTGCGGCGAGGACTGAAGAGTCTGAGGCACCCGTCCAGACCTCCGCAGAGCCACCTGCGGCGAGGACTGTAGGAGCTGGTACGGCGTTGGTCCACTCCGACCCGGCCACGCCGGAGCCACTCAACGTGCCGTATGGGGAAAGTGAGTCGTCGCCCGAGTCTCTGGTCCAGTCACGACCGACTCGTGGCCGACGGCGGCTCACCTCTTCCCCAAACTCAAGCCCGGCACCGGACTTCCTGCCCACGCCCATCCGTGAGCCTCAGGTCGTCCTAGAAGACGTCAAGGGAAAGAAGGAGCTGCCCAAGATCCTGTTGAGGGTTGCGAGGAAGCGGAAGCCAGAATGTCCTGTATGCACGCGGACCGTAGCGAAGCTCTACACCTTTCGCTGCCCCGCGTGCAAGGAATTCTGGCAGCGCCTGATCACGCTCCACCGCCAAGGCAAACACCTCCCTGCCTGCGCTCACAACGACCTCCGCCGCAACCCCACCGCCTGCCGAGGCTGCAGAAGGCAGCAGTACGAGCTCGAGCTCAGGAGGGCGCACCCTTCCCTTCCACTCCCGATACCCAGTGTCATCTTCGACGACACTGGCTTCCGGAGGGAGGGGGGGTGTGAGCTGCCGCTCACTGAATCATCACCAAATTCAGTAGCGGAGCTGAGCTAAATTTAGCTTCCCTCCTGAAGCCCATAGAACAGAGGGACGCCACCTCCATCTCGGCGTCCCAACTCCCCAGAAGAGCGAGACCAGCTGACATCTCGACGCAGCCAATCAGAGACCTCCACGCACAACACCTCAGTGGAGGGGTGGGGAGCTACAACGGAATTTCCAGACAAGCGTTGGCGGCGTCGCCTCACTCCCCTACCAACCGTCAACAGTTTCGGTCGCAGCGCGCTCGACCCCACGATCCGATTCTGTCTACCCCCCCTTGTCTACCTTGTGCGCACGATTCAACCACGAAGTCGACAACCCTTATCAAGTCGCGAATCCCTGCAACGACTTCGAGCTACAGAGGATCCCGACCTTCATCATACTCCACTGACCGGCAGATTTCCTCAGGGCCCTGTCCGCGTAAGTGCACGAACCAACCATACTTTAGTAACATCTTTGGCCAAAGTAGTGCGGTGCTTAGAATAAATCTTAAACTATACGATATACTTTATACTTGAACTGAACTGCCTCATTTGGATTTTTGACTTGGATATTGGAAACTGATTAACGAGATTTGGAATATTGAATGTATTGAAAACGCATGGAACTTTGAACGAAACCATTATACTTTTGAACATGTCACGAATGTGTCACCACTGAGTCGCCCTTCAGGCTGTAACGTTTACAAAATATTGAACTGTTCCTATTAATAAAACTAAGCTGTTAGTTGTATTTGCTGCTTTTCTTTCAACTTCTCCCTGGTTCAGGTAACACAATCGAGGAACGTGCGTGACACACCTCAAGTTTGCAAATTCCCTTCAGGAAACATCATTTACGCCCCTCAGGCCGGACACACTGGTGATCCGTGGTTAATTTATGCGCCCTTCAGGCCGTCACGATTTCGACACAACTTCACTACGGAACTTCTAAATTGATTTGCGCCTCGCCACAGGTAATTATAAACACCCTTAATTTCAACCTAGTAATAAGTGTTTTGGTAATTGTTTTTCTCCCCCACAGAACTCATCGACACAGTCGCACACGGGTTAATGACATAGATAGGAATTTTATTCCCTTCCCTGTCGTTAGCACGTGAGTATCTGGCTTGCAAATTGTTGGCAGCGGTAGAACTCGTTCTCATCACTGGCATTCGGTTTGCAACAACAGGCTTACAATAACTTCGTACAGGACTCTTGACAGACACGCATAAAGACAGACAGACACGGAACCAAGGTACCTACTTAAAACGCGAATGGAAATTTTGATTTTAGAGAAAATTTCATTTTTGACCTTGGGAAGTGAAAACAATGCTCCCACTACCTACCTATACTCAGAAGCAAAGAATAAGCCTTTAATTAAGATTTTGATTCCGAGTCTACCAAGGTAGCGGAAGCATTAATTTAACTTTACAAAGTTGAAAAAAAAATTGTTTCTCCAAAATCGAAATTTTCACTAGAATTTCACGTTTAAGGCCTTATTGAACAATTTTGGTTTCGTGTCTGTCTGTCTGTGTGTCTGTCATGAAATCCTTGTAACAGGCAAAACTATTCGAAGTTATTGTCCGATTTCGATGAAATTTTCAGGGATCGTGCGGGTTGGCGTTTAGATGGTCCCCTATAAAATTCATCAGCCCGTATAAATAGCAGCCTCTGCATATGCGCAAATGTAAAATCTTCGTAATAACCCTAGTAATGTAACTTTTACATTTATCAACCGATTTGACTAAAACAAGGTTTCCAATATTCGGCTTTCTACTGAAACCAATCGTGGATGAACCGTAGCTCTTAAAGTACCTACTAATTAATCGACTTGTAACAAGTACTCAAAATTCGAAAAATCAATTTAAAAAAATTCAAATAGTCTCTTGGACAGGGAATTCTACTACCATCTTAATACCTCACCTGTAGGGGTCCCTGACCAACCTCCTTCTATTTCACATCTAAGAGAACGTCCCTTGAGATATGTATCCATAGTTATACACAAACAAAAACACATTATGTATTTTTACACCTCTAGAAAACTAGACTAATTATAGATTAATCCTCAATTTGTGACCAACTAGGTATTTTTTGCTTTGATCAAATTTGGCTAAGTTTAATTGACAGCTAGTTATTTAGTTTTACAAGCCCGATTTTGAACCCTCAAGTCCCCTATTTCTTTTAATTGGTGTAACGGTTTCACCATTACGAATTTATAATATTTTCATCTCCATATTTTATAATAAAAACGCAGAACTAATAGCTAGACAGAGTAGGACTCATGTCCATTGACTTGTGGAAAGCTGCAGACAGAGGGGGGGTCCGATGTGGCCGTGGTCGTTGCGGCGCGCGTTCTTTGGTGGTGATTCGGACCGACTTTGCGGGGTCGTGGGTCTACTGAGTCTACAAAAGTAGCATTAATTTCATTTTACAAGGTTGAAAAAAAAAATTATTTCTCCAAAATCGAAATTTCCACTAGAATTTCACGTTTATTGAACAATTTTGGTTTCGTGTTTGACTGTCTGTCATGAAATCCTTGTAACCAGCAAAACTAAACTATATGTTGTTGTTCAATTTAGATGAAATTTTTAAGGATTATCCGGATTAGGTTGTAGATGATCCCTTATGAAAATCATGGCCTTAAAATCGACAGTAGTCTCTGCGCATGAGCAAACGTAAAATCTTGGTGACAGCTGTAACACACTTACACTGTTCATCCAAATTAGATGAAACTTTCTAGGATTGTTCATATTGGTGTGTAGATGGTCCCCTATGAAAATCAATACCCCCATACTTATAGTGGCCGCTGCGCATGCGAAAACGTGAATTCCTTGTAATATCCATGACTTCTACATTTTCTACCGATTTCGACGAAATTTCTCAGGATTGTTCAGATTGGCGTGTAGATGGTCCCCTATGAGGGTAGTGGAAGGTACTTAGAGATTGGTGTTTTGAGAGAAACTACTGTGCATCGGATCTTGTATGCATTTGGGTTACGGATACGAGGAAGCTATGCGCCACACCCACTTGGCAGGCGTTTTTCATTCTCTCTGCTCGTGGCCTTTACGTCAGATTCGTCTCGACGAAAAAGTCCAATTTATTCAAAATTCACAATCCCATAAATATACTAGTGACAGTTACTAGGAAACCGTAAAACTTCACGAGCCAACGAAACTCGTAACCGTTGGGGTGCCAAAAATAAACATACAACACCCTAATGCTCAAAGTTTTTTATTCTTAAAATTACAGACAAATTACAAAAAGAAACAACAGTCCTAAAAACTTATTTACTGATGTAGGTACACAGTTTCCTGCCGATAATATCCTCAGTGAAAATTTATACAATTTGTGTTCGTACTTACACGTAAGAGAGAGAAAAATCATTAATAATTAAGTAAAGAAATATTTACAAAAGCAAAGAAAAACTCAAATTGACATTATCACTGGTTCGCTTAAAAACCGATTCTCTTAGCGGCTAGAAAAAATTAAAATATGGCATTCGAATAAATGGCAAGCTTTCAGCTTTCTTTCTTCAAAAATTGAGACAATGACGATTTCGATCATTAAGAAGGTATTTTGTATCATCGCGTATCGGTGCGTTTTATTTCTACTAAAACATTCGTTCACCAATTCAGTAAAGACACTACCGAGGTATCTAAAATTAGGTCGAAACTGCGAGTGATGTACAAAATACTTATGTAAATTAGGGAGGAATAATCGTGTTTATATCGAACAGGTCTCAGTAACTACGATTTTGTGTTTCGATTGTCAAAGGACGTGACGAGAGGCCTTAAAAGGATTTATTTCTAGCTCTACTAATAAATAATTTCACAAAAATATCGCGTCGTAGTTTTACGTCGCATCGATAAACGGCATTTCCTCTGACCTCGAGGACACTAGTTACGTACGAGTATGTACGAGTGCGTACATAACCAAGGACTTTGTCTTATGTACTACTTTGCATGAGCTTTTGAAAATGGTACCTACCTTTCAATCTATTCAGTTTCAAATTGGTAACGAGTTTATTTTTACATAATTGAGCAATCTGAATCGGTACTTACAATTATGTATTTCAAATACATTTTTTGATGATTAAGCAACTTCGAAGTTGCAGTAAAACGTGAAGAAAATAATGTTCTTACCAAATTATAAAAAAGAAGAAAAAATAAACAGAACGTGATGGCGGATCAGGTACAACTGACGAATTAGGTAAAAAATAAGATACAGTACATCTAGGTAGGTTGCTTATGAGTATATACATGTGAGTTGTTTACATTAGGTAGATCCAAAATTAGATGAAAAGGTAAGTACCTGTTTTAACGAGAAACATCAGAAAAAATAATAAATTCAGAGTACAATTATCGATGTAATATGGACGGATTGATCAGAGCTACTGCTGAAAGTAATCAGCAGATAGAAGCAAGTAAAATATGGTTTTATAGCTACTTAAATTATTTACATTTTACTTAATAATATGGATTTATTACCACTCAACGAATCTGTAGAGGAGGTGCCTACGAATGTTGGAATTTTGATGTATGTAGTCTTCTAGAACTACAGTTCATGGCTTTACAGTGAAGTAGGCAGGCTGTTCTGGCAGTTTATTTTGGGTCGATTCTCAAATTATGTGGGATCAGTCTGAGTTTGCTGCGTGACTTTCCAGCTCCAGCAAACTAAGTTGAGTGGGAAATGCCCGGGGTTATCGATGCGACTGTTTTCGAAAGGGGAGTCTTAAACGAGAAGGTTGTTCTCAGCGCATGCAGGTCCCTTGGATGGCCAGTTGCAGGCGCCAAGTTTGGAGTCAAAAGCGAGATGGATCGGGCAGTTGAAGACACTGACTGTGTACCGTTTCTTCCATTCGTCCCAGTTACAAGAGTAGAACTTGTTACAGATGTGAGGGTGTCTGAAGAGACCAGGACGTTGACAGTCCACGTTGGGGTCAAGCCTGGTGGACTTGCCACTGCTGGAAGAGGATTTGCTGGATGAAGACTTGCTGGCGGAAGCGCTGGCTGAAGCAATTTTCCTCGCAGGGCGAGTCGAAGAAACGTATTCCACGGTGCTCACTTCAAGAGGTGCCCCAGTCGTGGTGTAAACTCGCTGAGTTTTGCGGATAGGTTTGATTTCCACAATTTGGTCAGGCGCTCGAGCATCATCGTAGTCAAAGTTGGTAAGTTCATCGGGTAGAGGGGTGGTGGAAGTTGGAAGATATTCCCTGGAAGGTTCAACAACAGTTGTGGTAGTGACTGGCCTGAACAGCTTTCCTCGTGTTCTGGTCCTAGTCAAATCCAAAGTCTTAGAATCATCTTTACAACTGCACTCTGCTCCAAGTTTTCCAACCAATAACGGGTTGAAGTCACTCAATCGTGAAACAACAACCACCTTAGTCCTCTTCCTTCCAGTGTATTGTTCACGTTCTTTCTTCACAACCCCAACAATCGCTTCACCGTCCTTCAAGCTTGATATAGTTGTGGATGATACAGATCCTTGTCTGATAATTCCATTATCTCCCGAAGTCAAAACTGACCCGAAACCACCTGAAACTTCTTGAATCAGTTTAGAGTCATCTTCATCCTCAACCTCCAACTCTTCATCAGCAGTTGTTGACGTGGGTCTGTAGGTTGTTGAGTAAGTTGGACGAACGGTTGTTGAGTATAGTGTGGGTGAGGAGAGATCGATAGTGCTAGAATATACAGGTTTCACAGTCGTGGTAAAGAATGCTGGGTAGTTTTCAGTAGTGGTAACCACTGGGCGAACTTTGACTTTTTGTCTTCTGACATAATAAGCACCGGCAGCATTGCTGTTACCTCCAACACGGACTCTCTTGATAGTTGGTTGTACCGTGGTCACTTCAACGACTTGTTCAGGAGTTGTAGAGTAAACCTGTTGAACTCCGACTCGTGGAATGTCCAAATGAATATTCAGATTTTCATCGTGAGTATCGACGATCCCTGGTGTACTAGAGTAGTAGCTTTCTTCTTCTACTGTGTTAACGTAGGTTTGCACAGGTCTCCTTCTTGCTGGTGCAGCAGTGGAGATATCAGGAACAATGATAGGAGCGAATGAAGATGAATGAACTCCTCCTTGGTAAGCATACCTAGTGTCGACGGTTGACGTAACAGGTATCCTTTCTTCCTTGAGTTGCACAACAGGCTGTTTGTATTCGTATCCACCAGTTTTCTTGGCATCAAAATATTCTTCATAGTAAGATACTCCTAGAGGTTGTTCAGTTGTAGTAACTACGACTGGAGTTTTCTGGAAATTGGTAGGTCTTACATATTGAACTGGCCGTTGAGTGGTTTGGACAACAGGAACTGGCTCTGCAGGAACATAGACCTTTTGTACTGCTGGTTGAACTCTAATGGGTTTGTACTCCACAAATGGTTGTTCTGTGGTGGTTTGAACAATCACTGGACGAGGTGTAGTTACTCGGTAAGTTTGGACAGGTTGAGGCGTCTCAACATAAGTGGTCGTAGGTCTAACGTAGTTGTAACTGTATACAGGTTTGACAGGAGCTGGTTGCACATATTGAACTGGAGCCAAAGGCACCGAAGGTGTTGATGTGACAGTGATGGCTGGACGAGGAGTGGTCACTCGGTATGTTTGAGTGATGACTGGTGCAGAGGTCTCGTAAACTGTTGGAGTAGGCTTGACATAGTTGTAACTATAAATGGGCTTGGGCTGTACAGTTGAATATTGTACTGGAGCAAGAGGAACAGCTGGCGTTGATGACACGGTGATTGCAGGTCTGATTGGTTGCTGCTGTACTGAGTATTCAAAAGATCCTTGGGACTCAGTTCGAACAGCAAATGGCTGAGGTTTAACGTAGTTATATGATACCAAAGGTTGCACAGGCTTGGCTGGGGCAACGTACTGCACTGGAGCAGGTGTGGTGGAGACACTAATGAATGGTCTTACTGTTTGAGTCTTGATGGCTGGCTGATAATAATTAACAGCAGGCGAGGGCGTGCTGACTACGACAGGGCTAACTGGTTTGTAACTGTAGTTGATTACAGGAGGAGCTGGTGTGGTCACAACCTTGAGAGGCTCAAAGTTGACCACAGCAGGCGCAGGAGTTGGCTGGCTGACATAGTTATAGCTCACTTGAGGCTTAGGTGCTGCAGGCCTGACATACTGAACTGGACTGTATGGCACAACTGGAGTGCTAGAAACAGCTATGGGTGCCAATGTTGGAGCAGGGCTGTACGCAACCTGTTTGATGTATTGCTGCTGGTATTTGATAGTAGGAGGAGCAGGGGTACTCACAACTACCGGAGTTTCCAACCTTACAGCTGGTTTGGGGTAGCTGTATGAAACAGGAGTCTGTTGTACATAGCTATAATCAACAATGGGTTTGGATTCAACGTATTGAGTCTGAGTCTTTACTGGTTGATAGCTCACAACAGAAGGAGCATGTGTTGGAACAGTCTGGTAACTCACAACAGCAGGTTGGGCAGGTACCTTGTACTGTACTGGATTCAATGGAACTGCTGGCGAGCTTGAAACAACAACTGGAGGGGCTGGAGTAGTAACCTTATAAATTGGTTGTTGATATTGGACTGTATTATATGTTTGGATGGGTTGCGTCTTGTACTCGGGTTTTTGGTAGGTATAGCTCACTATTGGTGGGGATGGAGTTGAAACATATGTGGGTTGCACTGGTCTGACATATTGCACCGGATTTAATGGTACAACTGGTGCGCTAGAAACTGTGACAGGTCTAGCGGTGGTGCTCACGTAAGATGGAGCAGGTGTCGAATATACAATAGGTTGAGCTGGCTTCTGATATGAGTAGCTAACATAAGCAGGAGCTGGAGTGGAAACAGCAACAGGCTGTACAACAGGCTGCTTGTAGGTATATGTCTGCTGTACCACAGGCTGCTTGTAAGTGTAAGTTTGCTGTTGTACAAGAGGTTGTTTGTATGTGTACGTCTGTTGTACAACAGGCGGCTTGTAAGTCTGTTGAATGACAGGTGTTTCAAACTTGATGGCTGGTTTAGGATAGCTGTAACCAACAACTGCTGGAGCAGGCGTGGACACATACTGAACTGGGTTCAAAGGTACAACTGGAGCGCTGGAAACAGTTATTGGTCTTACTGTCGAGCTGACATAAGTAGGCGCTGGTGTAGAGTACACTACGGGTTGACTAGGTTTTTGGTAAGTGTAGCTGACCACTGGAGGAGCTGGAGTGCTAACAGCAATAGGCTGAATGGCTGGTTGCTTGTAAGTGTATGTCTGCTGAACCACAGGCTGTTTGTAGGTATAAGTTTGCTGTGGTGCAACAGGTTGATAAGTGTATGTCTGCTGAACAGCAGGCTGTTTATAAGTATAAGTCTGGTGTACAATGGGTTGTTGTTGATGGTAAACAGGAGCAGCAGTGTTAACAGCAATAGGCTGAACAACTGACTGCACCACTGGTTGCTTGTATGTATAAGTTGGCTGTTTGTAAGTGATAGCTGGTTGCACTGGAGTCTTGAATTCAACAGCAGGTTTAGGATAACTGTAACCAACTTGCTGGGTCACTTGCACTGGTTGTACTTGTTTAATATACTGAACTGGATTCAAAGGTACCGCAGGTGTACTTGAAACAGTGATTGGGCTTATGGTAGAGCTCACATAAATTGGTGCAGGTGACGAATAAATAGCGGGTTTCTGATATGAGTAGCTCACAATAGGAGGAGCTGGAGTGGATACTGAAATTGGTTGGACAACTTGTTGCTTGTAGGTATACGTCTGTTGAACAGGCTGTTTGTATTCGTATGTCTGTTGAACTACAGGTTGTTTGTAAGTATAAGTCTGCTGGACTACTGGGGTTTCAAATTTGATCGCAGGTTTGGGATAGCTATATCCAACAACTGCTGGAGCTGGAGTGGAATATTGAACTGGGTTCAATGGTACTACCGGAGCTGAGGTCACAGTGATAGGGCGAGCAGTTTGAGCAGTAGCACATGAGGTGCATATTGGTACTTGTTTTTGTGTGTACGTGTAACTATAATCTGGCTGCACAGGCCTTATAGGAGTCGCTGTAACAGTCAACGGTCTCGCAGTTTGAGAAACAGCACAATTAGTGCATGGCACATTGTATTGCACAGGATTCAAAGGTACAATTGGAGTACTAGACACAGTAATAGGCCTTACAGTGGAAGATACAAAAGTAGGAGCGGGTGTTGAATAAACAACACTGGATACTGGTTGAACAGGGTGAATTTGTTGAGTTTTGATCAGTGTTGGTGGAGCTGGTGTGCTGAGATACACATTTTGAATTGGTTGTTGGTATGCAACAGGAGTCTCAAGTTTGACGGATGGTTTTGTGTAACTGTATCCTTGGACTGGTTGTATACGTTGAGAATCTACGTAAACCGAAGGAGCTGGTGTACTAGTGACATAGTGTACAGAATTGAGTGGGACTGAAGGAGTACTAGATACAGCTATAGGTTGTAGGGTGGCCTTAGGGACAGAGAGAGTCGAAATGGCTGGTGTTTTATATCCGTAGCTCACAATGGGAGGAGCTGGAGTGCTAACTACCACAGGCTGGATAGTCTGATGGACTACAGGCTGAATCTTTTGAATTGGCTGTACATACTGGACATGGCTCAATGGAACAGAAGGTGTAGAAGAAACTGATATCGGTTGAACAACTGAAACAGGGGTTTTATACTGATAACCAATCAGTGAAGGGGCTGGTGTGGTAGCCACTACAGGTCTCACAGCTGGCTGAATGTATTGCACTGATTTCAGAGGTACAGCAGGAGATGCAGTAACGGTAATTGGTTGAACTTTCACAGCAGGCTGGACGTAACCAACTGATTGCAACTCCACATTCTGTCCACTGTGAATGACTGGAGAAGTCTGATGGTAAACATCAATTCCATACGTTTTAACAGGGACGCCCACTCTATAACCAGACTGACTGTAAGCACCACCATAATCTCCCCTAGCATCGTGAATGTATTCCCCACTACCATAACCACCTCGACTTTCTTGATACAGGTTGGTTTTGACATTGTATGCTCCCTGCCCAACAGTGTACTTCCCTCCATAATAGCCAGCAGTATCTCCTCTAGAATCATGCACATAAGCTCCGTTATTGCCTTGGTAGAAGTAGGATCCTCCTTGATTATAACCACCGTCGTGTCTGTATGCACCACTATCTCCTTGATGAATATAAGCACCGCTATCACCTTGGTGCTTGTAGGAGCCACTGTCACTTTGATGAACATATGGAACTTGATTACCATCTTTATGAATGTATGGTACGTCTTGGTGAATATACTCTCCACCGCTATCACCCGTGGTGTCATGAATATATGCACCACTTTGGTCTGCGCTTGAACCAGTTGCATAAACAGACTTAGTACCTGACACATAACCAACACCTCCAAGATAGGCACCACTGTCAATACCTGCAGTTTTAACGTCACTAGCATGGCTAGATCCAAGGGTGTAAGTGCCAGAAGAAACACCAACTGGACCAGCACTCAAACCATTGGCAATAGAACTGGTCTTGACATATGATCCCCCATTGTTAGCAACAAACGCTCCTCCAGATACAGCACCAATCCCGGATGCACCAGAAATATGAGTGTATCCAGCTCCACTTGAACCATCGTGAACATAGGAACCACCATTGTCGCCACGAGTATCATGAACATAAGCACCTCCAGATCCAGAAATGTCTGATTTGACCAATCCTCCAGCCAGGTAAGACCCACTTGAAAGTTGTGCTCCTCCTGATTGACTGTAAGACCCGAGTCCTTGATACTGGTTTGCATCAGATTCCCCTTGTCCACTGTAGGCGCCTCCACTTCCTGAAGATCCTGAACCTTGGTAAGCGCCACTATCACCTTGGTGAATGTAGGCACCGCTGCCATCTCCTCTATAAGACCCACTACCTCCTTGCTGCACATAAGCCCCTTCTCCTTTGTAAGCACCAGAGTCTCCTTGATGAACATAGGCACCACTGCCATCTCCTCTATAAGACCCACTTCCTCCTTGTTGTACATAAGCCCCTTCTCCTTTGTAAGCCCCAGAGTCTCCTTGATGAACATAGGCGCCGCTCCCACTTCCTCTGTAAGAACCACCATCTCCTTGATGCACATACGATCCTTCTCCTCTGTAAGCTCCACTGTCTCCCTGGTGAACATACGCTCCATCACCTCTATAAGTTCCACTATCTCCTTGGTGTACATAAGCGCCGCCATCTCCTTGGTGTTTATAAGACCCACTATCGCTTTGATGCACATAAGGCACTTGAGGTCCATCTTGATGAATATAAGGAACTTGACCTCCATCTTGATGCGTGTAATCACCACCATGATCACCTGTTGGGTCATGCACGTACGCTCCACTATTGTCTTCCACGTATGATCCATCTGATCCATCTCCGCCATAAGCAGCTGCTCCTAAGTTGCCTGAGCCATAGCCATTACCATAATGAGTGCTTGATCCCGAACTGTAGGCACCTGATCCCTGATTGGAGATTCCCGATAGCAAAGAGGTTCCTGCAAAAGAAAATTCAAGTTAAGCCGATACTCGATTTCTGTCAAATGAAGTTCAGGAATAAGCAATGATACTCAAGGTGTTTCGATAAACGCAATCTCATTTGCTCACCTAATACCAAACCTCCTTCAACATTAGGAATCCTTCCACCAGACACGTGAGAGTCAGAAACTTGAGCGTACGATGGGCGAAGCCTTCCTTCCAGGATGTCACCAGGGTAGATAGTTCCAGTAGTGACGGTCGCGTAGGCAGCTTGTCCGCTACCACAGCCTGCAACCTGAGGAAACCGAAACAGTCAAATTTTGTTATTCTTGAAATTTAGAACCAGTCAGCTAAACAGATAAGTCTCAACAATATGATGATAATATATAATTCAACGATTAGGATTTAGTGGTAGAACTGCTTTTGGCTCTAGGCAGTAAAGGAATGTTGGTCTGTGTGATGTCTATTCATTAAACTTATACGGAGAACTACTTGCGTGGTTTCCCTTCAAAGTTATCTGGTATCCACAAGAATTACATGCACTTGCATTTTGCATTGTTACCTCTATTTACTCAAGAATCTATCAAATTGTAACCTATAAGTTATACCTTCCAGGGCCAATCACAAGCCAGTTTCTCATTGTCGAAAACGAGACCGAAGGGGCATCTGAACTCGTAGGCTGTGGGTGGAGTATGACCGTCACGCTGGTGATCCAGACAGGCGAAGAACCAACGACAGTTTTCAGGATCAGCGTAGTAACCTTCCTGGGAGCAGGCGAATCGGCTACGCGGCACTGGTGCAATTTCACTGGAACCTGCAAGAAGGTGGAATTCGTTTTGAACACATTTTAGCAGCCTAGGAGATTGAAACGTTGTTGAATTGAATAGAAGTGAATAAGAATCGGCTGAAGATGCATTTACAAAGGTAAAATATTGTTTATGTTTGGATGAGCTTACCTTTGCAAGCTGATGCATCAGGGAGGGACCCAGGCCATACGCACACTTCGTATCGTTCGTCGAAAGCCAAACCAGCAGGACAATCATATTCGAACACAGTGAAGTCTGAAGAATACTGGTTGAACTTCACGCAACGGTAGAACCTGGAATTGTTCGAAATGCAAACAACTATAAGAGGAGTAAACAGAACCGATCGTGTAGATTCGTGAATTACAGTGCACCAGTCATGGCTTAGATGCAGAATGAAAGCTAGTTATGTTACTTCTAGGTTATTCTGTTATATACACTATCATTGAACCGATGAGCTGACAAACCAATCAATAGACTAAATGCTAGGTTTCAAAGTGAATTCACTGTGGAGTCTTCACTGAGAAGACCAAAATATACATCAAGAATTATCATTTTGGAAATCACGAAAAAAAAAAAACGTATATACTTCCACGAGAATTATATCAAAATAAGTCTACCAAGATTGTTACCTGTTACAACCCGAAGGATGAGTGAAATATCCTTGTCTGGAGCACTGGAATTCAGTTTTGGCTTCTTTCCGAACAACGTGAACTGAGCCTGCTCTGTCAACAACGCGAACGATTCTGAATGGCGACAGCTGGATATCTCCTGAAAAAAAAATTGATATATAACATTAGATTACAGCTCTCAATTTGAAACAGTTGAGAACATTTTGGGATCTCTGATATGTTTAAGGCAGATCAATCCACACAAACAGGCACACACTGGTGGCTCTAGAGTAATGTGAGTTTGATGCTGCTTTGGAAAAACTAGGTACTAAATAACGGAGTGGTGAAGCGTCATAAATAATGTATCCCCTCAAAACGCTGCTTAACCCTTCATTAGTCGTGGCCGATCTGACAGATGGCGCGAAGTTATTTTGTGTTCCTCCACAGAGAAGGTTGGCGGTCCTGCGCTGTCCTTCCCAGTAGCTTTCTGACGGACGAAGGGGGGAGGGGGTTTACATACTGTGTGTATACTGTGTATTATACTGTAGCACACATACAATATTTGTATATGATTGCTATTCAAGTCTAATTTTATAGTGGTATATCTAGTTATGTTATTAGAGTTGAATACCAAAAATAAAAACGCTAGATAAGAAAAAAAAGGAAATTATCAAGATGAGAGAAAGGTCCTGGTTCCTCTTGGTTTTACACTTGAAATTAGCCATAAACTAATTAAGCTATTTTCAGCTACTTTTAGACTCTTAAATCATGTAAGTATGATTTGAAAAATGTCAGTTGGTAAATCTCAAATTTGAACAAAAATGTAAGTTTCCACAGATTTTATCTGTCATATTGCCGCGACAAGTATGACCCGTAAAAGAGCCGCGACTACTGAAGGGATAAGTGTAGTCTTGCAGTTGAATTTTTCAATTAGAACAAAATGTAGAATATTTTGCCAGAATATTTTGCCAATTAGTAGATACGAGGAAGTTACGTGCCACACCCTCTTGGCAGATGTTTCGCCATAAATCGCACTGAGAACATTCCTTACAAGTGCCGCATGAACAGGCATGTTTATTGCCTTAATATACATGTCAGCAGTAACATGACCGTCAATCTTTAACATAATCAACTTAACCCTTTCCTGCCCGCCAACGGCATATATCGGGCGGCTGAACTTTCCGTAGCTGCCCGCCAACGTCATATATCGGGCGGCTGTACTTTCCGTAGCTGCCCGCCGCCGATAATAGCCGTTCTGGCACTTGAGCTCTTTCGCCGTGTAACTACGATCTTCCAGGGTGTAATATCCATTACAAACCTCATGATATTCCATTCACAGAACAGTGTATATGTACCTTGAACAGTTTAAGTGTTTTTTTTTCTCTAATAACATTGTTTGTCGGCGTTTTTTGGTCGGTAGTTTATCCTTGATCCAGTAGGTAAGTTCTGATGCAGCGGCACCTCAAACAGTTGGTTCTCTTTGATCTTCGCCGATTTGGTCACAGTCTTTTTTTTTTTTTTTTTTTTTGTTTTTTTCAACCCTTCTAATTCTATTTTGGTATTATTGGCGGTTGGCCTGTCAAAGATATTGCCGCTTTTCAGATATTTCACCGCCTATTTGAACTCTGCTCGGGAATATTCGCAAAAATGTTATGTCCCTCTTCCAACTTTTGGTTTTCCCCACTATGAAAATTTATCAAATTATAGGAATTTTCCTAAACAGAATGAAAGTGGAAAACCATAAGTAATATTGAAATTATAATAAATTATATTGAATGAATTTAATAGAAATTGGAGCGAATCATGAGGTATCATAATTATTCTACATTAATTTCATTATTTCCATTATGTTTAACTGGCCAGTAAATGAATAAATAATGCATATAATCTCAATAATTCTAATGAACTCATAACAGAAAGTATCACGCGAAAAAAAGACAATAAAGTAATGCAAGGAAACAACTTCGGACGAACCACCGTGTCGCCAAAATAATGCGGTACTGAGGGGACAGAAGGGCTGCCGGCGGGCGGGCTGTGAGGGACAGTAGGCTCTCGAGAATCCGGGCGCGAAAAGGTTAACACTATCATATCTATTACTTTCATAACCTATCTACCTCAGAAGTGAATCACAGTTACGATATTTACATTGCTCGATGCAATGACTAGAGCAGGGTTCCTCCAGGGCAATATCATCAGGATTTGATACGATTTTTCTTCACCCAAATGTTCGATCCAGAATGCTCGAACAAGTTTTGTATTTATTTACCAAGTTGCCGTTTCTTTTCCCCCCTGTCTATTGATGGTCGAAAGTGCAGGAGATAAGAAGGTCGCTTCAACGACTCCGATCACACGAGACCAGTGTTCCGTTTGCAACGAGCCCGCTACCGTCTCCTGCATTTCTACTTACCTTTTTCCGTTCGTGTGACATCGAGTCATCAGTATCTCGTCGTCATACATTCGAAGTGCGCCTACTGGTACCTACCCGCCACGTAGGCAAATAAGTCGGGAGAGAGGACAATACTCCGCCAAGAACGGAAATAAGCCGGAATTCTATTTTGAATCAACTTTGGAAAACCGAGTGGAATCCGTGGAAGCGAGTCGAACCGACGTCACCCGAGAAAACCGAACCCCCTCCAGTGACTTCGCCGAGTTCCACTGACCGCCTATCCTTCTACACGGCCACGATTCCATCTCTAAACCCAGGAGGGACCGCCGGACACGCACGGGTTCGAATCCGCCCCAAGGCACTTTATTTTTTTTATTTAATTAAATCGAAAGACATTTTATTTTTGAATATTAATACTATCTTAAATCTAGGTGGAGCTCCGATAGGCATACTCACTGTCTTCAATAAATTATTCTATTAAAATATTTACAATTTTATTTTCAACCATTTAAAATTTCCCTATTAGGTATTGTATGAGTTTTTTTAAGGGCTCCTAAAGCACTGTGCTCATACATTTTGGTAGAAAGAGCGTGGTTATTTCTCATTATTACCTACCTACCAATACATTTTGGTAGAAATATCTTTGTCAAATCTCTATATTACCTATCAACCGATACATTTCGGTAGTATCAGCTCTATTTTCGCTATTAAATAGCAACAAATTAATTAATTTGCTATTAAATAGGTAACAACTCTTGTTAACTAACTCTAAAAAATTTTGATAAAAAAGGAATAGGTACCATTCTATTTTCTTTGAAACTAAAATTGATTTGTTTCTTTTTCTTTCCAACTCTAAAGTCTTCCACTGTGCTACCTCTATAATATTCCTAATTTATGTATTATTTCATGCCTGTATAAAACTGTATCGATTTATACCATTGTACTGTTGTTGTGTGGTTCAGTGCAGTGTCATCAACAGTTTTATCGGTATCCTGCATATCTTACAACATACCTACGGTGAAACTCATCTACCTCTGACACCATCATGCCTTCAGATGATGATCCAGGTCCACCTGGACCCTTAGTTGGTTCGAGTACATTCCCTCAGAGAGCTGCTGCTATTCGACGTAGAATGTATGAAGCTTTGGAAGATGTTTCTTACATTTACAATTATGGAAAATCTCACTTGTCCGATCTTGCTTCTGCTAGTGACGCTTCGAAAGCTAATCTGCTGGGAATGTCCAGAGCTGTTAATGAGCATTACAACAAGTTTAACGAGTGCTATGGCCAACTTGGAGAGATGCACGATTTAGAGAATAGAGCTAAGGAGTTCCCGACAGTTGAGGATAAACAGAAAAAATCAGACGTGAAAAAGTACTATTTCACGGTGAGTGGATTGATGGAATTGGTCAAAACCAGTGCTTCTATCCGAACCACACCGTCAGACCCCAATATCACTGTTTCAGAAACTCGTAGTAGTCGAAGTCTACCAAAGATCAATCTACCTACCTTCGATGGACAGTTGCTGAATTGGTTGAAGTTTAGAGACACCTTCACATCGCTTGTCCACAATGATAAGCAGATGAGTGTGATGGAGAAGTACCACTACCTACGCACGTCTCTTAAAGGACCAGCTTTGAGTGTCATTGCCTGCTTGAAATTGGATGAAGCAAACTACGCTGTTGCTTGGAAATCCATCATGGATACCTTCGACAACAAGAGACTGCTAGCCTCAGCGTATTTGGACCAAATTCTGACCTTCAAACCACTTCAAGGAAAGGCAACGCCAGAGATACTCAACCAGTTCCTTTCCAACGTTACCGATCATGTATCTGCCTTTAGGATGTTGAACATCGCTCAAGAATCACAATTCATACTGTTTCATCTTTCCATCCGTTGTTTGGATTCCGCCTCACGCGAACTGTTCGAGATGACATATAGCAAGCCTGATACTTTTCCAACTTTTGATCAGTTGAGTCAGTTCGTCCGTGAGCGATCTTTGGCTCTACAGTTGGCAAGCAACAAAAATCCTATGTCACAGAATACCTATCAATATACTGACACACCACAGACTTCAGTAAGGACATCTAAACCTCCCAAACCAAAGACCCCTAAGACAACGTTGATGGTTAGTAAGAGTTCACCTGGGAGGAATGAACATAATACATCCAAATCGAGTTCTGGTGGTTCAGCTGCATGCTTCGTTTGTAGAGGTGAATCTCACCACCTCCTAAGCTGCCCTACTTTCCATCAAGCTTCTCCGAATGAAAAGTTGTCATTGTTGAAGGATTGGAGAGGATGTCTGAACTGCTTGTCACCTCTACATAAGACGTCGGATTGCTCATCTAAATGGCACTGCCGTTTCTGCCAAGAACGGCACCACTCTACATTACACGTCTCCAAGTCCACTGTGAGTTGCATGACGATTTCTCCCGACGTCATAGCTACTCCAAGTCTCTCGACCAATGTTCCGTCACCAGAATGTGACGAGAATGTCATTTTGGGTACTGCTATCGCCCAAATTCTTGACGTCCGTGGTCAGTTTCAAGAAGTGCGACTTGTCATCGACTCAGGCAGTCAAAACTCTTTCTTGACCCAACGATGCTTGCACAGACTTGGCCTTAAATTGTCCAAAGGTGCTCGCAAGATTTCGGGCATCGGGCAAACCATCTATGAAGGAGTTAAAGGAACAGCTGTCTGTGTCATCAAGTCCAGATGCCCATCATCATCTCAACTTATCACTGAAGCCATAGTGGTTCCATCAATCACTTCATATCTGCCTACATCGATTATACCAAAATCCGTCGTGTCCCGATTCAAAGGTTTGGAGCTTGCAGACCCATCATTCTGGAAGCCTGGACCAATCGATCTGTTGCTCGGGGCTGATCTATTCACTGATATTTGGACGGGCGTTGTGAAGAAAATTGATGGCGAAGGACCCAACTTACTCTCGTCGATATTTGGTTTCATTGTCATGGGCAAAGTTGGTCAATCCAACCTTTCTTCGACTTCTCTTCTCACACTTGAGAGATGCGATGATCTGAACTTCCAGCTCGAGCGATTTTGGCAGATGGAGGAACCTACATTGCCTCAACAGTGGGTTGATCCAGAAGACATTAGTACTGAAAACCACTTTGTGGATACCCATTACCGTCTACCTAATGGGCGTTATGGTGTTAGACTTCCCTTCAGAGACCCTGAGCACAAAGTTGGTGATTCTACTTCTGTCGCATTTCGAAGGTTCCACAACTTGGAACGAAAACTGAAAACCAATGCATCTTTCAGGGAGAAGTACCATGAATTTCTAACTGAATATCAAGCCTTGAATCACATGTCCCTAGCAAGCTCTCCAGCAAAATTCATGATACCACACCATGGCATCACAAAAGATGGCCCTGAAGGTCTAAAATTGAAGGTAGTCTTTGATGCAAGCGTTCAAGTCAAAGGTGGTTCATTGAATAGTCACCTTCTCACTGGTCCAAAGCTGCAGAATGATATCAGGGACATTCTACTTCGTTTCAGGCATCACCAAGTGGCATTCACAACAGATATCGTGAAGATGTTTAGAATGATCGAAGTACATCCTGAAGACCGTTGCTTCATGCAGATATTTTGGAGATTCAACTCAGAAAATAATGTTCAACACTATGAACTGAACACTGTCATCTATGGTCTCGTCTGCGCTCCCTTCTTAGCACAACGGGTCTTGAAGCAATTGTGTTTTGACCATGGTTCCGAGTTCCCTGAAGCTTCTCGTGTGCTACTGGCTGACTCATACGTAGATGACATTTTGACAGGATCACCAACTATAGCTGAAGCCGAAGTCCTGCGCGATCAGCTCATCAATCTGTTGAATTGTGGGAAGTTCGAACTCAGTAAATGGAACAGCAATTCATCTGAGCTACTGGAAAACTCCCTACAGCATTCAAATCTCGTGGACCTCTCAACACCTGAAGAACAATGGGTTAAGATACTTGGTCTGCAATGGGAGCCTCAGTCTGATCAGTTCTCATTTTCGATAGGCGAACCTAATCCAAGTTATACCAAGAGAGGTATCCTCTCGACAGTGGCTCGAATTTACGACCCACTCGGTTTTCTGGCGCCGACGACTCTATTCATGAAGAGTTTCATACAGGAACTCTGGACTAAGGGCATCGACTGGGATGAACCACTTCCCCTCAACCTGCAGGAATCATGGATCCAGCTCACATCCGAACTACCTCTACTCTCAAATGTTCGTGTTCCTAGATTCGTTGGGATGTCTTCAGATACAATTAATTTCCAGTTGATTGGATTCTGTGACGCTTCATCTAAGGGTTATGCTGCTGTTCTCTATATGATCATCAACACACACTTAGGACAACGCAGAATCACCCTTCTAACCTCCAAGTCTAAACTAGCTCCTACGAAAACTAAATCTATCCCTAGACTTGAGTTATCAGGTGCTCTGCTACTTGCTGAGCTCTATAATGCGATCCTACCTTCAGTGACCACTCTAAAGGTCAAGATGAAACCTCCGATTTTCTTCACAGACTCTACGATCGTCCTTGCTTGGCTTAATACTTCCCCCCATAATCTAAAGGTCTTTGTTGCTAACCGTGTTGCAAAGATTCAGGAGCTGTCAGAGGTAACTTCTTGGCAACACGTTGTATCCGAAGAAAATCCATCTGACGCAGCTTCCAGAGGTATCTTACCTTCACAGCTCCTTGAGCACAACCTGTGGTGGTCAGGTCCTCCATGGCTTAAACTTGATCAGGAAGAATGGCCAATGAGCACTCCCGGTTCCCCAAGTGAACTACCTGAACTAAAGGCAGAAGCCCCTTGTCTCACTGTCGCCAATCACACAGGACCCTTCGTTACTTGGATTTCGAGGTTCTCTTCCTTCACAACCTTGATCAAGGCTGCTGGTTGGATTCGTCGTTGGCTCTACAATTGTAGGCACGTGGGATGTTGTTGCTGCAGGATGCATACTGGCTCTCTCTTGAACTCAGAATTCGATGAAGGTCTTTCAATGTGTATCAAGGCAGTACAAATTCATCACTTTCCAGATGTGAGCCAAACAATGAGGAAATATGCTGATTTGAAACCCTTTCAGGATGAACAAGGAATTTGGCACGTGGGTGGTCGCTTACGCCACTCTTCCATTCCCGAGTCTCGAAAGTACCCTATACTACTTCCTCATGAAGCACACCTCTCGTCAATACTTGTGGACCACTACCACAAGATTTTGCTGCATCCAGGTCCCAATACCCTTCAGGCTGTTATCCAAGCTAAATTTTGGATACCTTCCCTGAGAAGACTAATTCGCTACCGAGGGTTGAAATGTCTGAAATGCTACCGATCAAAGGCCACAGTTGAAGTACCCCTCATGGGAGATTTGCCGAGCTATAGAGTTAACGGTGGGCGAACATTCCAGCACGTAGGTGTGGATTTCGCAGGTCCCTTCTTGCTCAAGGAGTCTCATCGTCGTAAGGCAGCCCTGGGAAAGGTGTACTTATGTCTGTACGTCTGTATGTCAACCAAGGCTCTCCACCTCGAGGCAGTGACAAGGTTGACCACTGAAGCATTCCTCGCAAGTTTCCAACGCTTCACTTCGCGAAGAGGAATTCCCACCGATGTCTACTCTGACTGTGGAAGTAATTTCTTGGGTGCTGCACGCTATTTGAAGGAACTCTACCTTTGGTTTGCGTCCCACGATACAAAAAGGGATCTCCTGGATTACGCCATGAAAACCAAAATATCTTGGCATTTTAACCCCCCTCAGACTCCACATATGGGTGGACTGTGGGAAGCAGGAGTCAAGTCGGTAAAGTACCACCTACGGCTCATTGCTGGAGAGAACCCTCTTACCTACGAGGAAATTGCAACTTGGTTTGCCAAAATTGAAGCCATATTAAACTCGAGGCCTCTGTGTCCATTGTCAACGAGCCCCCATGAGGTTGACTACCTATCTCCAGGGCACTTCTTGGTAGGTGGCCCCCTACTTGTTGCTCCAGAACCATCAGTTCTTGACCTCAAGGAAAATTTGTTGTCACGCTGGCAACTCATTTCAAAGATGAGTGAATTGTTCTGGGAGAGATGGCGGACCGAATACCTGTCGACTCTGCAGAGGCGTCCAAAATGGCGTAGGGCTTTGGATAACCTTCAAGTTGGTGACCTTGTCCTACTCAAGGACAGTTCCCCACCACTTCAATGGAAGATGGGCAAGGTGATTGAGGTCTGTCCAGGAGATGACGAAATCGTCAGAGTTGTTGTCATTCGAATTGGGAATTCAGTCTTACGACGCCATGCCCAGCAACTAGTTCCCCTCAGACATCTTTCCTTCAGCTCTACAGTCTGATTATAATTTTGAAATTTGAGCGTCCAAATTTGGTGGGCGATATGTTCGATCCAGAATGCTCGAACAAGTTTAGTATTTATTTACCAAGTTGCCGTTTCTTTTCCCCCCTGTCTATTGATGGTCGAAAGTGCAGGAGATAAGAAGGTCGCTTCAACGACTCCGATCACACGAGACCAGTGTTCCGTTTGCAACGAGCCCGCTACCGTCTCCCGCATTCTACTTACCCTTTTCCGTTCGTGTGACATCGAGTCATCAGTATCTCGTCGTCATACATTCTAAGTACGCCTACTGGTACCTACCCGCCACGTAGGCAAATAAGTCGGGAGAGAGGACAATACTCCGCCAAGAACGGAAATAAGCCGGAATTCTATTTTGAATCAACTTTGGAAAACCGAGTGGAATCCGTGGAAGCGATTCGAACCGACGTCACCCGAGAAAACCGAACCCCCTCCAGTGACTTCGCCGAGTTCCACCGACCACCTATCCTTCTACACGGCCACGATTCCGTCTCTAAACCCAGGAGGGACCGCCGGACACGCACGGGTTCGAATCCGCCCCAAGGCACTTTATTTTTTTTATTTAATTAAATCGAAAGACATTTTATTTCCTAATATTAATACTATCTTAAATCTAGGTGGAGCTCCGATAGGCATATTCACTGTCTTCAATAAACTATTCTATTAAAATATTTACATTTTTTTTCCAACCATTTAAAATTTCCAAATTATTAGGTATTGTATGAGTTTTTTAAGGACTCCTAAAGCACTGTGCTCATACACC
>CM019170.2:12501010-12576168 GCA_009739505.2 Apolygus lucorum
AAAAAAGCGCGAGTGCTTCAACACACCTGAGTGATCCCTGAGTGAAGAATAGCCCCTACAGTCCTCAAATTTCAAACAAATTCAACATAAATATAATACTAAAAACTACGAAAATTCTCTTATACTGAAACTTGTTTAGTTATTTTAATGAAATTTAAATACGTTTTTCTCCATAATTTTTTATATACATTTTTAAAGGCCCAGGTTCATGTCCGATTACCATTTTTGAGTACTATTCTGATTAAAAAAAAAAAAAAAATGTAACGACGAAAAAGCATTAAAGACCAGGAATCAATTTTAAATTCCTCAAAACGGATTTCCATGAAAAAATTTAGAAAATGTTTATTTAAATTTTTTAGAGCCATTGCAATAGATACATTTTCTACAAAAATTCACTAATTAGAAAAAACTATGAAATTAATTAACCTTATCTGTGTAGTTGATTTTTGTATATATCTCACACGGATCTACAAATAATACATGTCGCTTATTTAATGAAATAGTGGCATATCTCAAATTGTAGATCTCGGGTTTCTGAAGAAAAAACTCTTGGAAGGATAGAAACTCGTGTTTGAAGGTCACTTCTATGCTTGCTAAACTAGTCGGTTAAAATGTCAGTGGAAACAGTGTCACAAAACAGTGATCACCAAATACAACTGTGAGGATTACTGTCAATTCTGGAGCACTGGCGCTTATTGGCTAGGGGATCACTCGGGACTGCGAAGTGAAGGGGATCTCAGGTGTCTCACCTTTCACCCCTTGGACTCGACGGGAGCACTGGATTTGTGCTCGATTTCTATCGAGAATGAGTGATAGTGGAACCCTAACCACCCATAAATCTAGAAGATCAAACGCCCTGACCCCATAAGAACCAAATTTTGTAACATACATTGTATTCATTATTAACGTGAGCTCACCTTGATAGAAGCACTAGTGGCGTCGTCGAAAGAAACCCATTTCTTCTCTTTGTAAGCGTAAGGTGCCGTCATGTCTTCTTCCCTCTCGAGAGTCCAGCCTCCTTCTCCAATGAGCTTGCAGATCTGCCGATCGGAACAACAAAATAAAGTAAATAAACAATAATTAAATGATAATCACACACTCGTATTACGAAGTATGTTATTTTCATGTTTATGCAATTTTCTCTATAATTGATAAGGATTCTCCCTTTTGATTTTTATAACTTTTGATCTAGATAACATTATTGGTAATGCAGACCAGCTGGTGAAGTCCTGGTGTTACGTAAACTCCCTTCATCTCAATGCGGACAAAACGCAGGATCTTCAATTTTCCCTCAATGGACGTTCCGAGACCTCGGTTAATTTCCTGGGACTACGGATGGACAACAGGCTCTCCTGGAAACCGCACGTCGAGCAACTATCTGCTAAGTTGGTCAGCGCCAACTTCGCTCTACGTCGTCTTTATGGCTCCGTTTCGTTCCCAGTGATCCCTGAGGTGTTCTTCGCGCTCTTCATGAGTCGGGCTCGGTGTGGTATTGCTTTTTGGGGATGTTCTGATGGGAGGGACGTTGTTTTCAAGTGGCAGAAATCGGCAATTAGTGCTATTGAATCTTGGTTATGCGGAAAGTCTGGGTCGCTTCAAAGAATTGAATTGCCTTACTATACCAGCATTAAACGTGTACACGTTTTTGTGCTTGGTTCATAGGAGCTCTTGCTTCCTCCAGGCTGGAGTAGACATTCATACTCATAATACGCGATTTTGTAATAATTTACGATCCAATCCAGTACGCCTCACTACTTCTTTGCGTTGTGACCCGATGCAGAATGGCGTCAGGTTTTATAATGTTTTGCCTGAAAATGTACGTTTCTTAACTGGCAAGTCCTTCAAACGTAGGATAAAGTTTTTATCGCAGAATGGCGTCAGGTTTTATAATGTTTTGCCTGAAAATGTACGTTCCTTAACTAGCAAGTCCTTCAAACGTAGGATAAAGTTTTTATCGATAAACGCAGAACTTTATAAAATAAGCGAATTTTTTCATTTAGTTTTTAGCAACATAGAGCCGAGTAGCCTTGTACTCCTTTTTATTGCTGTATTTGTTTCGTTTGTTGCTTGACTATTGTTTTGCCATTCTGGCCACGACAATAAAAAATATTTGATTTGATTCATTCCTGAGCTAAGGGTGTACGTACCACGTAATGGAAGATAATCAGGGAACTCAAATTGAAATGTTAACGCTAAACGGACAGCACCAAGGTGCTGCCTCATAGGAAAAGGAGCAATGATCTTGAAAGATGTGCTTCGTTGACCCCCTACACCCCTTTCAACCCCAATCCTCCCATCTAGACCTAATATGATCTCACACAACCCTTGAGATTACTTAACGGTACGTGACGGTTTAAGTGCAACAAAAAATGGTCTAGGCGGCACTCTAGGCGCCAATCTGTCTGCCATGTCCCGCCAGTTGATGGGTTGGTTTGGGAAACATTATCATAATAAATGGTCGTTCAAATGGGTCGAAGTTTTTTGAAATTATACCTATTCATCACAATTGTGTGAGACGATTTTCAAATTCAAATATTTCCCGATACCCAAAGTGAAAACTAGTACCTACTCATATAAATTTCTTTTGAATTGTCAAGAATTTGAATACATAGATAGGAAGATCGCGGAAAATTCCATAATGAGCGAGTAAAACCACAATATGAGTAATTAATAACAAATAGAAAAGGATTTCCGATTTCTAATCTAGAAAAAGTTCAACTATTGAGATAATTCAAAGTTTTGGAGTTTATTCGGAAGAAATGGAGTTCTTGTAGTAATTGAAGTATCTTTGAATCCTTGAGAAGAATAAACAAGTACTCGGAATGCACTAAAGTTCGAAAAGAATTGTGGGGATCGCGAAAAGGCATGCGGCACTGAGTACGCCAATCTGTCCTTGGTGTGACACTAAAGGTAGGTATCTGTCCGTTGAGAGTTGAAAAATACCTATACATTTTCGTTTTTCTTGAATTGAAACGTTAAAAATTACCTGTAAGACAAATTTTAAATTTATTATTATTATTATTTTAATAGGTAGGTATTATTTTTTAATTTACTATTACTATATTTACTATTGATATTAATTTTATATTTACCTATAAGACACATTTTTTCGAATTGAAATGTGAAAATTACCTATAAGACAAATTATAAAGGTTACCATTTTCTTTTTTCTTTAAATTCAGGAACTGGCTCCTAATCTGTACTTATATAATCAAACGAATATGATATAATTTAGCAGGTAGTTACACTAACCTCGGTTTGAGAAACTTTAGAGGGGATGTCAGAAACGGGGGCTCCAGGCATGTTGTTCTTTCGTCCTTCAGCGTGAACTGAAGACCGAAAGCTGGCAGAGAGATGACGAGCTGGTCGTGTTCGGCTCCCATGCTGCTGAGGAGGTCCACCAACGAGTCCTAAACAGAATTAACGAATTTTTATACAATATCAATTAGGAGCACATCGGAAGCCCATTTAGAACTAAAAAACTCGCCATTTCAAATTTGTATATATACAAAATACATTTACAACAGGTACATTCAAATATGTACAAAGGTACATATATCGTCCCTATACCTGGAAATCCATGTAAGTCGAGTTTGATCAAATTTTACAGGGGTCACTAAAACTGAATCATTCCATATCAATACAAAGTTTTTTCGTTCCATTCCATACAATATTGGTGGTAACAGTAGTATTTCAAAGGGCCTGAGACTAATTTCGTCAAAATTCTTCTCAGCGAAAGAAAAAATGGACTTGCTTTTACCCAGCCTTTGACCACCGACTTACACGGTTTACCAGGTATAGGGACGATATGTACCGTTTTGAACGAAAAATGTCCATTGTGTGTACCTTTTTGAATGAAACAGAGTGCGCTCTCTCCGATGAAAGTATACTAATCTTGTCTCCGAAACGTAAGGTAGGTACCTCATACGTCATCTACAGGATGAAGTTTCAATCAATCAATTACTAGTACTACCAGAAGATGCACTCTTGGTGCTGTGGGTATGCGCCCTTTTGAAAAAACTGAGTTTCGGTTTAGGATATATCGATACCTTAAAGCACAAAGGTATGTCATCCTTTCCATATTTAAATTTTTTTTTAAGCTTCAGAAAAACTCAAATTTAACAAAACTATCATTGACCTTCTTGACGATCATAGCTTGAAAATTTCTTGAAGAAATTAAAGAGCTTGATGCAAAAAGCCATTATTTTAGGGAATTCTGCTCTGGTGATAACTTCTTTTGCGTTTTTCTCAAAACTCCATTATTAGGACATAGCGCCTTTTGCGCTTTAAGGTATCGATATTATGTTCCTTTTTGATGATATGATCGGAAAAAATTTGAAGGGAATGCATTTGTTACCTTTTAGTTTAAACCCCTATCCTTTGCCTATTAAATGGACAGGTTATGGTTCCGTTGGGATGCTGCATCCTGCAGGGTTCAATGGGGCTTGCCCAAAAGAAGTGAAAAAAAATTTCCTCAAAAAAGTGGAATTTGTTCTCTTTTGAAAAAAAAAAAACACTCCTCATTTCATCGCACGGAGAACACGACGTTTTATAGCTGCGCCCGGAAAGCTAAACTGAAGTGACCCTGCATAACTGCAAAGCATTGCGGTCGTTGCAGTTCTCGCGCCTTCGTTAGAGATTTCGGTTTTGTGTTCGAGGCAGGTGACCAAGTTGGAAACTGAATCGATTACAGAAGGTTCTCCTCCCCATATTATCAAACTAGAGGCAACAATAACTGATTGTAGATAATTGGAATTATCCAAAGCATAACTGATGGTAGGTACAAAGGAACCGTTTTGCCTCTGATTGAAGACGTATTGTTACTGTTATATACCCTACGAGGATACAAATGAAACATTGTAGGAAAAATAGCTTACAGCATTGAGGATATCATCGATTCCCATCAGCCTGCTGGGATGGTAGGCCAGACCGTCTTGAGAAGAATCCGTGAGGTTGTCACTGGGCACCACGAAGTACCTGACGTACCTTGATAAAAAGAGGAAATAAACCATGATTCTCAAATAATATTATTTTTGCCTTAAAGAGTAAATAGAAGTATCCAAGTACATCTTCCGCCAGCTAGACGTCTTCCAACAAATTTTTAGCTTGCCGGAATCAGTTATCTATCTGAGAGAAATACATTTTAAATAATATGTAATTGATAATGAAATTACTAAATCTTTCTTATTTGGAAACGATCTTGCGAGATGTAAGTTGTCTCTTAAAGTGCATTTGAATGTATTATTTAGGAGAAGTAATACTATATTTTTGGAGTATTTTTTACAAATCATTGGCTGATATGCATTATAATTTTTTTATGTTGATGGTTCTTCAGTTTTACGAAAGTCAGATAATTTACTTAGCTACTGACTACTTAGTATGTTTTAATTAAATTCGAACCAAGACAGTTCCAAAATAATTCATTTTTAGATTATATAAATAGTCCACTAACTTGGCAAGAGATTTGATGTCGTAGTGCTTGGCGAGGCGCTTTGGCTCCGCTGGAAGTTCCAGAATGATGTCGAGTTCATCGCTAGAAAAATGTAAAATATGAAATAGAATAAAAACAATAACAAGGTAATATGTAGTGTAGGTACAATGTACGGGAGTACAGAGTACAAGAATCATTCGCTTATTGGGTGGTATCGGGTGATTGGGTGAATTACAGCTCATATTTGGTTAATTACAGCTTATGGCTAAAGGAGACGGGGGTCTAGTATGATTCTGAGACGAGAGATGGCACTAGTGTCGGCCCCATACTTCCATCCGGTTTATCTAAGCTTGAAAAATCGTTGTTTTCAAATCTAACCCATATGAATGTTATCAGAACAAGAAAATCTTACAAGCCATCATTCAACATATTACCAACAAACAATTTTTTTTTAAATTTCATTTAATAATTGTATGTTTTTGATTCAAAATTCAAATACATCCCGTGTTTGAAAACTATCCTACTATATGTTGGAATTATCACAAAACAACTTATGTGAAAACTAGAGGATGAAAGCGAAAAATGAGACCCAAAAACGTTGCCTGGGGAGACTAAACTGAATTTGTAGGGCAACCCCACATTTTCTAGCAGCTAATCCCGCCCGCCCGATTAGGCCCGATTATGCCATCTTTAGTAAGCCAGAATGTCTTTAGTCTAAATAATTTTTGTTTCCACCAATAGTTTTGAAGAAATTTCTATATATACCAGTATCTACCATCTGGAATCTTAAAGAAAAGGGTTATAAACTGGACAAATCGACAGTGAACTAGCAAAACCATGTAAGTCCGATTTTTTCCGAAAATAAGGTTATTAGCTATTTGGATAGAATGAGACCCCTTGATCCATCAAACGGAGCCAAACTGGCAAAAACTCCACTATCTCTTCTCTATGCGTCAAAAGCAACAAATATGAACCAACAATTACGTGTTAAGTCCACTTTGAAGCAAGTTTTTCTCGTTTCCTGTAAATTTCTGGAAAACGACTTACATGGTTTGCAAGTTCACTGTCGAAATATTCTTTCCAGGCAATGATCCTCTGAATTTATCAGCAAACAAACTTTTTCGGAGTGATCTTGAATTTGAAGTAATCTTCATAGATGGGACTTCGGCAAATCTGTGTGCCTGATTAAGAACATCGCACTTTCCAAGTCAGTCTTATTATTTTTCAACTAATGGCTGATTCTAGATGGCAGCATCCGGTAGTAAATTTTATAGACAACAAAACGGGGAAATTCGAGAATTTTACGACTTTAAGCTTCACTGCAGAAGAAGTAGCCATCAAAAAGCGATTTAAATCGTTGCTAAATCTTTCCTAAATCTTGCTAAATCTTATCTTGTTGATTTGAACAGATTCATTCAGTACGAAACAGCTTCTCAAAACAAACAACATAAAAAGGTGTATAAACAACTTGATTGGCCGATTACTTAGATTTCTAAAAATTATGGCAGGAAAAATTTTCTATTTGTAAGGGTGAACAACTGATCATCAAGAAATACGAAAAGAAATGGAAGGACACAATATAATCACATAATGGTGACTCTTATAGGCAAATCCAACCCTTCTACCAAGAATACCATGGTTCTCGTCAAAATACGTCAATAAAAGCCTAGAAAGACGATATTTCAACTGACGGTAGATTTGGAGTTTGTGACAAATACCTCAAACAGAACTCTGAAAGCACTTAGTAAGAACCTATACTGCCGTGCTAAGCCAGAAAGTCGTAACGTGAAAATTTGACCAAATTGAGTTATTGGTACCCGGGGGTTTTGGGGGTCGATTTCTATCGATTTTCGAAGTTTTAGAGTCGTATCTCTACTAGAAATACCTCAAACAAGCCTCCCGATTTTCGTGTTAAGGCGTGTTGAATTGATTCTTTAAAGAAACTAGTCGTATCAGAGCTATTATCAGTATTTGACGATACGACTTCTTGCATTCTGAATCGGCATGTTACGACTTTTTGCCTCTGAAAACTCAGAATTTAGTGGTCACTTTTACTTTTATACTTTACGTGAAATAAACGTTTATTTTTATTGATTCAGCTGTTTTTTCTTACACTCTGTATTTCCTAAACAATCGTATGAAATACTATTGACTTTGAGCCAAGAAGGACGACAAAATAATCAATGTAAAAAGGTTTTTTTGATTCAAACATAATTATGAAGTTTCAGGAATTAAGATGTGCTTCAGCATTCCAAAGTCTCATGGTTGCGTATTCAGAACAGAATAGTCGTAACTTCGGGTTTGACGAGAGCGTAAACTTGTATCATCGTTTTTTGACAATGTACGCTCAACAATGTTTAATAATCCCGTGAAAGAGGTTATTTCGCTACGAAACCTATTAGGTCGTTTTCTCGAAAGTTAGGTGAAGTCAAGATACGACTTTCTGGCTTAGCACGGCAGTAGTACGGTAACGGAACGCATAGATTTGGTTGGAGTTTTGAAGTAGATTGTGAGGAATAACCGCTATTAGGTTGGAATTACAATGACATTTTAGCATCAAAGAACTTCATTAAGAAGAATTAATTAATTTATCAATTAACTTAACTTATTTATTAACTGCTCAAGTTTCTGAATGATGGTGACGTTAAAATATGATGTAATGATAATGGTGACCTCATGGCTGTGTACAAGGCTGTGGTGACAAATAAATTGTTTTTTAAAACCATAGTTACTCCAACCGATTTTGGAGACAGTTTGAACGTACTTAATGACCATTCGGTCGTTCTTGAAAGGTTATTGCTTTACTACGCTATTATGACGTCTGCGTGATGGTCAGCGGCGATAAAATCCATTGGAAATTACGTAATGGAATGTAATGAACGAGTCGATAGAAGAGATTATGACTTGTTACGAGGAACTTGGTGGAAGAAAGTAAGTAGTTGTGGAGTTTCAGTTTTGAACAATGAGACTCCTAATCGCTGAGATTTATGGGAGATGGAGTGCCCGATTTTTTTCCATTCAAACGTTTGAAACAAGCAGCTAATGATCTGTTGACTCAACAGCAACAATATCAGCTAATGATGCTGATGCATTTTTTATTTCGGAAGGCGGTCATTTGATGATCTTAAAGCTTGGGAAGAGAGGATTGACTTCCTTTCTCTAAGAATGAGGCTTCTTAAGAATGAGCACTCAGACGTTCTAAAACGGCTGATTTCCATTTCAGTTCAATTGGACTAGGAAACAGTTTGAAATATCTATTGTAATTTATTAAATATTGTATCTAAAACCTTCATCACTACAACTGGAGAGAAGTGATGCAAGTTGGAATTTAAGGGGTCTCAGTCGGTCACCGTTCGTTCCTCGTTCCGGGTCAGTATTTCAATAAATTGCTGGGTTTCAAAATTCCAACGTACGCGGCACTTTTCTTAGTTACCATGGACCGATTTTGTTGAAATTTGGTATATGGGCTCCGTTTGGGATCTAATTGTACCCCGAAGCTTTTGGTTGTTGTCAGTCACTACTTCTAAGGGTGGAAAATAAGGGCTGAAATTGTAAAACGCCCTAGCTCATAAACATTCGATATAAAGGTACTGTTTATTCATAATTTTGAAATAATATCACATTTTTAGGATCGAATGAGACCACCCACAGCTCAGAAGGATCAACCGTTCGCTCTCCATGAAAACTCAAAGGTTCGAATTATGATAAATCAGAAACACGACTTTGAATCGCAAAAGAGACCTTATCATTCTTCAAATTTTAGCTGTGTAAAATACTGCGATCGTTGTTCGTTTTTTCGAGTTGTATTCAGTTTACCTTAGCAACCAGTAATCAAATAAAGTGTGATTTAGGAAATTTTCCTAATAATTAAGGCAACCTTAACTCCATATTTCATTGAATGGAGTGTAAAGCGTTTGTTTCTTCAAAATAAACTTTTAAGTAGGTAAGTAGGTAGATAGTAGTACCTATGGTAGGTAATGGCGAAATGTCGCACTGCGAGTTCACAAGGGGAGTTTTACAAAAAGCGCCTCTAGTACCTTCCTCATTTTTTTGAAATTACACTGTCGGAACCGCAAAACCAAGATCTACACGTTGGTACTACTGGCTTTTCGATACCTCCATCCGTTACCGAAAGATAGCACTATAAGCCCTTATGGAATTTAGAGAAACAAAGGAAAAATTTCATAACCAAGGGGCGCTTGATGAGACCCTCAGTTGGTCGGTAGGAACATGTCATGTTCGGGTAGGAGGCCAATCGGCGTTTTACAAAAAGCGCCCCTTGTGCCCTGAGTTTCCTGTGAAACGCCTTCTTCTCAATAAAAAATAGTATTTTTGTATATTATACAACTCTTTTCTCAAAGGGTCTAATGTGAATGGGCTCAACTTGATAAAGCAAGAAAACACAAGGGGCGCTTTTACAAATTCCAACTTTTTTGGTGATTTTACGTCTTTCTCCCTATATTATTGGTTGGATCCGATTCAGTTCTTAGTTCCATCGATAAGTACACTAAATTCTCAACAGAATGCGAAAAAAAAAATAAAATCTAGCTAAAATAGCAGTGACACAATTGAGTTTGGAAAATAGTAAAATTTTCAAGCGTGTTCTACCTCGTACCTAATTTTAAAACTTTGATAAGCGCCCCTTGAGAACTCGCAATGCGATGTGTTCTTTGCAGGCTAGTGATCAATACAGAAAAATAATAAACCTTTGTGTAATAATTTGCAGCGTTGTTTACTTTACTCACAAGTTATAATTTGAAATACGAGTATAAATAAACTTCTTTCAAACCGTAAATTTAGAAATGAAAAAATAATTTTGTTAAGATTTGAAGGTTCTAACTTGTGGAATTCTACCAAGTAACTCTCGGTACCATTCATATTACAAAGCCATTTGAATGTTCCATGTTGACTACTTAAATATTTTTCTCTTCACTCAAGTATTTCAACAGAATAGACTTACCACTCGTCATGAGTGATATTGTTTAAAACGTCGGGTCCCTGTTTATGGGTCGCCGTTCGTTCCTCATTCCAGGGTCGGTATTTCCCTAAATTGCGGGGGCTCAAACTTTGAAAGTTGTACCTAAATTTGAAATGCTCAAAGATTTTCGAAATTTATTATATCAGTTTGGGGAATTGAAAAAACTGTCTGCCGCTGGAATAATAAAAATCGAACAATAATTGCCTGAGAAATGTGGTAAAAACCTAACTGAATAAACCATATACCAATTTCAATCAAATCAGTCCATGGTAACTAAGGAAAGTGCCGCGTACGGTGGACGGACGGAACATTTTTTATTTGATTTTCGGATTCTACGTACCTTGAAACGTAAATCAAACAATTATGAGAGGGTTAAAAGACAAAATTTTGAGGGTTAAATTTTTTTTTCTACGTCGATTCCAAAGGTTTGTTGAATGAAAATAATAGGCAAACCAAAATAGTTTGTATTTTCGTTTGACTACCGCAGACGTCATCAGCTGTCTCCCAAGGGGAAAATTAGAATTTATTTTGAAGATTTTGCTCATGGAACATAATATGTTAATAAGCCTTACTAATAATATTATTATTAGTAAGGCTTGTTAAGGCAATGTAGGCGGTCTCCGATCCAAGTAACAACCAGAGTCTAATCAAAAGTCTATCAAGTCTAATAAGTTCCACAAATGATGTATCAGATCGGCATGCGAAGCTATGCTAGGAAATCGTATGCTCTGTTGAAGTCGAACATGGTAAATCAAAGACAAACGATTTACGTAATACGATTTCGATAATAGGTAATAATAAACTTCCTTCAAACCACTCAAACTTCAAGAACACAAAATCTGTGCTTATCAACAAAACTCTTGGAAAAGTAAACAAACACTTGGCGAATGAATTAAAATTCGTGGATCATTAAAATTGAGCTTTTGAAAGGAGAAACAAAACTTCTACTAGAAAACATGCCAACAACAATATGTTGCATCAATTGCTGAAAAGTTTTATTTGTCTAACTTGTAACGTCTAAATTATTACTACTAACTTAAATCTCGATTTATATTAAATATCATTACCTAAGTTCATACCTCACTCTTATTTAGTTGTATGATTCGATGTAAATAAATAATTTCTATAGCAACTTTCAGAACCACAAAGATATCTAATATTTTATTATATCTAAGAAATAGTACAAATTGTTGTGGTTATTCCTAAAATCATAATAGTATAATATAGCTGGAAATTTACCGTTCGATTCCGTCAGATGATCCCTCGTATTTAGCTTTGGCTCGTTTAGCAGAACTCAAATCGTCCAATTTCGTGGCCAATTCCTGAAACACAATTGAATAATCAACATTTCTAATTTTCTTCATTTTTTTCTCGATATTTTAGAATTTAATTTGTGGGAACTAAAAATGTTATTTTCCAGTATTCTTTGTAGGTACGTCGTTCAACCAGTCAGGGGAAAATTGATCGAATTATTTTTTTACAATCTCATTCTCATGGGTTGAGGATTGTAAACATTCGTGTGACATGAGTAATTATAAGAATTGGAGCAGATCTTCTTATCGAGAGGATACAGGTCCGATGATCTTGTGAGGATACTACAGGCCAAAAGACCTTGTAGTGAGCCAGACTGATAACTATAGTCTTATCAACTGAATGACGCAAATTTCGAGTACCTACAGTGGCTCAATTGCTTATTTCTACTTTACAAAATTGAAGTGTCAACATTAGGAATAATTTCAACAATTGGTGCTTTTAGCCTACTGTTGTATACTATTTACTATTTCGTTGATTAATATTATTTATACTAATAAACCTGTTTTCTCCTTCTTCTTCTGGTTGAGAAACTAGGACATGAATCAGCTAGAATATGCAGTTCAGCTTTGAAAATAACACACTCGCAATCAATGAAGACAATTAAGGGTTCGATTTTGAAAATTCTGGGTCAATTTTCGTATTACAAAATTTCGATCAAATTTCAGGAACGATCAATATATTCAAATTCGTGGTAAGTTTTTAATAAGTACCCTAACATACAATGCAAGGGGGGGGTCCTAACATGCAATGGAAAGATAAGTTGTCGACAGAAATTTCCAGATTCTTCTCCTTCAACATTTCATGTAACAAAAAATGTTGAGTTCTACTTGGAAACTGCAGTCCTCCAATTAGAAAAAAGGTAAAATTTGCAGGCTTTTTCTATCATATCGAAAGCATCTGCACCACAAACCTTGTAAAAATAACTGCATTTCAAGGCTCACAGGAAATGGCAAGGTCGACGAGACGCTACCAAGTTTTTTCTAAGCAGCTGGTTGATTTCCAAGTGGGATGTAAAAATCCAGTGTATTGGTAAATGTCAATCCGGAGTTGAAATAATTGTTCAACAAGACGATGATGAAACAATCATTGTCCAGACAAAACGGGGTAAATACTTTTATGAGTCTCTCATGCCTAATCCACAGAACCATAAATTCTGGAATTCTTCATAAAATGATTCTTGGATGACTATTAGACAACATTTTTATTATGAAAATTTAGGAATCTGAATAAAATCCTTGGCTGTTTATTTACTATTATAAAATGGAAATTTTAATTAATAAAAAAGAGGATTCTGACTACGTTTTCATTGTTACTGGTAATCATATGCAGAAGATGAGTACCTACCACCTTTAATAATCGTTTAAATTACGTTTGTTTGTTATTTTCAATTATGTACAATAATTAGAATTTGCTATGAAAGAAAAGTGGCTTCCTGAGCACCAAAAGAATAAAAAGTCTGCCAAGTGGGTGTGGGTACTTAGCTTTCTTGTATCCGTAACCCTATTGTGTCGATGATCTGAAGCATGGAAGCTAATCTCAAAACAATGATCTGTAAATACCTTCCACTACCCTCATAGGGGACCATCTGCACGCTAACCCACACAACATTTAAAATTTTAATCAAATTCGGATGAAGAAGTTTTTTTCGTTCACATGTGAATTTGGTGGAACTGAACGGAGTTAACGGTAGAATACAACTACCAATTTATTATTTTATGAACGAAATGTAATATAATAACAAAACAGGCTTGAAAATCTGATGTTGGAGTTACATCATCGCTTCAGCTTCCAAAGGTGAAGAAACTTCGTTTTTGTAGACTAGGTCAAACACATTTTCCTCGTGTTAGGAAATTTTTGAAGAAAATAATTTGGCTTTTCAGATTTTTCAGGGCAATTAAGGTTTCTGGCCTTTTGTATGTCGACCTGTCATTTACTAGGCCCTTGCTCAACTATAATCATGAGCCAATTTTATAACATTCGCAATCGTGATCTCCCTCGATCATCAATTTCTCACTCTTAACCGGATTTTTAAGAAAATTTGAATAACTCATTCGTGTTGATGTTATTCAATTTAGAAAACTATAGGGACGTAGGTAACATAATCTAGAGAACCAAGATTTATATTCCATACTTTTTGCTCCAACGAAATCCAGACACCTATTTTAGTCTGTGCAAACAAACTATAAGTTCCTTTTCCTACTTGGCAGAATTAAAAGAAGCCCTGGGGTGTAAGTCTCTTTTAACAATCCACTCTCGATAAGAAGTTTCGGAGCTACAACAAAAATAATCTCAAGGTGGTCAAGGAGTATAAAAAAAACGTTAAAATTGAGGAAGTGGACCAAGGATGACCGGATCCTTCAAGCTTCTGGAACGCCTTGCTAAGTACTTGTATATCAATTTACAATTTTCCATAAAAATTCCATTTGCCACATTGCTATTTTGAATGTCAGTACATTGTCAGTACTTAATACATTAATTATTACAAGGAAGGATATAACTTGAAAATTTGGGAATTTCAATACCAAATGAACTAGAAGGAGAAAGGTGACCACAGAGAAATAACAAATAAAATTTAAAAAAATTAAATAAAAAATAAAATGTTTGAGCTCTCTTTCACTTTTTCGACCTAGATCGGCATTTTATGATCCTCCAAGGTCCCTTCACTTCTCTGAACCAATAGGATTCTCCTTTCACTTATATCTGCTTCAATCTGATTGGGTATGGCTTTCACTTCTCGAATAATCGGATTCAACCTCCCTTTCACTCGTGACTATAGTAGCTATGCTCTCTGTGATATACCTTCAGTTATTGTTTGTTACTGATGATGACCTAACCGTCGAAATCGATCTAAATTGTAACTCATCATTTTCATGGAAATAGACAACGTTCTACTCAACTCCGTTTTGGTTAATTATTTTCAATAATAAGCCTTTGGAATCGAGCAAAAAAAAAAAAAATTTTAACCCCCCCTCAAAATTTGATGTTTTACGTTTCAAGGTACGTAGAATACGAAAATCGAATAAAAAAATTTCCGTCCGTCCGCCGTACGCCGTACGCCGTACGCCGTACGCGGCACTTTTCTTAGCAACACTGGACCGATTTGGTTCAAATTTGGTATATGGGCTCCATTTGGGGTCTAGTTGTGCCGCGAAGCTTTTGGTTGATGTAGGTCACTTCTAAGGGGTGAAAATTAAGGGTTGAAATTTTCAAGAGTGCCCTAGCTCGAAAACTCTCGAAATAAAGGTATCGTTTTTTCACCAATTTTAAATAGTATTCAATTTTTAAAAATTTTTGAGACCACCCGGAGCTCTGTAGGACAAACCGTTCGGTCCCTACGAGTACTTGAAGGTTTTCCTTCGATAAAACAGAATCATGAGTGTGAATCGCAAAAGAGGTCTAATCTCCATTCAAATTTTATCGGACTAAAATGCGATCGCTGTTCATTTTTTCGATTTGTATACAGTTTTGCCTTCTGCGTAACCAGTAATCAAATTTCCATATGAACCTTTCTATTTTTCCTATCGAGTGTGAAGCGTTTAGTTCTTTCTAATAAACTTGATTGTAAAGGTGTGAAGCCAGTATGGTGTGGTAGGTAGTACCTAGCTGGTAGGTAAAAAAAAGTTGGTAGGTAAAAAAAATGTTGGTGGGTAAAAACGCTGCAAATCATTGCTCAAAGGCTTCTTCACTCTTCAGATCACTGATCAGCTGAGTGAGCTCCGAAGCCATTTTCAATCCTATTGAATGGAAGTGCTCTTCCAGGCGTCTTCAGCATTCGAGGAGATCTTCTTCACTCCTCAGATCACTGTTCAGCTGAGTGAGCTCCGAAGCCATTTTCAATCCTATTGAATGGAAGTGCTCTTCCAGGCGTCTTCAGTATTTGAGGAGATCTTCTTCACTCTTCAGATCACTGATCAGCTGAGTGAGCTCCGAAGTCATTTTCAATCCTATTGAACGCAGGAAGCTGAAATTTGAGAGGGAAGGTCAAGGGAGAATACAGTAGGTGGTAGGTGCTATGATGGAGAACCAGTGATCTATACAGAAGGGTGATCTATACAGAAAATAATAAACCTTTGAGCAATGATTTGCAGCGTTTTTATTTTACAGAGAAGTAATGTCATGATTTATAAGAGGTTGTGGCATAGATCTACAAAATTTCCTCAGCATCCAAGACCACAGATAAAGTTGCATGAGGTGCCTATCAACCTTGGACATACATTGCAGAACATTTAATTCCAGAAATTCAATTAAATCCATAGAAACGCAAATACGACGCGCCAGCAGCATTAAAAGACTGTATAGGCACCTTCCAAGGAAAATACTGTACAAGGATAATACTACATTATTTAGATCCATATCATAAAAAGTTCTAAATAATCTCAAGTCCCTTGACTGCAAGAAATCAAAGTGTACTTTTCTCATTGTAGACGCAGTAAATTAAATGGAGGTCATCCAGCCAGTTTTCACCTCAAGTTTATTTGTGGTCATCCTGATTTACAGAAAGGCTAGCCTGACCATATTTATTTGAATGAGTTATCCATTCTTAACTTTGGAATAGTTTCCTGTAAAACCTGAGTGCAGGAGCCAGATGGTTTTGAGTGATTGTCGTGTTTTCGGCCAAATTTAGGTTGAGGGAGGAAGCTCATAAGTAGTCACTGTGGATCTATTTTCATTCAATTTTGACATCTGGTTCAATCTAAGCAGTCAAAATTTTGAGCCACGTAACCCCATATACAGGTTGTAAGCCTAACTGGTCTGCCATACGGTACCAGTCAATTTAACAACTAATATGCAACAAAAAATTTCTTTTAGATTTGTTTTTAAACCCTTCGTTTTTGAGTTATTTTACCTTAAAACTTTTTTCTCGTGATTTTGACCTTACGTCTTTAAATCGGCCATAACACCTTTAATTTGCTGTGTAAATTACAATTTAAGGATACCGTTGGAAAGAGCATTAAATTTCCTATCGGAATCCTAATTAACTTATTTGTGAGTCAAGGTTTCAGACATAAAAACGTCCTCTAAACAGTAAATTGTACGTAATTTTGGAAACCTCGCATATTTTCAACCGTAAATTGTGTTTGGACCTTCCCGCCCAATTGAGCGCCAAATTCGGCGGTTTGGCCCAAAGAGAAAGTAGTCCCATTTACCAACAAAGAAGTTCCCTAACAATCTATATACATAAAACACCAACCGTACGTGCGTACGTACGTACGTATGTCGCCCGAAAGTGGCGAAAAATTCTTAACAGAATTTTTGAACGCAGGAAGCTGAAATTTGAGAGGCACGGTCAATGGCGAATGCTGAAGGCGCCTGAGTGATCACTGATCAGCTGAGTGAGCTCCAAGGCCATTTTCTCTCCTGTTGAACGCAGGAAGCTGAAATTTGTGAGGGCGGGTCAATGGAGAATGCTGAAGGCGCCTGAGTGATTACTGATCAGCTGAGTGAGCTCCAAGGCCATTTCCTCTCCTGTTGAACGCAGGAACCTGAAATTTGAGAGGGCGGGTCAATGGAGAATGCTGAAGGCGCCTGAGTGGTCACTGATCAGCTGAGTGAGCTCCAAGGCCATTTTCTCTCCTGTTGAACGCAGGAAGCTGAAATTTGAGAGGGCGGGTCAATCGAGAATGCTGAAGGTGCCTGAGTGGTCACTGATCAGCTGAGTGAGCTCCAAGGCCATTTCCTCTCCTGTTGAACGCAGGAACCTGAAATTTTAGACGACGGGTCAATGGAGAATGCTGAAGGCGCCTGAGCGGTCACTGATCAGCTGAGTGAGCTCCAAGGCCATTTCCTTTCCTGTTGAACGCAGGAACCTGAAATTTTAGAGGACGGGTCAATGGAGAATGCTGATGGCGCCTGAGTGGTCACTGATCAGCTGAGTGAGCTCCAAGGCCATTTTCTCTCCTGTTGATCGCAGGAACCTGAAATTTTAGACGACGGGTCAATGGAGAATGCTGAAGGCGCCTGAGTGGTCACTGATCAGCTGAGTGAGCTCCAAGGCCATTTCCTTTCCTGTTGAACGCAGGAAGCTGAAATTTGAGAGGGCGGGTCAATGGAGAATGCTGAAGGTGCCTGAGTGGTCACCGATCAGCTGAGTGAGCTCCAAGGCCATTATGAATAAGGAGGTATCTTAAATATTACAGTGGAAGAAAGATAAAGAGGGAGAGGGAGCAAAAACCTTTTCAAGGTATGTCACATTTTAGCCATTAGGCTCTAAGCGGAAATCATCCGGGGGTGCAGGGGGCGAAGCCCCCGCCGAGGCGCGCAGCGCCGAGTTTTTACATATCTACAATTTTTTTGCCTGCTTTTAGCAGGCTTTTCAGCTAGTGAACCATATTAGATCATCTCGCACATTCAATGGGTCATTGCATTCAGAACTAATAGGCCAGTATTAGATCTGTAAGAGTTAATAAACTAGTAGACCAAGGACGATCATAATTAATCATAAATAAGAACAACATAGAACATGAAAGCACAGGGCAGATCAAGACGGCAGCGGGGTACGTGCCCCTCCGCGACCCCGATGCCTCGAATTTTTTCCTAGAACGTACGACGACCTAACAAGTTAACTCTGCGCTCTATTTTCCATTTCAAATTAATTAATAGTTCTGTTCAATACAAGTTTTAGTTCTCAACCAGTGTGGTTTATTTAGTTCTCATTCCTGAGGTAAACAAATTGAATTACGAGAACCCATATTTTTACAATATGCAAGAATAGTGAAAACTGCGCCAAAATCTCAGCTTTCCAATGGTATAATCAAAAAATATTTTACAATCGAATTTAGGGGAGAAATTTGTGTTTAAACGTGGAAAAACGTGCATTTTTTTCAACGAAATCAGAGCTCCGCCTTGAAGGTTTGGGGAGTCGGACGATAGAAATGGGTGGGTCGGCGCCGCAGTAGACCGCCAAAACGCTGATTTCGTTTGAAAAAAAAAAATGCACGTTTTTCCGCGTTCAAACACAAATTTCTCCACTAAATTCGATTGTTAAATTTTTTTGAATTTTTGGTGCAGTTTTTATTTCTTGCATCTTGAAAAAATATGGGTTCTCGTAATTCAATTTGCGATTGAAAAAAATCTAAGGCATTCATCGATAGGAAATTTAATGTTCTTTCCAACGGTATCCTCAAATTGTAATTTACACAGCAAACTAAAGGTGTTATGGCCCATTTAATGACGTAATGTCAAAATCACGGAAAATTGTTTAAAGTTAAAATAACTCGAAAACAAAGGGTTTAAAAAATCTCTAGGAGACATTTTTTGTTGCAAATTAGTTGCAGAATCGACTGGGACCGTATGACAGACCAGTTAGGCTTACACCCTGTATACTAGGGTGAAATATCAAAATCTCTACTTAGCACTCATGAGTGAATGTTGAAATTCCATAGCTTATTATCATGATTGTATTGAGAGGAGATGAAGTTCCATGGGATCGAACCCGAGTTGTACAGAATTGGGTAGCATAACATGTTGTATTGAGGAGGCGTTTGAAGTTCCGTGGGATGGATACCAAATATGAGATTCGAAATTTATGAGATACAGTTTTTAGTAGTTTCCCCGGCAAAGACATGAAATACATATTAAGTCAGTCAGTGTAGAGAACATGGTCAATGCCACATTGCGACGTCTCCATCCGACTTTGCATCCAAATCATTTCTAGGCCGACTTACACAACCGCTAGGGTCCACAACGTCGTTGACCGTGGGATTTTTCGGGGTAGCCAAAACCAGCTCTTCTTCACCGATTGCGCAAGCGCAATAGGCATTTCGCCCTCCAAGAGTTTCTCATTTGGGACCGATAGTCCAATACTCCATCAGTGGGAAAAAAAAAACCGAGGTCAATCCTACTAAGGAGATAAGAGATCTAGAAAATGCTCGAAAGTAAAACTCAATGCTCGAGCTGTTTCAACGGGAGAAAAAAAAACGCAATTTGCATCAAACGTCGCTTTGCGATCTCAGTCGGAGGTCTATTGAATGGACCGTGAATGAAAATTAAACGTCTCGGTGCTCCTTTTGGATTTCGTTCGATGCTTTCTAAGTCCCTGATGAAGATGAGCCAGAGGTTGATAGCCATCAATGGGAAGTTTTGGACTTTTATTTATGCTAATCAAAATCATCAATCAGAAGTTCGAGAAGCCGGTACGTGGCGGGTTCAGACAATGGGACGCGAGTTTGAGAGATCGACAGTCTTCGACATTAGTATTTATACGGTAGTATTGACCATGAACACTGCGGGCAGTAATGAATGACAACTTTCAGATACACCATGAAATTCTGTTGATGGCTGAGAAATGGATACCACGATCAAATGGAACTCTCCGGCACGTATGAAGGTACTCAAACCCCAAACAGGAAGCGCTTTTACGTAACTAGCTTGAATCCTCATGTCAGTGGACTATGACTGATCTATCTATACACCTATTTTGTAGTTGATTTTTTCTCATCTTAAACCTGATAAAAAATGAAAATTAATAAAATGAAAAAATAAATGAATAAATTCCTTAAAATGATTTAAAACTTAGCCCTTCGGGCCACGCCTTACTGTCTTTGGCTGAAATTCAAGAATCATGGAACATGCTTTAGCCGCGCTTTTCGGCGGTGTAATTATGGGGTGGACGGGTGGAGCGTGACACTTTGTGGGTAGTTAGCTTAAGCTTGATCCATGCAAAAATTGATTATTTTTATAACAGTAATTGAATACGTCACGATAATAGATTTTTGTTCATGCTGCAGGTCAAATAATATCTGGACCATATTATGGTATCCAGACAAATTGGTCACTCATTCAAATTATTACATTTTCAGCTGCATTGTTGTACTAGACTACATTGCTCTTTGATTTGCTAAACATTATGATTACTCAGCAAATAACCATATTTGTATTACTATCCCATTACAGTCTAATACGATTCAATAACACTGCATGACGACCCCATTTTACACTACAATATGATTCCATTACACTATAGTAAGATAACCATAACCCTGTAATACAAATCCATCAAACTATAATACGATCCATAACTCTGTAATACGATTCCAATTACACTGTATTACGGTCTCATTACACTGTAATTCCAACCATTACTTGTATTTTTTTTAATAAAACATTATTCAAAAAATGTTGAAAATAATATTACATAAAAGAAAGAATTACAAATGCTACGACTCTTTATGAGTGATCATACTCGTGCTAGGAGTCGGAGTCTTAAATCATATAATCATAATCATCGTAATATTCTGTAATTTATACAAAAGATAGAAAAGAAACAAGTTTATTCTTGATACTGTAGACGAACTTGTACACCGAAAATATCTTCATTTTGCCAATAAACTTGCATGGTTGGTAATCATGTATGTAAATGAACAACCATGGACGATACAAAAAAAAAAAAAAATTGAATTAAGTATCTGCCTACCTATTTTTGATTTTTTCAGATAACTATTTTTACTTCTATTTTAAAATTTTCCAAATACAGCTATTCCGACATCATCGCTCTTGGCAAATTGTTGAAAATATCAACTCCCCTGGTGCTATACAGACGCATTCCTTATGTTGTGCTCATTCTGGTTCTCCTGATCTTGTGGGGTTCTGAACTCTAAACATTTCTTCCCATCAGGAACGTTTAGTAGACAAAATTTTTAGTACTTTTCCGCCTACTCATAAAGATTCAGCACTGGAAAACTCAAAAACCTCATCCGTTGCATACCTCCTAGGCTCAATACTTTGTAATACTTAATATTTTGTGAACAAAATGCACTGTATAAATTATTTGTTGCCTTGTGATAATGTTAATAGGCGTAGCGGAGTGGGTATCTAGAAAGTGTGAAACGTGAAAAACGGAATCTGGTTTAACCTGATTTAATAATAGTTGAAGAAATGAAGATCGAAGATTTCAAAATTGTGTATTCTCAGGTCAACTTGCCAAGGTGATTTAGAATTGGTTTTATGTGATACTTGCGAATACGATGAGATCTCAGAGAAGATTGAGTGAGTTTGGAGTATCAGGTAAGTACCTGGTTTTTGTCAGGCCTTCGCATAATATGGGTTTTATTGGAGGTATTCCGCGACCTCTATATGGCCTCTCATGTCAAAGATGATCAAGATTCGCGCGGTGGGTAAAGGTGGTTGAGCTTCTTCCAACCTACGCAATACTTTTACTTCTTTTTTTTTTTTTTGTTCATGGCAGGTCGAGAGAAATATATGAGGCTATTCTGAGTAGTCTGGTAAAAACCCCCCTCAGGGGCACCTTAAGGTTCCGAACTGCCGCCTTTAAATCAGCGGTTATCCAATCGAGCAGGTCGAAGAAACGGATTGTCTTTTTCCTCCCACATTCGCCCGAGTTGCCTTTCATCTGATAACATTCACTTGCCGATGGACCTTCCTTGATCTCTGAGACGTCGTTTCACGGAGTTATAAACTGAAGTCAATTAGGAAATGTGCCTCAATACTCCATAGCTCCTAATATGGGCACATATAATCTGCCATAGAAGGTCCAATTGTTAGATTTCTTGGTTTATTATATAACGAGGCAGTGGTTTTCAACATTCTTAATCAATATTGCTTCTAATAATCACCTAGATTTTATGAAATAGTTTTTCAATTCGTTACCAGATAACTACTTGAATGTTGACTCAGATCCGTTCTTAATTTGGTTCTGTTGATGATGCTCACTATAAAGCACACCATTTTGGACAGACTTCATCAATACTACATCATACATTACTATTCGGGCTGTTTGGTTCCCAAATTCATTGCGGAAGCTTCGCTTCAGGAGCGCTGTCAGAAGAGCACCTCAAAGAGACACTTTCAACCACCATCAGGAGTTGGCATTTTGTTTTTATCATCATCCTCCGTTCTACTTTTTGCATTAAAAAATTCGTTGTAAGTTGTATTGTACTTCGCCTTGGAAAAATATAGTTTTGGTATTTAAAATGAATTGTAATGTAAAATTAAATCGTTTCCCTTCTTCACAAAGAAGAGTTCTCAGTTCGTTTCACGGGCGGTACATATTATGCTTGATATCATGCTTGTTTCAGACTATTTTTCACCGTGTTCTGCCCGTCATTTTCCAATGTTTCAGTCTGTCAGACTATCATCTAAAATCAGTCTATCACATTGTGCATCACATGCCTGTAGATAATTTCTTGAGTCTACAGGGTTATTGTAGACACGAAAAATACCGAAGTTGAGTTGCAATGAATTATTGAGGTGGAATAGGTTGTTTGAGTTCCTAATATGGCACAACAGGTGTGCATGTTATTTAAAAACATGCCAAGTATTCAAATAAATAAAATAGTAAGCTTATTTATAAAGAGGGCTTTTAGCTTCAAGTTTTATCGTGAAAATATCATCAGATGATATTTTCACGATAAAACTTTCACATATTATGTAATGATCCATTATTTTCCTATTTATTCTCCCATAAAGAGACAGAAGAGGAAACCCTGAGTGAGTCATCGAGTGGTAGGTAGAGTGAGGTACGGGGGTAGACACGTCAGACTGACGTCACCCTCCTCCACTCTTCCCTTTACCTTGTTACCTGTAATATAAAAGGACAACTCAGGGCTTGCCCTTCATGCAGTTTACTCAAACAATTCGACTTGATCATTTCTCACTCCTTCGCCTCAATCTACAAGCCAAGTTTTTCAGAAGCATCGGTAGCCATCAGGGCGCCGGCCTCTGCTCCCATCTTACCTAGGAGTTGTCATCCCCACTAGCCTCTAGATAAATGCGTCTCCTCCTTCCGGTCTGCGGTACTCGCGCCGGGGGAAGCAACTAGCTAAAGCTCTTATGCACTCCTGCAAACGGGTAGAGCGGAAACGCGCCGGGCAGTCAGTGCATCAGCCCTCCTGCATCCTGTTGAGTAGGGACCAATAGAAACAACAAGCCATTGAGTAGGCCATCGCCTTCACCCAACAACACGCTGACATATCATCATCTAAATACCCTAATTTCTGAACTTTTCTCCCATCTTTGGCTCTCTCATTTGAGGGTTAAACAATTCAGTAGAGTAGTATAATATACTAGCCCCACTGCAAAACCCTGTAAGTTCCAATTTTTCCAAAAATAAGGATTTGAGCCTTTCCGATAGATTGTGCTCTTGCGCACATTATAGTGTCGCCAAAATCAGGCTATGGCTTTTCATTTCTTTTCTGTGGTGAAATGTAATAATCTGTAAGCCTGGTTCATATGTCACAGTTTCAAATGTCACAGTTTTTTTCGTCTCTTGGAAACTTTTGGTATTGAACATACAGGATTTTGCAGTGGTGCTGTCGATATAGACACTACATAATTATTTCGTTATACTTCCTGTGAGCTTCATAAGATCGACCAAACCGCAACAACTAGACCTATCTGTCGTCATTATTTGTAGGGAATTTTGTGAAAAATATTTAAATACGACAAATAATTAAAATATTTACCTTGAGTTCGGAGGGGAAGGCATCCTTGGCAGGCTGCTTGTCCAGAGAGATGTACACGCCGTCAACTCCTTCCGGAAGAGGCGCTCCAGTCGTTTCACTCTGTTTGTACAGGATTTTCAGCTTCGGATTCTGAGCTTTCAACCTTCCCGCATCCTTTTGGAAATCTGAAGCAAAAATATTAAATTCCAGTTAGAAAATGACGACATCCATGTAACATCAAAATTCACGCATTCAAAAACAATTATTCTACTCACCTTGGACTATTCCCCCAATCTAAAACTAGTCAAAAGGTGGAATCGAGAAAGTCATCCAAATTAGGTACATAGAGGATCACTTGAAATGTAAGAAACATTCATCTCTTTGTCAAATTTACCTCTTTAATATTGAGATAATTGGTTCCTTCAATCCGAGTATTCCTCAAATCATTGATTAGCTCACTACTTGGTTCAATCACTAACTTTGTTCTCGTCACTAACTTGGTTCTAGGAGTATTTTAAATGGACAAAAGAAGAGACAAGTCTAAACATTTCTTAGTAAAAGTCTTCCATTGGACGTCTTTCCCCGATTTAAAAGTATCTATCCTCCAGTTTGGACCGGTTTAGCCTCCACCTTTTCTTTGGGTGGACATAAAAGACAAACGTCTGCCAAGTGGGTGTGGCACATAGCTTCCTCGTATCCATAATCTGATTGTATAGATGATCCGATACACAGTAGTTAATCTCTAAACATCAAAACAAGTAATCTGTAACTAATTCCAAAATTTTGATTTTGGAGAACTTTTTTTTGTCCTTGAAAAGTGAAAACAAAGCTTCCGCTAGCTTGGTAGACTCGGAAGCAAAAAATGTTTATACAATAAACTACGTATTATAGATCTGCTAGAGATTCACTTGCACCATATTATCCAATCCGTTACGGTTGTCACTGGAAAGTTCCACGTCTCTCGATGGCCATAACTTGCCGCTCCCTTCCATAAACCTCATTTTCAGTCCTCGGGTTTTACGACCTTCCCGTCCGAAGGCGAGCCTATCGGTGCACCGTCTTGTTCGTAGTGTAGTTATAAAATACGGCTCGAAAGTGAGAGAAAACACTCGTAACAGAACGAATGAGGGTTCCTGAGCGGTTGAGGAATAGGGGATGCTAACCCGCACGACCGCGGAGAAATGAGGGTTCAATGTTTACATGACACGCCAAGCCAAACAAACTGCTGGAAATTAATTTACTTTCGTGCGGTCGATATCAGTAAAAGGCCACGATACACAATTTGGCAAGGCTGCTTCCCTCTCCCCTGTGACTGCTGGGTCAAAAGCAATGATCTAGTTTAACCATCCGATACGTGCGGTATCAAATTGATACAAAATTTAATTTGGAAAGTGTTGCATCATAAGTTATAGTTTGTTGTTAAGTTATTACACAATCATTTTGAGCATCACAGTTTCATGAAATACATTCATTCTCACATCAAATCTCGGCTAATCAATATTACTCTAGAGAGATATTTCATTGCCAACAGAACCGTGGTCGCGGTTGCATGTCGACTTTGCGGAATCGTTTGAGGGTCATTATTGGCTTATAATGGTGGACGCAATGTCAAAATGGGTTGAGATTGTCCCTATGAAGCAGATAACGACCGAAAAAACCGTGACAGCTTTAAATGACATTTTTGCGAGGTTTGGGCTACCAAAGGTTGTAGTTTCAGACAATGGACCATAGTGGACTTCCGAAAACTTTAAGGCATTTTGTAGGCGAAACAATCCTGTCAGAACCTTCAAGCACCGGTATGGATCAAGTCGTAGTAGTGAACAGGACCTGCGAACTCGGCTTAACCAGTTTTTGTTTTCATACAGGATAACTAGCCATTGGACTACAACACGAACGCCTGCAGAATTATTGTTAGGGAGACAGCTGCGAACCAGAATCACTTTGTAAAGCCAGATCTGGCAGGAAGATTGGACGAAGAAATGGTCAAACAAAAGCTGCAGCACGATCGAATTCCACTCAAGGAATTTCTTGAGGGGGAAAAGGTGTGGGTGAAACGTCGAAGAGAGGACAAGACGTTTTCAGAAGCCACAGTGAAGAAGAAAATGGGACCTTTATCGTATGTCGTCGTCATAGATGGAGTGGAGCGTCGGGTGCATGCTGATCACATTCGAAAGGCACAAGGTTCCTAAAGGGGGAGGAGATGTTGCATCATAAGTTATAGTTTGTTGTTAAGTTATTACACAATCATATTGAGCCTCATAGTTTCATGAATTACATTCATTCTCACATCAAATCTCGGCTAATCAATATTACTCTAGAGAGATATTTCAGAAAGGTTCCTATGCCCGCTGTTGTGTGGATTGTCAAATTATCTATGTTCAAAAAAATTGAAATTTTCCTGTGAGTAATGTTGTCAATGAACTGTTCGGCTCGATGAGTAAATATCTACTGTGTCAAGTTTTAATTTTTAACACAAATACATTTTTTTGGTATTTTTTCTACTTCATAGTTTTGTTCAATGACTTTACTTTACCCAGTTCCTATTCATTTAAGTTGGTGTCCCTCATAGAATAAAGTTGGTTATAGACAAAAAATTTACTTTCTTCTATTTCTCATAACCCTTTCCTTCTCTCAAAAACCGTTTTGTCAAAGCTTATCCGAGGGTTAATTAAATATCCTGAGAAATTTATTATGGCTGTGGGTTTTCAAGACAGCAGGAAGCAACACGATTGCGGTGAAGTGGAAGTGCATTATTATTGTTCCAGTCCTCCTTTTCTCTAAATTTTAACAAAATCCAGGATTCAAATCATGAGAAATTGGAATTCTAGTCAACTCACGTTAGCGACTGAGTGATTTTGATGAAATTCGTATGCGAAAAATTTCATCAAAATCATACGAAGGAATGAAATAGGAAATTTTGGTATTGGGGGATTCAAATTCTTTCAACTAGGAACCAGGATTATAGAAATTCAAATTCAAACGTTTTTTTATTCACTTAAATAATCATATAATGGTGTACATCGAACAAAATAAAACTGTCAGAAAAATATTGCCCTTCTAAAGGGTGAAAGCCGAAGCGACGGGTCAAGAGCAGCTACTCACGACATCATAAATTCAAGATAAAACTTAAGAAAAAATAGAAACTACAAATGCAAAATAAAGCAATCGCAAATCAAAATTAAGACAACAAACTAACAAATCTTCAATGGTTGAGAAACAAGAAAAAGAAAGAAAAAAGCTAGAGCTTCCCTATCTTCAAAAATGAGGAAGTAAAACAATCGACAAGTGACGTGTTTCCAACTCTGATATTGGCCAGTTTTAGAGATCTACCAGCATTCTTCCATTGCGTGATCTATAACTAATTTGCTCTTGATATATTTAGAAAACAAGTACAATTACTATTATCATACCCGGATCTCGTTCTTATTCATGAAGTCCCTCTACGGACGAGTGGGTAGATCATCATCGACTCTGAATCACCGCCATAAAAAATCTCAGTTGAGAGTAACTACACTTTGGACGAGATCCAAAAATAAGTCCGACGCGAAGGACATTTCGAAGTTTCTGCAGCTCGAAATTCCGGTTCCCGGCGACCCGGTTAGTGACCAACTTCGCAATGCGAGAAACCTAGTTTTATCCATATTGCACCATGAAGGTATACCACATCGAGTAGGTTCTGCGATTCCTTCTTCGTGATTCACGCCGTTGAACGGTGTGTCAGCGCCCGCTGTTTACATCGAAGCTGTAAATACGAGGGTGGAATATCAACGAATTGCCGGTGCCTACTGCATATGAAATAGTTCACCTCAGTGCAGTAAATGTAAAAATTTGCGAGATTCCATTGAATTAATATTTTATCGTTGATCATATTTATTTCGATATACTTAAATTCGAACCGTCATTGATGGATCATTTATGGGGTCATCAGTAAATCCATAAATGTAGGGATGGGACATCGATATTGATAGTATCGAAACATCGACGTTTTACACTCGATGTTTTCCAAACATCGATGATTTGGTCCGATGATATCGATATGTCTAGGAGAAGGTCCGATAACATCGTTTGATAAATTTGACCTTCTTGGTACTGCAAGGACAAAATCCAATTCCAGACCAAATAAAAGAAACGCTTGCATACGAGTCTGCAACTCATTGAAACATTTTCATGCCCCCCTCCCTCCCCTCCCGAGACATCTGGGAGCTCGATTTTCGACTCAGCTGATCTGGGAGCTCGATTTTCGACTCAGCTGATTTGGGAGCTCGATTTTCGACTCAGCTGATCTGGGAGCTCAATTTTCGACTCAGCTGATCTGGGAGCTCGATTTTCGACTCAGCTGATCTGGGAGCTCGATTTTCGACTCAGCTGATTTGGGAGCTCGATTTTCGACTCAGCTGATCTGGGAGCTCAATTTTCGACTCAGCTGATCCCGGGAGCTCAATTTTCGACTCAGCTGATCTGGGAGCTCGATTTTCGACTCAGCTGATCTGGGAGCTCGATTTTCGACTCAGCTGATCTGGGAGCTCAATTTTCGACTCAGCTGATCTGGGAGCTCAATTTCGAAACGTCCCGGTGTTCGGCCAATAGGGGTTGGCGAAGTCTTACAACGAATTTGCTCAAAAACTATGGCAATGGTAACAGGAGAGGACCTTAGAGAAGAATGTAAGGCGGATCAGCTATGTGCTGGAACTCATGCAGGGGTAGAAGGGGCGATCCATGGGATTTCTCAGCTATTTGAAAGCGACGAGTGTGAGGCCGTTCTCCTCATGGATGCAGCAAACGCATTCAATGCCCTTAGCCGACCACTAGCCCTGTGGAATGCGAGACGCCTGTGGCCACGCTGCTCCAGATTTCTGTTTAATACATACCAAGGTTTCCCACTCATGATTTTCCGAAAAAATGATTCCGTCATTGAGAGCCAAGAGGGTACCACCCAAGGGGACCCTCTGGGGATGTTAATGTATGCCGTGGGCACACTTCCACTCATTCGAGAAATGAAATCCCCCGATTGGGTCCAAAACTGGTACGCTGATGACGCTGCATGTGCGGGAAAATTGGAAAGTGTAAAAAGATGGATGACAAAACTTCAATGTGAGGGACCTAAGTGGGGGTACTTTTTCGAGCCAGAAAAGAGCTACATAGTAGTAAAGCCAGGGAAGGAAGATGATGCAAGAAGTCTGTTCGAAGGTTCAAATGTAAAAATAGTGCTAGGACACCGGTTTCTAGGAGGGCATCTAGGAGAATCAAACTCAAAAACCGATTTCGTCAAAAATAAAGTTAACAACTGGGTAGACAATGTAAAGAGTTTTGCTGAGTGTGCAAAGATCTGTCCCCAAGCGGTCCACGCAGCTTATACAAAGTCCCTGCAAAAAGAATGGGGATTTGTTCAGCAAGTGTTTGGAGAGTCAGCCTCCAATTTCATCCACTTCGTGTTACCATCCGTGAGTTCCTCACTCCCGCCATCCTCGGACGAGAAGTAACCCCAAGAACACGATTTATTGTCACTGCTAATAAAACTGGGAGGAATGGCTTTAGAAGACCCAGTGCTGACGTAAAACAATGGACACAATTCATCACTAAGAACGACAGAAATACTGACTGCTGCAATTAAGACCGGGATTCCACTCGACTGCAATGAACATTGGGTCCACGTAAGAGACGTTCAAGCCCTAGAAAGAACAGCGCGGAAAGACAGGGAAGCCATTAGAAGCCAAGAAGTCATTGCCCTTTTGCCAGCTAAGCAAAAGAGGTCTGTAAGTCGCATAGTGGCAGGCAACGCATCACAATGGTTGACCGTACTTCCGTTGGCAGGGGACAACCTAGATCTCTCTCGCAGCCAGTTCACAGACGCACTCGCACTGAGATATGGGCAGGAGGTGCGAGGACTTCCTTCCTCCTGTGAGGGCTGCGGAGAGGTAATGGACACCACCCACGCTCTCAACTGTCGAAAAGGAGGACTGGTGATCCAAGGGCACAATGCTGTGCGAAATGAATGTGCGAGACTCGCAACCCTTGCCTGGGGGAGGGTCGGCATTGAACCCGTCATGAGAGAAGCTGAAAACGGAACGACCGCCCTCATCGCAGATATCATGATCCCAGGGCTGTGGGAGAGAGAGAGAGTGGCGTACTTGGATAACCGCATAATAAATGCAGACGCCACCTCTTACTCTTCCCAGGACTGGAATTCAATTTCAAGAGATGCTGCTCGAGCAAAACATAGAAAATATGACCAGGCAGCTACACCCCGACCACCTACGTGGTTCTTTCACCCCTTTAATATGTTCATGCGAGGGAGTGTTACATAAAGAATTCGAAAATTTCGAAAAACGTCTCACCCACGCACTGTCAGAAAAGTGGGATAAGCCGATATCCGTGGTTGCTGGGTGGGTTCGTACAAAAGTGCAATTCGCGATAATACGAGCAGTATCCTTACGGCTCCGTGGCTCCAGGAGAGAAACTAGGTGTCTAGGCCTCGAGGATGGAGCGCCTCTTCCTCTTCTAAAAGATTAGTGTGACGACGCTTCGCCATCATTCAACACCGCCCCCGTCCGAAAAATGATACGTCAATCAAATTAAATTTAAAATATATGTTGTCCAATACAGGTTGTAAAGTACCTACCTAACTGTAAAGTACCTACCTGTAAAGTACCTAACAACTTCACTTCTGATGGTCATAATCATCATTGTGGCGACTTGGGACAAATTTCGTCGCAACAAATTTCGTGACGATTTTAACACAGAATGTGTTTTTGCGATGACCTACCGAAAAAAAATCGTCACGAAAAAGCGACAGAAAAAACCATTACGCGCCTTTTATAATGATTTTCACGTGCAACCAAGCCGTTGGTAAGGAAATAGAACTCCCGCAGTGTTCATTGCACAGAAATTGTTCACCATTCGTTGGAAAGCTCTCAATTTATATAGTATTTTTCTTGTAGTTACATATTTATTTATATAACATTTACAGGGTTTTAGACCAAATTAAATGTCTAACAATTATTTATTTTATTATTGCCAAAGACTCCACATTTATTATTGTTGTTTTTTATTTAACGGATGACTAGCATCGCAAAAACACATTCTGTGTTCCTATGATTTCATACAGAGTATGGAAAAAGAAATAAACCGGGGGGTGCAAGGGGGCGGAGCCCCCCGCCGAGGCGCAAAGCGCCGAGTTTTTTTACGTGCCATATGAAAGACATGAAAATGTCAATAACTTCAATGAATTTACTTGGAATTAGGAGAGCACCTCCTACCTTTCAATCATCACTTTATTTACAATGATAATTACTGGAAAACAATAGAAAAAGTCTCTTTATGCTTGAAACAATAATTGAAACGGGGAAGGTATGGGATATCGAAATGAAGAGCATAAAAATCGGATAATTTATCACGAATGAAAAAACGCTGCAAATCATTGCTCAAAGGTTTATTATTTTCTGTATAGATCACCCTTCTGTATAGATCACTGGTTCTCCATCAATAGCACCTACCACCATCTGTATTCTCCCTTGACCTTCCCTCTCAAATTTCAGCTTCCTGCGTTCAATAGGATTGAAAAAGGCTTCGGAGCTCACTCAGCTGATCAGTGATCTGAAGAGTGAAGAAGATCTCCTCGAATGCTGGAGACGCCTGGAAGAGCACTTCCTTTCAATAGGATTGAAAATGGTTTCGGAGCTCACTCAGCTGATCAGTGATCTGAGGAGTGAAGAAGATCTTCTCGAATGATGGAGACGCCTGGAAGAGCACTTGCATTCAATAGGATTAAAAATGGCTTTGGAGCTCACTCAGCTGATCAGTGATCTGAGGAGTGAAGAAGATCTTCTCGAATGCTGGAGACACCTGGAAGAGCAATTCCATTCAATAGGATTGAAAATGGCTTCGGAGCTCACTCAGCTGATCAGTGATCTGAGGAGTGAAGAAGATCTCCTCGAATGCTGGAGACGCCTGGGAGAGCAGTTCCATTCAATAGGATTGAAAATGGCTTCGGAACTCACTCAGCTGATCAGTGATCTGAGGAGTGAAGAAGCCTTTGAGCAATGATTTGCAGCGTTTTTTACCCACCAACCACCTACCACACCATACTGGCTTCACACCTTCACAATCAAGTTTATTAGAAAGAACTAAACGCTTCACACTCGATTGGAAAAATAGAAAGCTTCATATGGAAATTTGATGACTGGTTACGCAGAAGGCAAAACTGTATACAAATCGAAGAAATGAACAGCGATCGCATTTTAGTCCGATAAAATTTGAATGGAGATTAGACCTCTTCTGCGATTCACACTCACGATTCTGTTTTATAGAAGGAAAACCTTCAAGTACTCGTAGGGACCGAACGGTTTGTCCTACAGAGCTCCGGGTGGTCTCAAAAATTTTTAAAAATTCAATACTATTTAAAATTGGTGTAAAAACGATACCTTTATTCCGAGAGTTTTCGAGCTAGGGCACTCTTGAAAATTTCAACCCTTAATTTCCACCCCTTAGAAGTGACCTACATCAACCAAAAGCTTCGCGGCACAACTAGACCCCAAATGGAGCCCATATACCAAATTTGAACCAAATCGGTCCAGTGTTGCTAAGAAAAGTGCCGCGTACGGCGTACGGCGTACGGCGGACGGACGGAAATTTTTTTATTCGATTTTCGTATTCTACGTACCTTGAAACGTAAAACATCAAATTTTGAGGGGGGGTTAAAATTTTTTTTTTCTTGCTCGATTCCAAAGGCTTATTATTGAAAATAATAAACCAAAAACTATAATGGAATAGGTTATCCAGTAAAATAAAATCACGTTAAAAGAAGACATATCCACTTCTTATGAATAGAGGAAGAGCAGCCTCATCAGGTTTTATCCCTTGATTCTAATTAGTCGATAAATAAATTGAATATCCTGCTGTTTAAAAACACCGATTTTTTACCTGACGACGTTATCGACATCGATGTTTCATCGATATCGATGTTTCTATGAAATATCGACATCGACATTGATATCGATATTTTTCGTTCGATGTCCCATCCCAACATAAAATTTATGTAAGAAGCATTTGATGCTTCTTGTTCGACGAACTCAAGATCTTTAAGGCCGTTGAATCCAAATTATTCGCAACAACCAACTACTTGCTGAAACGCTCTTCTACACGTTTGGCTAAGGAACTATATTTAGTCATCCAAACCTCAATGAGCGCTTACTTTCATCCAAAAGAAATGTGAATAATTTACTTTTGAGTGCAAAATGTTCGTACATTTTTTTGCATCTTCCATTCCATTCAAATTTGTCAATATTATTCTTATATTTTATTGTAATTTCAACAGAATTTTTCTTATTTATTTTCTTGTTCAGTAAGCAATGTTTAAGAATACTTAGAAGATACCTCTAGATGATTTTTTTCCCAGGACTTTGTGACTGGGCTCGTCCCGTATCTATTATTAAATAAATAAATAAATCATGTGATACCTATTGTTCGGTAATATGGTAGATCTGACAGATCACCTGTTCTTTCGTATTATTCATTTCGTATTTACTCTCCATCCAAGCCTCTATTATCACTATGACCTGCCCCACCTGACATTAGCCGGCGCCCACCCGGTGAAAGCTGAAACCGTCGCAGGGACGAACCTGAGGGCTCAACCCCTTCATTAGCGGCCAACCTGATAGGTCTGAGCTCTATTGACTTTCAATGCCTCCTATATCTTTATTAAGTAAGTCACTGAGAGAGTGCCATAATGACGTAATCACAGATCTGCACAATACGTGCGGAAATGGAGACAAGAATAAATTACAATGAGAGAATAATTTAGTAATCTTTGCTCTAAAGAGATTCCGGTAGATCTTCAGCCATTCATACGGAAGTTGGTCAACTCAAATTTGAGTCAAATAAAATCACTCGCAACGAGATTGTGGAAACCCATTCTAATAAAAAACGGAGTTTAAGGATATAGTCGTCTATTTCCACGAAAATAATGAGTTACAAAGTTAAGATTTTTTTAATACTTATATATTATATTGACATTTTCATGTCTTTCATATGGCACATAAAAAAAATCGTCACGAAATTTGTCCCAAGTCGCCACAATGATGATTAGGACCATCAGAAGTACCTTAGGTAGGTACTTTACAGGTAGGTACTTTACAGTTAGGTAGGTACTTTACAGTTTGATATTACCAGATCAGCTGAGTCGAAAATTGAGCTCCCAGATCAGCTGAGCCAAAAATCGAGCTCCCAGATCAGCTGAGTCGAAAATCGAGCTCCCAGATCAGCTGAGTCGAAAATCGAGCTCCCAGATCAGTTGAGTCGAAAATCGAGCTCCCAGATCAGCTGAGTCGAAAATCGAGCTCCCAGATCAGCTGAGAGGAAAATCGAGCTCCCAGATCAGCTGAGTCGAAAATCGAGCTCCCAGATCAGCTGAGTCGAAAATCGAGCTCCCAGATCAGCTGAGTCGAAAATCGAGCTCCCAGATCAGCTGAGTCGAAAATCGAGCTCCCAGATCAGCTGAGTCGAAAATCGAGCTCCCAGATCAGTTGAGTCGAAAATCGAGCTCCCAGATCAGCTGAGTCGAAAATCGAGCTCCCAGATCAGCTGAGAGGAAAATCGAGCTCCCAGATCAGCTGAGTCGAAAATCGAGCTCCCAGATCAGCTGAGTCGAAAATCGAGCTCCCAGATCAGCTGAGTCGAAAATCGAGCTCCCAGATCAGCTGAGTCGAAAATCGAGCTCCCAGATCAGCTGAGTCGAAAATCGAGCTCCCAGATCAGCTGAGTCGAAAATCGAGCTCCCAGATGTCTCGTGAGGGGAGGGGGAGGGGCATGAAAATGTTTCAATGTGTTGCAGACTCGTATGCAAGCGTTTCCTTTAAAGGACTCATTTCATTTATGTGCCATAGTAAAGACATAAAATGTCAAAAACATATTGTTTAGTAATGCATGCATTCCAGGGGACGTCCCATTGGATAAGTATTGGATCAGTTTAACCAGTTGTTAAGCGATAAGACTGTTTCTCTCGATGTAATTTATTTATTACTTTAGGGAAGAAATAGTGCCCCCCCCCTTCACCATTATAAACCATAACACTTCTAGCGGCATGATAGCCTCGAATCTGAAGAGCATTTTGAAATCCATGATCTACGACACCCAACATGCGAATTCGAGTTCACCCCCCCCCCCACCACCAATGGTGCCAGTCTGGCACCAAAGCGGAAATACGTCGTAACATTGAACATTCATCTATTAGGTTTAGTAGGCAGTCCGTCGAATATCACATCCGTATTCAAGGTGAAACACCAAAAAACCCAAGAAATATGAGGTTTATGGTGCCCTGGCACCATGGAGGCACCACTTTTATTTCCATGGTGGTACAGAAAGTAATTCATGCAAATCCTAAGGTATAATGAGGATTTTTCCTCAATTTCAAAGCTTGGATACAATTAGTAAGCAGTAAAGGAACCGAAATATTGAAAAATTGGATATTTTGTGAATTTTATCCCCCCACCCATCCCCTCCTCTTGCAAATTTTGGTACTCTGGTGAAATCATGTACAACTCGGAAGTTATTTTAGTCAAACAAAAAAAGAAACACACAAATCGGTTGGAAATTGAGGCCTGGGCAGAGTTTATAAGATTATGCCCGCAAACGTACGTTTTTCAAGCATTAACCCCCCCTTTCCCCCCCCTTAAAAGGCGAAATTCGATATTCCGGCGCCGTAGTGCACAACTAGATAGTTTTCCGCGTCGAAGAAAAAAAAGAACCACGAAAATCGGTTGAGAACTAAGGCCTGGGCAGAGTACACAAGATTATGCCCAAAAACACACGTTTTTTAATCATTAACCCCCCCTTTCCCCTCCTTAAAAGGCAAAATTCGAAATTTCGGCGACGTAGTGCACAACTAGATAGTTTTTCGCGTCGAACAAAAAAATAACCAGGAAAATCGGTTGAGAACTAAGGCCTGGGCAGAGTACACAAGATTTTGTTACACACACACACACATACACACACACACACACACACACACACACAGACATACACCTATGGTTTTTTTGGCGGATTTGGATTCAGAATGGTCTAAAACGGATTACTGTGTGGTTATTTTTTTTTTCTGTTGAGTGTTGTCCAACTTCACCCCAGATCGATCGCATAAGGACGCCCAAGTCTTACTGTGGGACGTCCTAAAAACGAAACGGTTAGAAAAATAGCCGTGCGTGGGTTTTTTAGTTTTGAACGTAACAAACACGAACATCAATCAATACGCGGTTTCCTAAACTACGTCTACTACTTCATTTTTTTCCAAAGTCACTGTCTTTATTATTAAAATGTTTATAGGTAATCATAATTTATTGAAATGTCATGATTAGCTTGAAACGTTGACAACACCAGTAGTTTGTAGGTTATCACAGATACCTACCTATCAAAATTTTGCAATTCAACAACAGCATCTCTATTATTTTCCTCTGTCCATCAAATGCTATGAAATATGTCAATAATCATTTAAGATTCTACTTGGAAATTTATATTACGCTTTCCACCTTATTGATCCTTGCCTGAAAGTCGTAATCATTTACTGTCTTTAGCTATACTTGAAGTACCCTTATCTGTACTTTTGGTTTATTCCTTTCAATAATAAATATTTGGAATCGACCAAAAACACAATTTTTTAACCTCCTCCCCCCCTTCTAAATTTGATGGTTTACGTTTCAAGGTACGTAGAATCCAAAAATCGAATACAAATTTTGGCCGTCCGTCCGCCGTAGTCCGTAAACTTTCCTCAGTTAGCATTAACCGATTTTGATGAAATTTGGTATATAGGCTTCATTTGGGGTCATTTTAACGCGCAGACGAGTGATCTACATGGACAAATAATAAACCGTTGTGTAATAATTTGCAGCGTTTTTAATACTTTTTTATTTTTATTTTTTTTATAAAAATTTGAGCATTTTGTATATAGATTTAGACATCCATTATTTAAATGGTTCTTGCAAAAATATAGACAATTTCCTCTTACTTAGTAGCTTGACAATTATTGATTTGCGCAGCTGTGAATCATTCTTCAGGTAGGTATAAAAACAGAACAAAGATCATTGTTCTAAACCTCTGAAAAACAATTATTCAACTTACAGATATCATTCTTACTCGATGTATCTAATTGAGTGCCAATTTTTTGAAATCATAAAACAAATGGTTTCCGATGTTGCTTTTGTGAGATGAAAATCTTAAGTTTTTTACTGGATGAAATTCAACTCGGGATTTCAGAAGGTCTCCGCTTCGTCCAGTTTTCTCCCCTACCGTTCCAGTGATCCAAAACCTCATTAGGTGATCATCAAATTTGGAGGGTAGTGGTTTGTTACTTGGAAATTGTAGTTTTGAGATCACTGGGCACCCGAGCCTCGATTCACATCCATTTGTTTTTCGGATTGTTCATCCATTGTTACAAAGAAAAGTCAATGATGTAATTAAGTTCTTTAGATGATAAATCAGATACTTTCTGATAAAAAATGACTACTTAACTTCTGTAATTTCCACTCCAATTTCATATATCAATTGCCAGTTTTTGATCTCTCGGTAGGTACTGGGCGTATCAGGTAAAAACGCGCACGAGGAATTGATTCGACTGGCAAAATTCTGCATCAAGTGTTAAAAGCTTCTTCATGCAGTTTTTTTTTCAATCTATCAATTTCCGAGTTATTTGGTACAAATTAATTATGGTTCTTGTAGTTAAGTTTTGAATTTTACAGCACTTGATCCAACTTTTGCTAGGTTAAATGGATAATTAGGGTGAAATTTGAGTAGAATTTCAGAACTGAAAAATCTTAGTTTCACACAGTACTACCAGTCTAACAATCACTGAAATTGAAGTGTTTAACTACAGAAAATCATAAAAATCGTAGTGCTAGAATAAAGAAGGGTTTTGGCTCAATAGACTGATAGAGCTATGGAATAAAAATTTTTCAGGAAGTTCTAAGACGTAAAATGCGAGTGACAATTTCTAACCCTGAAATATAAATTGGATGAGTAACTCACCGCTACGATAATATATTGTACTTCAGTCTTTATGTTATTATCAACATTTTATTCATCAGCATCAGGTCAGAATAAGACCCTCTGATCAATAAAAACGGAGTTAAGAAGAACGTTGTCAATTTCCAAGAAAATAACGAGTTACTTAGTAATTTTATAACTTCATGTAAATAAAGGTTACTTTATTCGTACCCTCTGATCATCGTATCAGACCCTACGTTGTCTTGAATACCATAGTTGTTGGTTGTCATTTTATATTACGTACCATACCTTAGGTACCTTTTGTTTTACTAGCATAGCTGCTGTCTTTAACAGTACGGCTAATTTATAGTTTTAATTTTGGCACCACTGATGACTTCAAACAATCTCTTTCCAGAGCCGTAAACCACTAAGACAATAATGAAGTTCCTTCGTCGTGTAGGTATATTATGAGGCGATCAGGTATGTGATTACGTTGTTTTAAGTTGTAGTGTGGCTCAAGTCATACTGTTAAATTAGTACTTCTGCCTGACTGCGATGTCATGTAGGTAAAGAACCCAATTGAATAGCGATTTTTTAAAAAATGTCTTTACCTGCTCCACAAATACAAAACTAGTAATGAGGAAGCAAAATTAACAAAACTGTACCATCATTCCATATCACCAGCTCAACCCAGAAGAGCGATCGACCTTGAAACACCTCCAAGACTCCTCGCATTGCGTCTTTCACGTCTAAGGACGTCAACTAGACACAGGATTATGCAATTGCCTCCTGAGGGAGTACGCAGGATCGTATTTTGCCTGTCATATCGCTGTTCAGGTCACACGTGTACCGTTATATCGTACCGTGAAGGCAGCTTGTGGGATCTATTCAACAAATCTCTCGCTCAGTTTGAATAACGAGGACCATTGACTGTCTAATACTCGTGCCTATTCGAACCCACACACTCCAATTCGTAACGGTTTGTCTGAAAAGAAATTAAGCTGGAGGCATTAGTGTTACAACCAATAACTGAACGTAACTTAGAGCCCCTACCTATATATCATATACTCATAAAGAATTGTAAAGGTTTTCAAATTAAGCATCACCATAAAATCTCAAATTGGTCAGAGTAATATTGCATATCAGTAGCTTCTAAACCTATAAAGTTTATTTTGACAGAGAGTAACTCTCTGAAAAACATCGTTAGATATCCTAAAGTTATTAGTCCTTCATTACAAAACTTTGTCTTTTTGTTGAGGAAGCACAACACTGAGGAACTTGAAATTCTACTCGAAGAAACGAAAAAAATCGCTTTTTTGGAACATTTGCAGGTACTTTGGCGTATATCAACACGGTCAACGAAGAGAAACCTTTTTTTTTCGGTAGGTGAGAAAATCTTTAAGATCCACAGGTGGAGTTGGATCTCGTAAGATACCTGGAAGGATCCGCTTCTTCCGGTTATACGGGATTCAAACCCACTAAAGAAAACATCTCCTTTTCTCCCACGTTGGAACTCAGCCCGGAACCGTTTAACACATTACTTCGGGCTGAATCCTGGGGCGTTTAATCAGTTCTGGGTGAGGGGGCGGACCAGATGCTCCCTCTTCTCTCTTTCTCGTTCTAATGGTATTTTCCTTGTCAGGATGATTTTGTGTACTTTGCCACAGCAGTCCAACTCATTTCTCCTTCCAGCATCCTGCTGACAACATCCTCTGGTGTTGAACTCTGGGGAGCTCACTCCAGGTCTGCCATCAGCTGGTCTCTTTCAGGCGCCCATTTGGTGCATTTGAAGAAGGTGTGGAGCACATCATCGTCATCTCTGTTCTGGCAGTGTAGACATGTTCGGGCAGGTACCTTCCCAATTCTATGCAAATAGGCATAAAAAAAAGTCCATGTCCTGTAAAGAACTGCGAAAGGAAGAAGTTCACTTCTCAATGTTTCCTTTCCGTCCACGTCTGAATGTTTGTCACCAGCCGTGCAGTACACCTTCCTCTATGTTCTCTCTGTTCTCTTGCTAGTTTACCATTCTGCGCTCCCTTTCTTCCTTTGCTATGCAGGTCCTGTTTCCTTCATCCCTTCTCTCAAAGATTCTTTTCCTCTCCGAGGCCATCAGCGAAGAGAAACCTTAGGACTGATGGAAGGGTGGTGAGGGAGAGGTTGAGGAACCCTCGAACGGGGAATTGGCCAACTGCCACTTTTTTGTGCCAACTGCGACGGTCATACCGGAAATGACATTCTTCCGCTACCTATGAGAACTTAAGGGCCTTTTCAGTGGCTGAGACAATAAGTAGCCATGAGCGAAATCATCATACAAAAATATATTCAACCAGAAACTAGATCTTCGTCAGTAGGTAAATATGCTAGTTTTTCCTCTAGTGGTACACAACACACTTGAGAAATTAACTCGGTCAATCTTGCGTTCTTTGTAGTCATCAAGCGAAGGCGAAATTTTTTCATTTTGTCTGCGGAATCGAGTATTACCGAATGTAACTTTGTCATTTACCCTGTTAATCAGTAATATAGAGTTGGTTGTTGTTCGCATTTGTTTAGATACATCGAGGAAGACATACATGTTTGGATGAGGACTGCAGAACTGTTAATGAGCAATTGATTTTCGGCCGTTCAGAAGAAATTTCCGCCTTTGCCCAACATTGTGGAGGAAATCGGGCCTCTTCTGAAATGTGTCCACCAAGTAGTCAGCAAATTCCACAACACGATCGTCTCCGGGAATTATGGCAATGAGATCCTCAGTAAACGCCTCTGAAACCTGGTCGCCGCAGTTGGCATCAACATCTCGCCTAATTGAGGATTACCGCCGCCGCTGGCTAAGTTCAGGCAGTCAAGTCTAATCCCAATTAATTTCACAATCAACACTCATTCAACTAGGGTTCATTGTTCAGAGCTCTGGATGGACTAAATCGTTTATAAAACTAAAACACTCCTAAATTGATGTAAAAACTTCAGTAATAGATTATTTACTAATTAAATAATTTTTTTGGAGAGAAAAATCACTTTATCGAACATTGTAGAAGGAATAAAGGTGGGCAAGGACTCCAGTAGTTGTCGAAACGTAATGGACTTGCCAAAAGTTCAAAAGTTCAAATTGGTATGCCAAAAGTTTGCAAAAAATTCAAATTTATATATTCCAAAGGTTTTTTTGCGTGGATAAATAATTATTTATCCTCATAGTTAGCGAACGGTTGGTCCTACATAGTTCAGGGTGGTGTCAACCAATTCTTTAAAATCCTGAATATTTTTAATTATTGAAAGAAACAATACCTTTATATCAAAAGTAATCGAGCAAGGGGGTTTAAAAAAATGTTTTATCCCACTTGTTACCTCTTGGAAGTTACAAAAAACAACCAAAACCTTCGCGGCACAACTAGACCTCAAATCAAGCCTATTTACCAAATTGGATCAAAATTGGTCTTTTGGGAACTGGGGAAAGTGCCACGAACGGCGTACGGTGGACTTTTGGAATCGGATTCGATTTTTGGATTCTACGTACATTGAAATGTTGGTAAACCATCAAATTTTGAGGGGAGATTACAGTTTTTTTCTTGCTCGATTCCAAAGGTTCATCATTGAAAATAATAAACCAAAATAGTTAGTTTTCCAAAAATGTAAAATTTTTGTGTTGAGATCGATTTTTGAGCCTTTCTCGAGAGAAACTACATTTTAGAAAAAAGTAAAGGGAGAGGAATATGGATAATATGTGATCAGCTTCCATTTTTTGAAACCCCTATCATACCTGCAGTCACCGTAGTTTTTTAGTAAATGAATAAAACCCAATTGACTGGTTGAATTGACTGGTCTATGAGGGAGAAGAGAGCAATGAAAAGACTTTGAAGATCGACCACCAGTTGAGGTACGCGGGTGGCGACACCACGTAATACACGTGCACTGATGCCCAACTCGACTGAATCTGCAATACAAATGCATTTACGCTCATGCATTGACTCATATATCGATCTTTGGAGAGTTCATAAGCTGTTGAGACTTAACCAAATGTGTTGTCTGAGGAAATCGATTTTCGACCGAATACTGTACTGTTATATTCACCTGTTAAGTGGATTGAAGAGAGTAAAAACGTTCTATCCACTCCAAACTGAGACGATTAGCGGATACATTGGTAGGTAACAGAAAAAGACGCGGTATTTTTTTCCCAGAGTCTTTTTTACGCAACGAACACCTCCCAATCTCCATATGAGGGCTACAAGAGCGGCCGCAGCTCTGACTTCATTCCCGGCGATCCGAATGGCGAAACCACACAGCCTCCTTCAGGGCCTTGGGGGCTTTAATTTCCGAACAGACAATTTGGGAAATCCGCGATCAGAAGGAAGGACGGTTCAACTTTCAACAGGTGTTACGGGTCGTCTCATTCGTTTGACTCACAAAGCAATTAGGCGCACACGATGGAGAGTAGGTCGAATTCTGCATCATCATGGATTTATATGAACTTACTTGCGTTCATAAAGTAGTAAATGGCACCAAATTACAATTTTGAAACACGATTTATGATCTAGAATAAATTGGGTCAACATGCTAAAACATTTACAACTATTTGGCACTGTTATAAGTACCCATTTGAGATGTATGAGTGGCAAATTTTGATTACACCGTACATCACGTTCTACTTCCAAAAAGAGAGTAGGTAAGAGAAAAATTGAGCAAAATGTAATTAAAAAAGAAGAAAACAAAAACACGATATTGGATCTCAAATTGATTTTTACTGACGGAAGTAATGGTAGTCCATGAAAAAAGGTTTAATAAGAACGGAGATAATTTGCAGTCAATGGTCGCCACACATTTCAGTGGTATTAAGGTAGATGAATCGTAACGAAAGATTCTGGGAAACCTGGCGTTTTTCAACCTTTTTTAATGATTGTCTTATTTTGTTAAGGAACATCGCATTAATTCATAGGAATTTTGTTGATAAATTTCCAGTGAGTCCTATCTGATAATAATTATTTCAATTTAACAATATTTATTTCGAAGTCAGGAAAATTAGTAGAGAAAAAAGCGTAGAAGTGGATAGTTAAAGTATCGGATAGAAAAAAAACCTGCAAATTATTACACAACGGTTTATTATTTTTTATATAGATCACTCGTCTACAAAATCACCAACCATCCAATATGAAGAGAAAAAAAAAAAAATATAAAAAAAAAAAAAAAAAAATCAAAATTACCAACCATTGATCGCATTTCGGTCAGCTCTAATTTCAACGGAGATTAGGCCTCTTTTGCGATTCACACTCGTGTTTGTATTTATATATATATATATTTCAATATAAACCCTTAAATTTTCGTAGGGAGCGAACGGTTTGTCCTACAGAGCTCCGCGTGGTCACAAAAAATTTTAAAAATTCTAAAGAATCTTAATTTAATAGAATCTTATTTAATAGAATCTTAAATTGAAGGAAAAACAATACCTTTATATCAAAATTTTTTGAGTTAGGGCGTTTTCAAAATTTCAAAATTGATTTTGGAACCCTTAGGAGTGACCTACATCAACCAAAAGCTTCGGGGCACAACTAGACCCCAAATGGAGCCTACATACCAAATTTCATCAAAATCGGTCAATGCTAAGTGGCAAAAGTGCCGCGTACGGCGGACGGACGGCCAAATTTTTATTCGATTTTTGGATTCTACGTACCTTGAAACGTAAACCATCAAATTTTGAGGGGGTGTTAAAATTTTTTTTCTTGGTCGATTCCAAAGGTTCATTATTGAAAATAATAAACCAATAGTGAATCCCAGATCTTAAATTTTGTGTCCGAAATTTGAAAAGGGTATTTTTTTGGTGTACTCTTATCCTAACTTTTCGGTACGTGATTCTGTGACCTAGAATATTCGAGACCATTTTTGCTCCCGAATCCACCAAGGTAAGCTTTGATTTAATTTTTCAAGGTTGAAAAAAGAAAAAAAGTTCTCCAAAATTGAAATTTCCACTCGCGTTTTACGTTTCAGACCTTTCTGAACAATTTTGGTTCCGTGTCTGTCTGTCTGTTGTCTGTCAGGAATTCTTGTAACCGGCATAACTATACGAAGGTATTGTCCGTTTTGATGAAATTTTCAGGGATTATGCGGGTACGGTTGTAAATGGTCCCCAATGAAAATCAATGCCTCAAAATTGACAGAGCCTCTGCCCATGCGCAAACTTAAAATCCTTGTTACAGCCATAACACTTACATTTTTCATCCGAATTTGATGAAATTTTCTAGGATTGTTCACATTGGCGTATAGATGGTTCCCTATAAAATCATCGGGAGATGATTTCAGTCTGGGGGAGACTAATAGTAGTTGCTGCGCATTCGCAACGTGAATTCCTTGTAAAAGCCATAACTTCTACATTTTCCATCCGATTTTGACGAAATTTCTCAGGATTGTTCAGATTGGCGTGTAGATGGTCCCCTATGAGGATAGTGCAAGGTACTGCAAGTATGATTTGTTGAGATTAACTACTATGCATCGGAACATCTATACAATTGTTATGGAGACGAGGAAGCTATGTGCCACACCCACTTGGCGGACTTTTTTTTTCACAAACTGAGAGAGGTGATGGTAGGTGGAAGAAGTTGAGGGTTTCATCTTGATAGAACAATACAGACTCTGTAGACGAAGCGTTGCTTAGCAATTTGATACGATGTTCCCGCTCGATTGATGAAAGAGATTTTACAAATTATAAAAATGGTTTTTTGGATATAAACGTGATCTAACCATCTCACCTCAAATGTCACCCACTCGCGTCGTAAAGGAGAAAAAATGTCTGGTCGTTAGGAAGAGATTATCTTGACTCCGAGTAACCTTATTACCATTCAAATCCTCAGATGTCATCTATATTGCGTCCGGAGCTAATTCCACAAACTCGCTAACCCACTGGAAAACCTTCAAGATCGTATCGAGAGGTCGATGAATCTTCTTCCCGTCCACGAGAACATTTTTTATGTATTTCATGCTGATTTCACTGTAGGCTATTTACTTTAAAACTTTTCTTTTTCATTTCATCAATTGATACTGAAACTATGTGGTACTAACGTACGTAAGTATGATATAAGAAAGAAAGACTGGATACCTTATACAGATATGTGATATAAGAAAAGTAAAATAAAGTAAAGTATTCAACCATCTCAGGTTGAATTTCATTTTGAGCCATGGATTATTTTGAGATTGTGTGCGGTGTCGTGAATGATTCAAATCTCTGAGTACTTATTTCAACTTTGCCAAGTGCATTTGAGAGTGTCTCATCACGGTGCATATACATAGAAATTAATTGCTTAAAAGTGACGGAATTCATGAATAGGTACCAGGGAAAAATATTATTTGGCCTTTTTTGGACGTTTACAAGAAATTCACGTTTGCGCATGCGCAGCAACTACTATTCGTCTGGGGGGTGATGATTTTCATAAGGGACTGTCTGCACGCCAATCCGAACAATCCCAGAAAATTTCATCAAATTCGGATGAAAAATGTAAGTGTTATGGCTGTTACAATGGATATTACGTTTGCGCATGCGCAGAGGGCAAAGTGTGGCCCCTTCTTCAAGCCTATATTCAAAGAAAAAGCCTATATGACTGCAGTTCTTCGAAAATAGGCTTGAAAAAGGGGCCACAGTTTGCCCTGAAAGCGCTCGCCTTAGTAAAATGAATGACGAATGAGAACTGGGTCTTACTGCTTTCTTCTCCACATGTAACTACAATATGACTACAGCAGGAGTACATAGTAAACATTATTGTCTTATATTACAACTTTGGCTGTCTTCCGGAATTTATCCGTAATCGGGTCATAAGTAGTCACTGCGCTTGCGCAAACAAAAGTTACATGTAACAATCAGAACTTCTACAGTTCTCACCCGAACTTGTAAACATTTTGATAGATGCGTTGATAGTTTCCCATGAATTTCACAATTTCCATCAGATTCCGAAGAAACATTGAAGGTCCACCAATAATTTTATTTTATTTATTTTTTAACACAGAATGTGTTTTTGCGATGACCTACCGAAAAAAATCGTCACGAAAAGCGACAGAAAAAACATCTGGTGATATGTTTATTGGTTGTCATGTTAATGTCAACTCCACATTTATTATTGTTGTTTTTTATTTAACGGATGACTAGTATCGCAAAAACACATTCTGTGTTCCTATGATTTCATACAGAGTATGGAAAAAGAAATAAACCGGGGGGTGCAGGGGGGCGGAGCCCCCCGCCGAGGCGCAAAGCGCCGAGTTTTTTTTTTTATTTTTTTATATTGATGATAACCAACGAGCAGAAGCAAACGAGATGCCCTCAAACTAAACGTGTTTTCTCAGCATCTAATCGCACGATTTTTTCTCAAACGTGGAAGTTAGCTAGGAGTTGAAGTACCCTCGATCTCTTTTCGTATCGAATCAATCTAGTTTATGATTCATAAACTAATAGGAATGGCAACGATACATCGATATATGAAATATATCGATAGAACTACAATAAATGAAATATATCGATAGATCACGGTTGATATATCGATACTTACATCGATATAGAGGACCGATATTATAGGTCAATATCGATATATTTATCAATTATTTTCAATTTTGAAGGACCATGCCTACAGTATACCCCTGTCAATTTATAAATCTAACATTGCAATGGCGAGGGTATCTACGATATTTCATATGTTGTTAGACCCCTGAGGGTATTTTTATCGCCAAATTTGTAACCCCAAAAAACCCTTTGCTCTGAAACCATGAAATTTTTGCACTTTTTTCTGTTTTTAAACTATGAATTTTGATAATTCAAACCCAGTGAAACTTTTTAAGTAGGTTGAGTTCTAACTTTTTCCGGATTCTCCAAGCTGATCTTCTGATATGTCGAGAATATCGATGATTACATATTTCTTCCAAAGTGATGTTAGTAATGTTTCGATTCACCTACCTACTACTTCGACAAGTTTTTCCAAGTATATCTTCCGATAAGTCGATAAATGTCTTCCTAAATTATGTTATTTGTAATTTTGTAAACGATTTAATTCACCTACCTACTTCAACGAAGTATAGATATATCGAAGGTATCGATATCTTATTGACGATATATCATTTGATCAGTATATCGCTATATTTCATCCGACATGCCATTCCTATTTATGAATATGAGAAAGCCACATGGTATAATTGAAATGTAGTGATGTTGATATGAAGATGAGCACACGTGATCTTCGTATGAAGACGAGGTGGAGACTGATGGGGTCAAAAAACTTGTCAGCGTCTCTGAGGTGAGGATCAGATGTGGGTTTCAACTGACGGCTGAGTTTGGAGGTGTACAACCTACTGAAGATTCTGCGCAGGTCTGATGGCAGCCAGTCATGTTTTCGATACCGAGTCAGCCTTCGGGCTTTGGAAACTTAATCAGTAGGAGGGCCATCGGCTCAACGCATCTGTCTACCCGTTTGAGATGAAGTCTTCGCTGGAGGATTTCGTCTTGATCGATGTCGTGAGGTCTCTCGGACTGTTTGACGGACGATCCGTCCGTTGCGGCCAGGGACCCGATGATTGGCCCTGACGTCCGGATGACGCCTACATACATACATTACACGAGGGAGGGGATGTTGCTCAATACCTATCGATTTATCATCCAAAAACTTCTCCATATAATCGAGAGGACTACCAGTCTCTTGGAGACTGGTAGTGATTGGGAAGATGTTAGATCAGCTGAATGAGCCATGAAACTTACTCTTTTTACATCTCATGAACGCTGCAATTTATGTACATGCTGGAGGGTGCTGAACGACAGGAAATCATATCAACTGGGTAAGCACAGCAGTAAATTTCTCTCCTGATCATCCTATGTCAATATCATTTGGTCAGGTTTCGGCCTTATTCATCTCAAAATTACATAAAAAATCTTGTTGTTTTACCTGACAGACTGACCAAATGATTGGTTTTGCGTCTGCAACTGTGAAATGCAAAACGAGCCAGGAAACTGTAACGTGTCATGAAAACCCTGATATGCAACACTTTTAGAAAAAACATTTTTGCTGAACACAATACACAATACTACCAGACATTCCAAAACCCCCCAGCTCCCACTAATTGGCAAACGTGCAAACTAGCACATTCAATCACATCATTACAAGCCGTACATAATGCTCAATTAAATATGAACATAATCAGAAATTTACCGTCAAGACGCCTGTAGTTTGATTGTGATGACAATTTGAATTCAATAATGAGGCGGTGACATGAGGTAGTTTTCTATTTGGGGATGACTTTTAACGATGTCGTTTAAAAGTGAGACAAATGTAAATTGAAACAAATCTTTTTTATCTTGAGCTGTTCCTTCTTCAAATCGTTCGACCTGTCCCAGAGCTGAACCGTTTCCTGTTTCGGTCCTGTACTGTTTTTCCTTCACACAGCAGTTCAGTGTGTCAGAAAAATAATTTCCAATACGAAACTATTGTATAAAACAAGAAAACAAAGTTAATCCTCCCTCAAAATTTGATATTTTAAGTCCGAAAATTGAATTTGAAAAAATTCTATTCGTCGCCGTGTACCGTACAGACGCGATTTTGATTAAATTTGGTATATGGGCTCCATATGGAGGCATTTGGGTCAGTCACTACTAAGGGATAATTTTCAAAACTCCTCGATATGAAATTATTGGTTTTTCATAATTTTAAAATATAATCGAATGAGACCATCAAGAGCTCTGTGGGACCGACCGTTTGCTCCATATGAGGTTGGTCATGTTTGGTTGCGCATCAGGAACCAAAAATAGGCCCAATATCCGTTCAAATTTCAGCTGATCAAATGCGATCATTGTTCGTTTCTTTGAACTGAGTTTCGTGTTGTACTCTGTTGTGCATCCCCGGCAACCGAGAAACAAATTTCGTAGTGAAGGCTATAATAGTTTGCTATACCTGGTGAGTTTGAAAAAAAATGACAAGGAAGTGAGAAGGTTTGACGATATAAGATTAGTTACTGTGAACCTCTTCTGTTCATGACCAGAAAAACATTCAAATTTCAAAATATGGATTCGTACATACTTCAAAATGAGAAATGCCGTGAATCTTCAGCTAGCTAGGATCATAATTTAGCAATAATTTCATTGAAAATGCAATTCCATTGACACAAATCAAACCAAAGTCAATATCCTATTGAAATTTTCATCATAAACCACCTCACTCCTTCACCCCAATATTTTCTGTCAAAATTTTCATCGCTGATAATTTGTAAAAATTATAATTAGTGACTTTCTCTTTATAAGAAACAAAATCAGAGAGTTGTTACGGTTTCTAAATATATTTGAATCAATGATAAATTGCTCTTGTTGAACCAATAAGTCTCGACGATACTTTTTAATATGAAACACGAGTCTCGATTATTGTTAAATTTTATAGCTCAGTTGGTAATAATTAATTCCAATTACCTCGTTTTGACTGCCTACTTTTTCATATCCGAAAAGAAATAAAATATTGATTTGAGAAATATGACACTGCTCAGCTTTGTTACCGTTAGATGCCACTAAGGTCGTCCGGATATGACCTCATCTATTATTAATAATGAATAGTTTTCATTGAGATATAATTTACAAAGCTACATCAAGTTAGTTCAATAATTTTCATTATCAAGTAACTATATTACTTTAAGAAGTTCGATATTGGTCGTAGCTGTTGCTATTGTAGTGCAAGAGTTCAACGTTTCCCCACAGTTTATTGCCCTATGGTGAAATTTTAAAAGACGTTTTTGATGCATTTTCAATCATTTTCATTGAATAAAAATTGAATATGCCTTTTTCACATGGATTCATAATCGCTCTCTCAGCTCACCCAAATGGATGGCCTCTTGTTTAATTTGCTAACATGCTGCTTTTGAGACAAAAATCAGTGAAACACTTTTTCGCCATTAAGACGAATTTTTATCCAAAGACCAAACCCTCAATAATACATCCATCCCATAGTCTGCTAAAGGCTCGCAATCACTCGTAATGATGATGATTAGGAGCTAAAATTGCTTGTCTTCTTACTCAAGGAAAGTTCCTTGTTATCGAATGTACCCCTCTACATTAGCCCTAAAAGTGAGAAATTAATTTGTGTTTACTGATAGATTCAAAAAAATATTCAGAAATTATGAATCACCTGTTAGTGACATAAGTATGAATAATTTTTTTCTTCTTTTAATAGGCGTGTTCAACCGTTATGGTCATTGACGCCCATCATAATGAGGTGATTTACAATTATGAAAACAAATAATCAAAATAATTATTCCAAGCTTACTCGAAAAACATCTGGTACGAGGATTTATAGTACTTTCCTCAACCGTATAAAAATCTAAAAATAAGGAGGGAATAACGATGAACTTTGAGAATCCCTAAAATTTAAAAATAGTGAACCAAGAACTCCAACAATGTTAAGCAAAACTACTCATTCTGCTCATATTTCGTAACTAAAGATGTTTTTAAGGTACTCTGAATTGCCCAAAACTACATCAAAAGTTAATAGGCTCTATCAACACTGAAAACCTTCAAATTTAGATAGTCGAAACGATTTTTAGTAGAAAATTGCTCAATACTCAAACGCTATGATGTGGCTTTATTAGTAAAGTAGTAATTTCCCTTTAATAACGAGATGATAAAACATGAGAAAAAGTTTAATTTTTTCGCATAAAAATGATCAACATTGTATTTTAATTCGTTTCTACCGTGCCTGATGGTCTTCGTAATTACCTAATGGTAGGTAACTAGATCAAACAAAAAGAGCAATAAAAGGGGAAAACCTTAAATTTTAGCCTTTAGGAGGGGAAGATTTATTTTCGAGCACTTTTTGAAGTTAAGCTGTAAAACCGGTTATCTACGACTAACTGATGCGCGGAATATAGGGAGAACATTACAAAACGCTGCAAATAATTACATAAAAGTTTGTGATTTCTGTATAGATCACTCGTCTGAAAAGAACACGGCTTAGCCATAGTCACTACCTATCAATCATAGGAACTACATCATCTACTACATACCTTCTTCACAATCAAGTTTATTTGGAGGAAATAAACGCTTCACAATCGATTCGAAGAAATAAAGAGTTGTGGGTGCCTTCAATAGGAAATTTGGTTATTGGTTGCTAAGGACGCAAAACTCGAAGAAACGAACAACGGTTTTTAGTCAGCAAAAATTTGAACGGAGATTAGGCCTCTTTTGTGATTCACACTCGTGTTTCTGATTTATCTTAAGCCCAACCCTTACATTCTCGTGGGGAGCGAACGGTTGGTCCTACAGAGCTTCGCGTGGTCTCATTCAATTCTAAAAATTCAATACCTACTATTTTAATTTAAACAAAAAATGCCTTTATTTCGAAAGTTTTCGAGCTAGGGCACTCTTGAAAATTTCCACCCCTAAGTTCCCCCTTAGAAGCAACTGTGCGGGGAAGGGGGATAAATTTTGTTTTTCTTGATCGATTACAAAGGTTTACATTGAAAATGTTCAATGTCGTGACTCTCCCCGGAACTGCCTTATTTTGAGCCTTATTTGATTGGTAGTAGTGCATTCGTTTGTAATAAATTTTGAGTTGCACAACAGAGCTATAAAGACGCATACAAAAAATTGGATGGCAGTATTAAGCACTGGAACAGAATGCATTTTGAAATGACTAAGATTTCAACATGTAATTAAATATATATATTGTAATTTATGATCATAAATAACGTTACGAGGTTACTTCCTGGAGATCTTTTCACTGAGGGACAGAAGCGAATTAAGATAGATTGAAACCCCCTTCTGACCTATTCATTTCCACTAACAAACTAACAAAATTATCACGACTAAATAATTCACAGTAAAAGCTCTTCCTCAACTTCAAAGGTGAAAGGATGACCCTTTCGGGGTTAATCTATTTCAGTGACGTCACCCTTTGACAGAACCATGTAGAAGGTTTTCGGGACGACGGCTCCCCCGAATATCTTCTTGATGGATGACCGCTGGTAAAAAAACACGAAGATAGGAAGTTTTTGAGGAGAAATAAAAGGCAAGCCGAATCATCATACTCGCAAAATTAAACTGTTACTAATTCTGAAGAAGCACGTAGGCCATTTGTACCTGGTACCTGATTTATGCCTCGATTCGTACCTCGTTGAGCCCTCGAGGAGGGTTTTAGTGATGCCTCACGATTCCAATGCGTTTTGAAAAAAACCTTGGCAAATGGCCCGATATTCTAACCTGTGAGATATATTGCTTTCTTTTGAAATATCCACCTTGATGGTGTTGCATAAGAAAATTACAATTGCATTTTGAAGTTTAACGAACCTGTATAGTTTATTATTTTCAACTCTCACTTCGAAACGCGTCAAGAAGTATATCTATTTATGAAATAAATATTATTAAGTATTTACCCATGTACACAGGTACATCAATCATTCAACTTCCCAAATCAACTGGACCATCCCAGTATAAGTAAGTAGTAAAGTAAAGTAAACATCCATTTCAGGTTGGATTTTAGTCCGACTCCCATTCCTGGCGTCGCGGACGTCATCGCTGGCTTCCCATTGGCTCACCGGCCTGGGTTGGGATGAGCCAAAAAGGCACGTTGCCGGAGATGAGCTTTGAACCCACGACCCCCGCAGAGGTCGGTCCAAAATCCACTGCCAAACAACGACGCCCCAACGACCGTAGCCATATCGCTGTCCCCAACCATCCCAGTATAACACGATGTACCACAGGAATGTGAAGTTTTGGCATCTAAAAATTATGCAAAAGTCGGGTACATTATATTTTTGATGCCTCACTACCGTCGGTAGGAAACCCTCGAACTCGTGCTTCAAGTCAAAACGTTTCGGTCGTTCGAAATTATTTTTCATAAACATGCGTCTCAAAGCTACCACCACTATTTCGGTTGTGGTAGTTTGAAGTAAATTCCTTAACGAAATGTGGTCCAATTTCAATAAAATATTTTCAGTGTTGTTGCCTTTTGAATTTCATTGGTTGTGCGCATTTACAAATTTGTGATTCTCCTGAAGCATCAATTTTCAAGATCTTTTGTCGAGAGTGTGCTCTAAATTGAAAGGTAGATTAGGACTGACCCCAAAATTGTTGCTCAATAATTGCATTACAATGTAGTTAGTTGGAGATAGAAGAGGTTACTAAGAAGAAAAAAATATTCGAAATTCGCACGTTCTTAGCCTCTACAAAAGTCTAGATTTCAACAATTGTCCGCCAAGTGGGGTGGGCCATATGAGCTACCCCACACATTGTCACAAATAGAAACAATATCAAGTTGGTGCATAATTTTGGTAGACATGTGGAATCGATACCAAATGTTAATGTTGATGGTTTTATGTGTATTAAACTTCATGAGTAGTTTTGTTGAAATCATGTAGATAGATTTATAAACCAGACAAAATTATAAATGTGTCATACGGGTTATACAACCAGCTATCCGAAGGCATTCCTTCAGGTTGTTGTACCAATAATTCCAACTAAGGATGCGATAGTTGTCAAGGTCTGCTCGTGGTAGGTGCCCCACCTTGTCAGGATGAGTATTTTCCCACGGAATACAGGCATGTGGCTCATCATCGTGGGCTTGGCAGCTTACCATGGTCCTTGCAAGCTGTGAACTCCATTGATGCAACTTGCATTAAGATAATGACTTTCTATCGATCTACAAAGGTCGAATAATCTATCATCATCGTCACCGGATGATGAGGGGCGCTTCGTACTCATACAGCACTTCAAGAAAAATATTGCGTTCCAAAGCTTTTTGAACTAATTCAGGAGCCGTACAATTATCCGAAATTACTACTCGACTTCGATGGATTTTTCAAGGTTTCTGCGAATTAGCCACTAAGCGGTCCTCTTCCATTTCATCCAAGCCTTGAAACCCCATTTTAGCGAATTTTCAAGGAGAATAAAGCTATTGGAAAGGCCTCAAGACTTTTTGTATGTACGTTTTTGAAGAAAAAAATTTCATTAAAATCCATTTTGGAAAAAAAATCATATAATATATCCCAGGTTTCTGTGAAAATTCGCCTAATAACTCATGCTGCATGAATTTGACTTGTCTTAACCCATTCCACAAAAGTGTGAAAATTAAATAGAATTTGACGTTAAGCCACCATCAGTAACAATCAAGAGAAGGTATGAGTATATCGTAGAAAGCACAGCCCGTTTAGGTATGCTTTTGAAAGCTTTTGAACTTCCATCCCATTTGTTGAGAAAGTAAAGGGATCTTGTATAGTAGGATCACAATTTTGCTCGAATTCGGAGAGTAGTTTTGGGATAGGTCTATGATGAAATCATCATAGACCTATCCCAAAACTACTACATATTATACTACATATTATGTGAAACAATGAAAGATCAAAGTGTTTGAAAAATTAATGATAATTATAGTAGCTTGATGTTGTATAGCTATATTGGTTTATTATTTTCAATAATGAACCTTTGGAATCGACCAAGAAAGGTCGTTTGGTGTCAGTCACTTCTAAGGAGTTAAATTTTGAAAACGCCCTAGCTCAAACAAAATCGACATGAAGGAATTGTTTTTCCAGCAATTTAAAATAGTTACGAATTTTTAGAATAGAATGACACCACCCGGAACTTTGCAGGACCAACCGTTTGCTCCCTATGAAAACTTGAGGGTTGGGCTTGAGATAAATCAGAAATACGAGTTTGAATCGCAAAAGAGGTCTAATCTCCGTTCAAATTTTAGCTGACCAAAATGCGATCGATGTTCGTTTCTTCGAGTTGAACTCAGATTTGCGGCCTTAACAACCAATTTTTAAAAAATTGAGTGTAAAGTTTTTATTTAATATTAATAATATATTTATTTATTGCCAGGGATAAGAATACAGTTTATGTATGGAGAATAACATTCAGAGTCTACTACTGTCCAACAACATAAAAGTTCTTACGAACTTGTGGGTGCTGGTGGAATTCTTCTTGACCAAAATCACAATCACGTAATAATTAATAAACCAGAACAAGGCTTGATAAAACCCAGACTTACCACTGAAAACCATTAAACACACTTTGTAACTAGGTAGGTACCTACTACTCAATTTTTTCAAAAAGTGAATTCTCTTATCCTAAATAAAACATCCTGTTTAAAAATATTAAAACTCTCATAGACATCGGGGTTAATTTTATATATATAAAAAAACGTTACACCTTGTAAAAAGCAGTTTTTATCATTCTCTCAATGTTCATCTTAGGTAGAACAATGTTAAAAGGTAGTGCAGTACGTGTCTGTAAAGTGTAACATCTATGTTCTGACCGAATGCCATTTATTTCATCAAATTAAACTTGAATGTGAAGCGAAATTAGGTTGGTAGGCAAAATTTTGTTCTTTGCAGGCGAGTGATCTATCAGAAAAATAATAAACCTTTGTGTAATAATTTGCTGCGTTTTTCATTAAATTTAGCCCGTGTAACATCAATCTTAGGGGCCATAAACTTTATTTCCACAATAAATTATTTATATTCGACCCGAAGGAATAACAGCAGAACGAATCCTATTATTTGTATGGTCAGTAGGAATTACTAGTTTATTAACAGATTGAAATTTTGTATATAGTCGTGAAGCTTGGGTGAACAGTTTCAGTTTATTCTGTCTTATCTCTCTATCAATTATTCTACTCACCCTTTTTGTAGGGCTAGCCCGTATTGAATTGACAAATACGTGTAAATAAGTGTTAATGTTGTACGGGACGTAGGTAGTAAATGAATTGTGAAAATTAAAAATAAAGAAATTGTGAAAATTAATGAAAATTAAAAAAAAATGTTCCAGCTGTATCTAGCTACCCAATTGGATGGTAAACAACGTACTAAAGATACCTAATAGTAATGTTTACTGCAGTGGGAAGCCAGTTCTGAGATCAATTGGTGGTTTTGTGTGGTAAATTCCGCATTGTTATTGACTGACTGGTAATTACGTCGTAGTTTCTACTTGGATCTTCCGAAGTAGCCTCAATTCAAAAACCATTACAATCAAAATCCTTGACTTATTTCTCCCAGTTAATCGCACACCAAGGATGCTTACGTCGCCGATTCAGTTGAAAATTGCGAGACTAGATTAACATGGTAGGTTCGAATTCGAGTTGGCTGAAAAATTGGCAGCCGCGATCGACGCCTATTTCGCTGTCTAATGACCCAGCAGCCAACAAATGAGGGCTCAGGTGTCACTGACAGATACAGCCCCCAATTAAATTCGAAAGCTGAAGAAAGACGATCGACGTCAAATGACATCCTTCGCCGATTTGTTGCGTAAAATCCGTCCATCCATCATAGTTCGATGTGATGTGACACAACAGGCAATTGAAGTAGGTACTCTTTTTCTTGCAATTAAGTCTTATATTGGATTACTTTCAATGGATCGTGACAAATCGATAGTCAAGCTTGTAAAAGTAACTTCTTTTGTTTTATTATTTTTAATGTTGACCCTTAGGAATCGAGCCAGAAAAATATTGTTAAACAATTTCCAAAGTCTAAACAAAAAATTAAAAAACGCGAGTGAAAATTTTGATTTTGGAGAACTTTTTTTTTCGTCCTTGAAAAGTGAAATAAAGCTTCCGCTACCTTGGTAGACTCGGAAGCAATAGAAAAATTTTGAAAATGAATGAAAATGAAAAAAGAATCTTCCAGCTTTATCTAGCAACTCAATTGGATGGATAACAATTACTAAAGATTCCTAATAGTAATGTTTACTGCAGTGGGAAGCCAGTTTTGAGATTAATTGGTGGTTTCGTGTGGTAAATTCCGCATTGTTATTCCATGGCATTAATTTATTCTTGATTTTGAAACTGAAAGGTGAATAATTTTTTGAATATTTGAATAATTTTTCGAGTTGAAAAAATACGGGCTTTAGGAGCGTTTTCCACATTTTGTTAACTACTTCACCCAAATTACTATTGCAACGTGCTTACCGAGGATAATGAGTTGTCTTAATGAGCTCGATAAATTTTCATTCTCCTTACACCAGGTGTAAGGTATACTAGGTCCTAGTATATTAGAGTAAGAGTATTACATTACATTATCTTAAGCTATTTTATTTAGGTCCTTCAATGTTATAATGGATGATTTACCTTGATTCGGGAATATGACGTGTGAGCAGAGGCAAGGGTTGAAAGACGCGTGGAGAGAAGAACCAATATGACAGAGTAAAGCTCTCGTCGGAGACTCCACATCACAACTGCTTTTGGTCCCTGAAATCGAGAAACAATAAATGTTAATTCTAATAGTTCTTTGAGTGGTACTTTGAAACGTATTGGACAGTCCTGTGGGGAACATTGGGGATGATTGGGAGGAAGGTCAGCTGGGTGAACAGTATAGGTAAAGCTAACTTCTTTCCTGATCATCTTACTAAAGCGCAGGAATATACACATAAATAAGAAAAGGCGTGGCTTCCATTAACCATTTTCTGCATACATCCATAATCAGATATTTTTTTGGGTACCCATATTTTTAACTGTATTTTTGTAGTACCTAACTTTTGCAATTTAGATCAATATTACTTAAGAGAGAACAAGCTTTACCGCCCAAACAGCTCATCTCACTTTTTCCCTCAATCATTGGTCCCTTGGTCCCTTGGATTGGTGTCTACAAAACAGGTACCAGAAATTCTTTCAAGTGGTCGATTCTACAACTAATTTGCAACAAAAATGTCTCCCAGCAATTTTTTTAAAGGCTTCTTTTCCGAGTTATTTTAATTTTAATTTTTTTTTTTGTGATATGACCTTATGCCATTAAATTGGTAGTAACTCCTTCCATTTGCAGTGATAATTAGAATTTGAGGATGCCGTTGGAAAGAGCATTAATATTCCTATCTCCTTAATACCAAATACAATTTTTTCAGTTGAATTTTACGGGAATAAAGCACCTTAAAACGTGAAGATAGTAACTTATCGAAAACATTTTGTTTTTCAACGCCCGTAATTTCCAAATAATTCGAGATAATGAACTATTGCCTAAAAACTGCGCTAGAGTCTCAGCTTTCCAACAGTGTAATCAAAAAATATTTTACAATCGAATTTAAGGGACAAATTTCTGTTTGAACGCGGAAAAACGTGCATTTTTTTCAACGAAATCGACGGTTCGACGGGGGGATTTCAGCGTCTTTACCGCCGCGGCTCTTCCGATCCGAAGCTCTGAGTCTCCCCGTAAAACCAGCGATTTCGTTTAAAAAAAACACGCTTTTCCGCGTTTAAACAGAAATTTCTCCTTTAAATTCGATGTTAAAATATTTTTTGATTACACCGTTGGAAAGCTGAGATCCTGGAGCAGTTTTTAGGCTTACCGGAAATAGTTCATTATCTCGAATTATTTGGACATCAGTGGCGTTGAAAAACGAAAAGTTTTCGATAAGTTACTAAGTTAACTTGCTTGCTTGTTCAATTGCCTTATTCCCCGTAAAATTCAACTGAAAAATCTTCATTTTGTATTAGGAAGACAGGAAATTTAATGCTCTTTCCAACAGTGTCCTTAATTGTAATTATCACTGCAAATTGAACGAGTTATAGCCAATTTATTGACATAACGTCAAAATCACGAGAAGAAAAATTTAAAACTAAAATAACTAAAAAAAAAAAGCCTCTGAAAACAATTTGCTATGAGACATTTTTTGTCGCAAGTTAGTTGTACAATCGACCCCTTGAAGGAATGGGACCTGTTTTGTGGACACCCTGTACACTTTGTATCTACCAAATTCCAGGGCTCCAGGTTGGAAGAGGCTCCTATTATGATTATTATAGACTGACTCATACATTAAATTGCTAGCGTGATTAATTCATTCGTTTACTGAACACTAATCACCTTTCGATAAACAACGATGGATATTACAAGTCACAAGATTCAAATTAGGCGTGGAATATACTCGTCTTAAATAAGGTGAATGAAATCCAGAACTCGTACCTCATATAGGAAGCCAAACACCTGTTTCGGTGGCTGTACCTGTCAGGTAGGTATAGTTGGCACGCAAAGCAAACCACGAGATGTTTACGAGGCGTTGAAAGAAAGAAGAAAAAATCGCGGGTTTGAAAGACTTGAATGGAAAAGAGAGACCCGCCCACTTGAGTCAGACTTTGTGGCGATGGGGGTCAAGGTTAGCCTCAGGCCTGCCATTGTTGACAAAATGGGCGGAAATGCAAGACCGAAATAAATTGTACGAACTTATTTCTAGTATCTCCTAGTTTATAGATTTTCCTATTTGTTTGATATATTCTCCTCAATTCCTATAATTTCCAAGTCACTTCTAAAGTATGTCTGCCAACAAATCTTGAATTTCAGGTTTTCTCCTCTCCTAGTAGCCATACAACGTGTGTAAAAATCGTTTGATGATTAAATTTATGCTTAAACTGATTGATTTTGAGCTCAAATCGAGCTTGAAACTTGGTTTTTCGAGCTTAGACTCCATTTTTCATCATTTCCAGTAACTTTTGACTTCAAGCTTGAAAGGTTAAATCGATCATACAATTCTATTCATTTTTGAACTTTAGTTCATGCAATTCAACTTCAACTTCCAACATTAAAATCAGATAAACTTCAACTACAATTTTCAAGATTGAATCGTATTAGGCAGTCGAGCTTCTACTTGTAAATTCTTTTTTTTTTATTTTTTTTTTTTTTTGCATTTCATTATTTTTTGAAAAGCTCGAAGATATTCAACTTGTAGTTTTCTAGGAAGGAAGCTGACAGACGAGTAGGTATTCATAAACATGAAAATTGAACCAATAAGGCTTTTGGAAGGGTTTTATCGTAACATAGAAAAATTCCATTGGTTCATAAGTCAAATTACGTTCATCATGAATTTGAGAATCAGCAACTTGAGTGAGATACAGTAATCGATAGATTCAATACAGAAGCTCACCCTGAAACATTCTCTCATAATTCTTGAAATGCTCGGTAGTGAAAATAAAAATTTCATTCAAATGATAGTTTCATATTGTTTTGTCTGATCGCCTCGACCAAAAAAACTTCATCAATGAATAGATTATACACGTGGACTGTAGGAAATTAAACTTAGGAAACTATAATAGGTACAACCCAAACGTTTAGTTTAAAAACCAAAAATAAGGTAATTGTCTTGTTCAGATTCTATCAGTGAGACACCCTTCAATTTTTGGTTTGCCTATCAGCAGCTAGCTGACGAGCTAGCTTAATCATAACTTCCTGAGCCTTACACAGGTTTGAATGGCCTTAGAGTACTTGAGAGGCCAATTCATGAGATATTACGTGGTTCACAAAGCATCATAGTAAGTACTGCACTACTACAGAGATGTTTTTATAGATAAATAATCGTATCCAATAAATAACTTACCAGCTGCGGCGGCGAGCAGTAACAACGCCACCCACCCGAGCGTCATCTGAAAAAAGAAAAACAACAGCCGTCAGAATACAAGTTGAAAAGAAGGAATAAATAGATGGAAGGAGAAGAAATAAAAGAAGAAGAAATAATTAATTGCACAAGGAGTACATATAAACAGGATTTGGCGCAACAATGAGAATTCTATTTTTTGGTTCAAAAGTGTTAATGTTCTTCTTCATTGGAAGACACAAAACCACTGATTTGGAGGTTTTTTGTGTTTTGTGTTTTCAAGTATTCCAAACGGTTGCACTCTTTAAATACGAGTAAAATTGTAGGACTATCAGATCTGCGTTATTTTTAAACGACACATCCAATTTTGGTTGTGTATTGATAAATCTTATGTGCTCGATTCTATGAACTAAACTCTCAAAATAATAAACACCATAACTGAATTACAACCCCCATATTTTAAAACGCTGCAAATTATTGCGTAATTATTTATTATTTCGATTGATCAATACGAACGTTGAATAAACTCTCCCCCCTCTCCCCTTCAGGTAAGCCAAGTACCCTTCTCAGATTAGGGTCTCCAGTAAAATCATATTCTTTTGGCCAATAAATTATGAGTAAGAATAAATTCTCTTGTGAGATTGAGTTAGAAGAGGTAGAGGTTGACAAAACGAAGGGAGGATGACTCTCAACCGTCACACTCGTACCTCTCCATGTAGTAAGCACATTTGGCAATTAGTAGGTAAGGAGGTCATAATTCCATATTATTCATAATTCATAATTTAATTAGGTAGGTAGAAGTAATTCCTATTGAGGATTGCACGTTAGTGCATTCGCAGAAGACAAGGCCGTATTGTGTTCCGAAGTCGTAAACAGTATAGTTGCACTCAATAATTATCTTAATATTGGACTTGATATTCAATATCCTCATAGGAAATGACTCGTTGGTCCTATTGAGTTCTGATGGCCTCATTCAATTCTGAAAAACTGTCATTATTATAAATTGATGAAACATCTTTGTATTAACAGCTTTCGAGCATAAAGGTATAAAAAATTGCAAAATTTCAAAATTTAGAAAATTGTTCTTCTTTTTTCCGAAGTGATTGACAATAAGAGAGCTCCGAGGCACAACTAAATGTTAAATGGAATCCATATACTTAATTTAATCACAGTTGGTCCATTAGAACTGGGCGAACATTTTTTGGTTTATTATTTTCAATAATGAACCTTTGGAATCGAACAAGAAAAATAATTTTTTATCATCCCCTCAAAATTTGTTGGTTTACGTTTCAAGGTACGTAGAATCCAAAAATCGAATAAAAATTTGGCCGCCCGTTCGCCGTACGCGGCACTTTTGCCACTTAGCATCGACCGATTTTGATGAAATTTGGTATACATATAGGCTTCATGTAGGCTCCATTTAGGGTCTAGTTGTGCCCCGAAGATTTTGGTTGATGTAGGTCTAAGGGTTGAAAAATAAGGGATATAAAGGTATTTTCATTCCATCAATTTAATATAGTATAGAATTCTTAGAATTTTTTGAGACCCCTTGGAGCCCTTTAGGACAAACTATTCGTTCCCTGCGAGAATTTAAGGGTTGGACTTACGATAAATCAGACACTCCGTTCAAATGTTAGCTGACCGAAATGCGATCGATGTTTTTCTTGAAGTTGGTTGGTTGTTACAATGGCAAAGCCGTGTTCTTTGCAGACGAGTGATCTATATATAAAAATAATAAACCTTTGCGTAATAATTTGAAGCGTTTCATATTCGATTTTTGGATTTTACGTATCTTGAACTGTAATCTGTTAAATTTTGAGGAGGGTTACAATTATTTTTTCTCAGTCAAATCCAAAGATTCATTATTGAAAATAATGAACCAAAATACTACTTTTTGAAAGATTTATCCATTAATTTATGGTTAAGGTAGATTGCGGTACCTCATAGGCCTCTGTTGGCGCTCATGCTAAAAATACTTATTCTTTGCAGCTTCGTGTATTATTGGTATGATTGATAAATTCGACTTCTTCTGACTAAATGCAACATATCAGCAATAAGTGAGTTCACTTGGGATGAGGAAGAATAACGTGGAGACTAAGAACTTCTTCCTTGCCTGCGGTCTGGGTACTCAAGTTACTCTATCAGGAGCTATTATGTACACTGCCTCACCAACTTGGCCACTGTACTCCCAGTGCCGTATTTCGTGATGTTGCAAACCGATTCGCAAAGAAAGAATCCCTGTAATGCGTCACTAATTAACCAACTGACATCTCCTCAGACTCAAATCCGACGGGCACTAGCGAACCAATTAAACTCCGTTGCTCCTCTAAATTCTTTTTTTTCTCATCCCGTTGCTACTATGTAAAGAAAGATTACGAAATGCATTTTCCACTCAACTCGGCTCTGGAAGAGGTGTTACTCCACAGAGATTCGGCATATAAGATTATGTTAGTCAATTTGAGATAAGATTGAAGAAGTGAGGAATCTATCAAGCAAGCGAGACGAGGATTAGAGTGCTAAGATTTTCTGGTCAGTAGCAGAAGATGACAGGACAGGTTTTATGCAGTTATGAAATCCCATAAAGAAGTTCATCTTGATTACGAAGATTTTCTGATGAAGACGGCAAATAAATCCAAACCTCTCTCGTTGTAACGAAAGCAAATTATAACTACGATTTTTTGAGATGGATTTGGACTGGGGAACATTCCAAAATTGCTGACACCACAAAATATAGATGGCAAAGCTAACTTCTCGCCTATTTATTCAAAAAATGTTGAAAGTCTTCAAAGCATCTTCACCCTTAATATCCTGAAGGTATCTGTTTGGAAGTCCGAATTTTACCATCAACTTTATCCACTTTTGAGCCAAAACTGATACTCCAACTGTCGATTGTCTAGCAGGCTGTGATAGGGCTTATACCTTGTAGGCTATTAGTTCGGTTTCACCATCAGAGATGGCGCCACTGTCTAAGGCAGCACAAATTTTTCAATCAAGAGAACCTTCTCCACCATATTCCTTGGTTGCGTACTTCGTGAGAAATAACTGACCCCAACATCCCACCAAGATTTTCCAAATTTCCTCCTTCTGCCCCAACAAATTGTGTTTTCGGCAGATTCTGAAGACGCAGGTAGTGCTAGGTCTTGGAAAAAGATCATTACTGAGCTGACTGACTGCAACAGAGCCTTTGAGAAACTATTCTGTAGGCTCTAATATACTTTAGATTTGTCAAAATGCATCTAAATTACATTTTTTTAAATCCAAAAAAATTAATTTTTGGACAAATGGGAAATTAAGGTCCGTAGGAAGGGATCTTCAGGATGGCAGATCAGCTGTGTAACGATAAATATGACTCCTTCATTAGGCTCATGAAACGCAGCAATTTGCTACGCATTCTCTTCTGGACCTCTAGGAGCTAGTCACATTCTTCTATTCCATTTGGTACCTCCAAAATTTACAACCTTATAATTCTACTGGAAATCAGCTGTCCAGATAAACAAACAACTAGAGTAAGAGTTATATTGTAGAACGAGACAAAATTAACTTTTTCTTTCTAGTCGCTCTTAACTAGTTAGCGTCTGGCTTGCCGAAAAAACCGAGTGAAGGGTTTACGGTCCATTTGTTTTAAATTTTAATGAGACTAGCACAAGGAATGAAATCTGAATGTCAAAAATCTACTTCTTGAAGAGGCAATCCAGGTAGCTGTTAACTTCGAGGAATGTACGGAATTTATCTACCATCAAACAAACTCGAACTGCATACTGCTAGCTTTGTTAATGATTGAATATATGCATTTAAGGAGGAAATCGAGTACTTATATGCCATCTTATTACATGTTGCTTCGATTAACCCATTAACGCCCAACGATGCCGTTTGGCACTCAGAAAGCAGATTCACGTAATGGTAACAGGAAGGTCTCCCTGTATGCTCGATCATGTTTAATTCTATCAGATCATGTTCCTGAGGTTCCAAATGACCCGCCTGAGGGGTTTTTCGTTTTCATTCTGCATCCAGGCATGTTAAAATACAAGATAATTTCGAGTGCAAGCCTTGCAACGTTTACTGGCCTAAGTACTGTTCTTTGTACTTCTTGAGGGTAATTGGCCTTGGAATCGTTAAATGGATATTTTTAGCACTGATATATAAAAAAAAATCACACTTCAATGCATTCATAGTATTTGTAATTGGCTCCATCTTTTTTTGATGCCAAACGTTGGGCGCTAATGGGTACTGGGTTTTTTATAGGCCTGGAGTGCTATTCCAAGGAGCGATGGACCTTTTCAGCGATATTTAGCCATATTTTCAGCCTTTTAACTCTCCCTCCTTCAAAAGATGAAAAATCTGTTGATGAAGATGAGCCCGGGGCAATATTACACTTTCCAGGAAATCAGAGTTTAGCTGCTGTTGAAATAGTTTTTGGTGAGTCACAATTAGGCTTAGACGGCGAAATTGTAACTGAAACGTCCCCATTGTCAAGTACTTCTTCTCAGCCATCTGTATTTCTCGTTTGTCGAGATCCAGGTTGTAGCAGCGTCCTCAACTTTGGTCCTGTTTACTTTCCGGCTTATCGCTCCTGCCCTGGATCCCTCAACCTTTCTCATCGTCCTAATTTAGTTTGCTTCCTATCGCCAATTTGTGCAGATTGTAAGAGCTCTCTCTCGGCCACAATCCACGTGTTCTCACCTCTTCCGATTTTTTTTTCTTCGAAGGATCACCCTGGATTTCAGTATTCTGAAGCAACCGACTTTGAGGTATGTTACCTACACTGCTCTTTACTATACCGTTGATCTTAGTTGAGGAACCCGAATCATCATGGGATTGTTCTCCTTTTTCTTTGTTCTACAGCAGTGTTCTGTAAAACAACATAGTTTGCTGAGCGTGCTTGCTGTTACTACGTATTTTCCGAAGGACAGGCGTTTGTTCACCAAACCCCTCGCCCGCCCATTCTACTTCCAAGGTAAGAATCTTTCGTATCTAATTCTTATCCAAAAAACTCCAATAGTGCCTTCTGGAGAAAAAATCAAAATTTTAACCTGGACTTTTCGTTTCCTTTATGCCCTCAGCCTCCCGAAGTGTTCACCTTATTGAAGGCGTCTAGTTCAGGACCATACGTGTGAAAAGACCTGGATCTAATAATTAGCAGATTGAAGAGAACCAATTTAATTTTTTTGTCTCTGTAAGGGTGGCTATCCGTAATAATAAGTACCTAGGTATTATAAGATTTGTTTAGGAATTTTCTGATTCTTTATTCTTTTTTTTTTGGAATCTGGAAATAATTGTTTTACCAAGAATATAATATTGCTACCAATCTCTGCTTTGATTTTCAAATCTTAGACCCTCCCATCTCCAACTGTTGTCCTGGCCAGACAATTTATATTGTGTTTGGTGAAAATAAAACTAGAATTCGCTACAAGGTAGCCATCAGCCGATTTCAAATGTACACATTTGTAAACAACCTAGACTAGCCGATGGGGAGCCCCCGTTTCTCATCGTTGGTTACTAAGAGGAGAAAAAAAAAAACTTCTTTGAAATTCCTTCATTGAAATGTTCTATAGAAAATAATGTGTCCTGAAACCACCCTTACTCTGTTGATATGAAGGAGGATCAATGCAAGGGGGATGGATGCATAAATTGGTATAGAATTGACTTGCTAAGTAAAAATATTGGCTTCCGATATTCATTAGGTGGTTGTTAGTGCTGTGAATACCTGAGTCAGCTATCGAAATCTCGAACCGATTATTTAGCTTGATTTTGTCTGCATTTTCCTACCCCACCAAGAATTGGGTCTACGAAAATTGGCACAACAAAATCCATTATTACACACTCTCGGGTGACCATAGAAACCATCAGTTACGATGACATTGGCGATTTGGTTGAAAAAAAAAAAACCTGAGAATAAGCGCCGTAAATGAGTTCGGAGACCATTCATATTCCGAACACGAACATGATGCACCAAGTGTTAGCCCTCTATGTATAGAATCTTTCATACTTTACCACCAGCGCCTAAAATTAACCATTGGTTTAGTAACTTTCAATGAAAACCATTTAGTTTTAATTTGAATTGAACTTCATTTTTGATGCTGTAATTAATCAATGTGACAGTGATTTTTCAAACTGTAGTACTGCATGGTGTGTTTTGAAGTAATTGATATTATGTAAGTAGATTGAACTTCAACTGTTTTAGTAAAATTCTGAAATCAGGAAATAACTTCTTAATCTACAGGTCTACTTTGACCCCCAGTACCCCTTCGCACCCAACTTCTCTACCACCCTATTTCGCCTGTGGTGATCAAGAAATTTTTCAAATATTTTTCCCATGAATTTAAGATTAAATTGCACCACCTCACCAAATTTGGAAAATACGATCACTAATTTTCCTGGGCGTTAACGGGTTAATCAGATTATGATGGAATTCATAGAATCTAGAATCTACAGGCTACTCCCCTCCCCCCAAATACCTAATAAAAAAAAAATTTTTAAAATAATGGAAGCGAAGATCCTAATTTGTAAAGATCAATAATTGATATTGATTGATATTGATTGATCAATAATTATTATTGTTTATTCAGATCTGAACGGTATTTAGAGCTTTAAGAAGGGGACCACTCATGAACCCTTAATTATATACCTATCTACTCCAAGGAAAATGTTATCTAGTATCACCTTAATGTGAATAACCACTCTTAAGTGAGCTGGTCAGGTACAGGTATTCAAACCCACGTAATATTATATACATTAAATTACCAGGTCTACTTGAATGTGTATTTATCAAGTAATTGGAGTGGACCTTTGAAGCGAGTGCCCCGAAGCAGATCCGGTTTCGGGACGCCACTGACCGTGATCCTTTTTCTCTTGGCCGGCGATGACCGTGATATTTCGCAATGGGTATTCCCTTGGAGGGCAGCCGTTTTCCCTAAAGAGGCCGAACATGTTGAAGTTAGACGAGTGGACTAGACGCCCACATTCAGAAGGGATACTGCACCTTGGGTGCACCAAGGCCTTCCACCAGATTTAAAAAGTTGTTGATCTAGATTATCATGAAATTTCTATTCAGCATATAAGTGTAGTTTCTTGTAGGGTAATTAGTTTAGAACACAAATTTTAACGCAATGGATATTACTTGCTGCTGGGCATCACTTTTATCTAAAGATACCAAACACGTTGAAGTAATGGGAGTGAACCACACAAACATTGAGCAGGTATACCGAACAAGGACCTCTATCGCGTTATTTGGACGTCATTATGCAGTATATACGAGTGCAGTGTTGTGTCGAATAAAATATTATGAACATAAAAATATTGAGCCAAATGGATATTATCTTCGATGGTAGCTGTTTATTGCTTAAGAGGCAGAACATGTTGGAGTAATTCAAATGTATTGGGGAATTTGCCTCAAATTTTTAAATTTTTTTTTTCGAAAGAGGGTTTATTGATATGGAAAAAAACCGTAGTGTGCTGCTCGAAAAAGCATCCAAAAAATTTAGAGAATTTAAGGAAGATGAAAATGTTAAATGTAGCGGCAATCTGTTTATGGGGCAGCCACGTTGAAACGTCACGAAATTTGGAATCAATCAGGATTCCGTAGCTCCATGAGACCCCTTCTCACTGGGGTTATCCGCGGGAAAGGTTATGTAAACAAAGAATCAACGTGAGTTCGTGTATTAGTCCTAATTTGTCCTCACTTCAAGTGAAAAATCGTTATGGTGCAGAAGAAAATGTGTTTCATGAATTGTATGAACCCACATACAGAAGGAATACCTATAACGCATTGAACCCATGAATGCCTTTTATGTTGTAGATTTTGGGATTTGCCATAGGTTGTAAGAAAATTGTCATTTAATTCATCTAGTTTCAAATTGAATACATGTTAAATTTTGGGCGAAAATATTGAATTATTTAATATTTCTGATTCCCCCACGCAAAAGGAAAATTGCACCTCGATGCAATCAAAGAATTTAAAAAGTTGATAAACATTGTTATATCATCACGCGAAATGTCAAGAAATACCATTGTGACCAAAATTACAACCATATTCACGAAATTGAAGGGCCTTCAGGAAAAGGGCTTCTTATTTGTGGATGTCCAGTGGAAAATTTTGAATCGGTACCAACCTATTTTACCTTTCTGGAATTGTGGAAGTAGGTGGACCTAAGATTACATGAAGACTTCTTATGACATATATTATAATATACTCGTCGGTAGTATTTCACAATAACTTGCAATGAACAATGTGAGTCGTTAACCTTGAGTTTTTTCGTTCACATTTCTTTTCCAAACAAAGAAGAAATATTATTCTCCAGGATTGTTGATAAAAAGCGATCTCGGCCGGTGCACCAAAAACGAGGTGGTTTTTCACAACTTCCGATTACGTTACGGAATTCCTCCTTAAACTCATTTTAATATTCGTCGAATGAATCGTAAGAAAATAAGAACAAGTAACAGAATCTCAAGTTTAGAATATTCCTTCAGAATCCGCTACCAACAGGTCATAAAGAAAGATGAAATTGAAGACGTAAGGGTCCGAAAAAATAGGCCGTTCATAATCAAAAATTTTTTTTCACTTTCAATTTTGTCCATTCCTTTCCGAGTGTAGGTACCACAGTATCGAGGGATCGTTTTCACATACAAAACAACAAAAACAAAACAAGTCACAACAAAAAAAATATCTAAATCAAAAACACTCAAAAACGGAGAAAAATCAAACACAAAAGCTCAAATCAAAATTTCCTCATTTTGATTGTGTTGGTTTTTGTTGATGTTGGGATTGTGGATTTTTTGCCCCCCCCCCCCCCTTGTTCGGACAATCAAACTTCCTGCTTGCATTTCTTAGGTCTGTCATCAAGATTGAATTAAATTTCCTACCCAGCTTACCAGACTGTTGAATCATGATCTGTAGTAACTCCCACAGACAGTTTTGTCAGGACAGAAAAATACTCGCACATTCTAAACTTCTTCAATTAAAATAAAGGTTATTTGAATCTCCGTGCACGCCTCGACGCCTCTCGAGTAACCAAATAGCACTCCCGAATCGAAATTCCCTCTTTAATTAACTCAAAGAGGTCGCCGTTTCGGAATTAAGGTCGCTGGTAGCGTCTTCAAAGCGAATCCCAATTTGACGAAGTCTTGACCAACATCCTTGGAACTACGATTAAATAACGACCTAAGAACCGGTTTTTTTTTTTCTTCTTTTCTCGATTGAAACCGACGCATTGGGCGTGTCACAGGTTCGCATGCCGTTCTTAAACCGTTCATCACTCTCGAAGACCGATTTCGTGGTCGGTCATTAAAGTTTGAAAGGTGATTCTCGGGGGTTCTGGGAAACGGGGCTTGATCCACCCAGCTAAGCGGTGCAACTTGGGCAACTTCTTCTGATCTATGGTCTTGAATGAGTCACATGAAATCCCTATCGAAATGTCTGTTGCATAAATTGGGTATAGTCTGTGAAGTTTACCAAAAATTTGACTCAACCACCTGGAATTGTGTAATATTTGCTCCTCAGTAGGTAGGTACCGAGAAGGTGTTCGAAATGGGGAATCATCTTTGCGTAAAATATAAAACATTAAATAATGTCTTCAATAATCATAATATCCTCGCACAGCTTATATTTTAGACATATTGTGGACTGTTTCGATATTTGTACAATTTAGGTAGAAAATCAAAAGATTGTGCAGGTTAGAAGACAATTTTCTCAGGCCAATGCGCAAAAGAGAAGTCTAACATTTAATCTCAATAAAACCAGTAAAACAAGAGTCCGCCAAATCGGTGTGGCTATAGCTTCCTCGTATTCATAGCTTAGTTATATAAAGGTGATACGATCACGATGAATCTGATAGCGAGGACTTTGGGAGGGAACCGTTCAGTGCCCGTCCTGCAGAATCACCAAAAATATCGTAGGAATTCAATGATAATTGTAAAAATTATTTGTCATGGATTAACGCAGAGAAAGCAATCAATCTGAGAGGGAGAAATTTCTTGGAGACCATGCAAGACTTAACCCACAAAATGACTGGCATTTTCAACGAAAACGGATGAGAAATTAAAGAGTTAGGATCATTACAATGTTTCACGTTTGCGCATGCGCAGAGGGTATACTATCAATTCGGGGGGCGATGAATTTCATAGGGAATCACAATCTCTGGAAATTTCACTAACATCGGACTCTAACTTCATAGAGTTTAGCCCTTTACATAGATTTGCGGTCATTAGACCTACTTACAGACAGACACGAAACCAAAACTGTTCGGAAGATATAACGCGATTAAAATTTTGATTTTGGAGGACCTATTTTTTATCCTTGAAAAGTGATTGTTCTCACTTCCGCCAGCTTCCGCTAGCTTAGTTAACCAGGAAGCGTGTGTTTAATCACCTAATTTACTGGAATTTGTTGAAGTTGGACGTTTAACTCATCATCCGATGGGAGGTCTCCTCTGGAATGCATGCATTACTGAACAAAACAAAAATTTTCTGGAAGTTAACCCAAAAAGGAAAGTACCCTCGATTGCCATCTATAGCATTTTCACTTCAAATTGGAGGTTTCACACACAAAATTGGAGGTTCTCTATTTCGAATTGGAAAATGAAGGGTTGATTAGAAACGGTTTGAATTTTTTTTATCCAGCGGAGCACTGTTTTTCAAAAATCAAGTTGTCAGCAAGATCCCCGAACAGACTTGATAATCCGAAGCGTTGCCATAGTCACCACATCGGTACAAATTAGGTACAAGATGAGAATGATGGTATACCTGAAGTCGCTGCTGCAGGGCATGATTTATGTTTAAAAAGTTAGATTTGTTCATTATTTTCTGTTAATTATGCTCAATCATGTAAGTTGAATGTTACGTTTCACGAGTTACCTAATTTGTAAGTAATTATAGTTTCTGCTTTCCCAGAACTAAATCATGTATTTCTGTCATCCTCGAATTTGATATAGAAAACCTCCAAAATGATATAAAAAAACCTCCAATTTGATATAGAAAACCTCCAATTTGATATGAAAAACCTCCAATTTGACATAAAAACCTCCAATTTGATAGGAAAACCTCCATTTTGAAGAAGAAAACCTCCAATTTGATGTGTAAACCTCCAATTTGATATAGAAAACCTCCAATTTGATATAAAAAACCTCCAATTTGATATAGAAACCTCCAATTTGATATAGAAAACCTCCAATTTGATATAGAAAACCTCCAATTTGATATAGAAAACCTCCAATTTGATATCGAAAACCTCCAATTTGATATAGAAAATTTCCAATTTGATATAGAAAACCTCCAATTTGATATGAAAAACCTCCATTTTGAAGAAGAAAACCTCCAATTTGATATAGAAAACCTCCAATTTGATGTGAAAAACCTCCAATTTGACGTGTAAAACCTCCAATTTGATGTGGAAAACCTCCAATTGATGTGGAAATTCTCAAATTTGGTGTGTAAAATCCAATTTGACTAGGCTTGGAACGAATGGCAGAACTGTGAAATAATGTATGTTGTATTAGGCGTTGATATTCGATAAAACTAGGAATGAAATTGCGATTTCCAATAGTTATTTCTTGCAGCAAAGGCGTCTCCGCGGATCACTGAGCACATTAGAAGGGTCTTTCCCTCAGGCCGGTGTAGATGATATCCACCATATACATCCCGCGAACGACTCTTGTGTAAATACTAACACCATATATATTCGACCGATGTATTTGCACCGAGTTGAACTAGAAGTCTACTGTTTGTTCTTTGGCGGCCTCTCTCTAAGAAGTCGGTTTGGAGATCACTTCCGGGAGTGAAAGTGCTCTATGGAAAGAAACTCTCCTGGATAAGTACAGAGCTCTGACTTCATCTTAGGGACACAACGAGGAAGTCTGGCGGTTAATTTATTTTATTCAATTACAGAACGTCGAATACCACCTCAAAGAGACGTTCCTTCTTTTGTGTCATTAAATCTTAGGTATGATGCAAACATCTCTAAATATTGTGTTCATCATCGGATAAGTACAGAGTTAACTATGCTAAGTTAAGTATGCCTCATGCTGATTGAGTATGCTTAAATTTTATACATATGCGGAATTATGAAAATTTACTCACAATACATCATTATATTAATTTATTCAATCGATGATGTACGCTTATATTGGTAACAACCCCAATACCGAAGATACGATATTCACCCAAGAGCACAGAGTATTCACCGAGAGTACAGAGCGTTTTTCTACAATCGTTGATGTTCACTGACTTGTCGAACATTGATGAACTCCAATTCGAGGGTAGTTACAACTCTTTCAAATATGATATTGTTAATAAATTGTGTTTCCTATTCCTTCTAGGAAGTGAAAAGAGTCTAAATTAAATGAATTACAAATTTCGTAAGCGTAAATGAAATATGCAGATTTTTGTGCGTGTCTACTACTTTTATAACAACCAGATCGTAATACCAGGACAATTGGTGTTTTTTTGGCGGATTCAAATAATTATGAACTACGAAATTCTAGTATTAAATGAATGGGGTTAGTTTCGCTAGTTATAAGAATACAATTATTATCTACGCACCGTATTGGAGAATCCGTCGTAACCAGCAAATCGAGTACAGGAGGTGAGTACTCTCTCGACGGCCTGAAGATGATGTCCTTACATCGAAAGCTCTCGCCTGCTGTACTCGACTTGCTGGTTACGACGGATGTACATACTTAATTGAACAAAATTCTTGTTTTTATCCAGTTTCAAATCTCTTCAAATTTGGTTAATTATTTTCAATAATAAACCTTTGGAATCGACTAAGAAAAAAATTAATTTTACCCCACCCCCCCCTCCATCCACCTTTGGAAGGTCCACCAAATTTGTTGGTTCACGTTTCAAGGAACGTAGAATCCGAAAATCGAATAAAAATTGTCCGCCGAACGCGGCACTTTCCTTAATTCCCGTGGACCGATTTTGATGAAATTTGGTATAAGGGCTCCATTTGTGGTCTAGTTGTGCCACGAAAATTTCGGTTGGTCATTCACTTCTATGGGTGAAAATTAAGGGTTGAAATTTTGAAAACGCTCTAGGCCAGAGAGACAGCTCACAACACACCAAAATCAGTGCAGCTCAACACAACTCACGAACCTCACCTCACCTCAATACACTGCCACCTTTTCCTCACAGAATATCTGAAAGTATTATTTTTTAAGGCAAACTGTGTCTTTTCAAAACTCAACCTCAAAGTGGATCCCTATTGCTTTGTGAAATTTCAAACTCCATTGCGTTACTCTATAGGATTACATGGACGGCATTAACCAGAAGGGAACCAATCACAAAAGCCATTTCAATCAAAACTGGTGACTAGTGTGGTTCTGTTTGAGAAACAGATGAGACCATTCAGGATCCAATGACTTTTTATGATTCAAATTTTGGTTTGAAAGCCTGTCAAAACAGTGTTCCTGAGTCATTTTGCTATTTTTTTGTGGTTGCTACTGGTTAATACCGTCCAAATCATTGATGAGGTAAAGTTATTATGTTATTATTCTCCCAAGCTGCTGTGAAATTCCCACAACTTCTGCCTTCAGATCAGCCACCAAAATTTGGCATGTTCAGGAAATTCTGATGCATCATGGAGCACAAGTAAGAAGCAAGTCAAGAGCGATTATCCCAACTTGATCGATTCGGACCTTTTTTGCGAATCAATGCGTGGGTAATCAAAGTCTTACCCAGATGGTACCTCAGTGAGGTGACCAATATTTCATGTGGGCTATAAGATACCGTGAACTGCAAGCATTACATAACTCTAATCTCTAAATAAATCCGTCCACGTTACGATCTCTATGCTTCCCCTTTGGATTCGTATCATTCAATATCCAAACCAGTTTAAGATCTCGACCTCAGATCCTTATGAATCTTTCATAGCCTGCATTCTGCACGCATGAATTACGACTGAATTTTTCACCATTCGCATGCGCCAACAAAGACAACTATGACCGATTTTAAATTCAAAGATGCGGGTCGTATCGCATCGAGCGTTTGAGAGAGATTTATTTATTATCACAGTAAATTCGCTATCGAATGCAAGACGGTAATGTCTGTGACCCTCCAAAGACGAAAATTTATTGGCGACCTGCTGCGGCTCAGGTTGCGCAACCTTTTTGTCGGGTGAACTTTTGCTTTCGTCCGCCCGGTGCGTCGGTCCGGTTTCCTTTTTTAAAAATAAAAACCGGATTCTGCCCGACTCGAGGGCGACGCAAGGGGGTTAGTGGAGTTAGGAGTTCTCGATCGTGACATCGTCCGGGTGCCTCAAGCCCGACCAAGGTATCCCCGATCTCGATTTACCAGCAATTTATGGCATCTTGAGATCCTGTCGTATGTTAAGAACGGGGATTCTTACTCAGTTCACGTTCACATTTCAATGATATTATTCTCCACATTACAACAGTTTGTACTTAGTAAGTGCTTCTGAGTCTTCTGAGTCCCCTTCTACGCAGCTATAATGTAACCTCGTTTTCTTAAAAAAAAATCATATTCAAGTAAAAGAAAACTGCTCAAAAAGACTAAAAAATTAGAGAAGTTTGTACAACCGAACAACATCACAACTCTTGCAGACCCGCAATACATGGAGTGCATCTAACAGACTTCTTCTTTGTGTGGATGACGTAAGAAATTATTTCTCACAGGAACCATGCGGGTATAAGAGTCATATCATGCATTGACGTGAAACCGATTTCCCATGCTATCTAGTTTTCTAAGCCAACTACACCTGAGAGAGAGAGAAAACATGCTTTTATTAATAACTAAAGAAATACAATGTACCACAAACGGCTATGGAATAATCATGGTCAAAGGATCGTCAGATGG
>CM019170.2:12576268-12609790 GCA_009739505.2 Apolygus lucorum
GGGCTCACCTATATCTGGGCTCAATAGCTGCGTACATGTCACTATAACTATTAACACTATTTACACAACACGGAACAACAACTCGGAAGCCTGAACGACATTGCAATAAAAGAAAAGAAAGAGCAACAATCAATACCATAATGAACAACAATAATTGTTATAGTGTTGTTATATTTATAGAATTATTCTATAAATTATCACTTAGCCCATATTCCCGTATGGTCATGAACCTCAAATCCCAAGCCAGTCTACAAAATGTTATTATTATTATTACCCTAATTATTTCCATATGCGTGTCCCATTCTATTTAGACTAGAGGTGTGTAAGACAAGGTCATTTGGCGGATTCGAATCCCAAACGGTCACTCATTACAGGGACCAGGTCTTTTGAATCCGTTCGCCCGTTCTTCACTTTCAACAAAAACGAGCGAGTCTGTAAACCGAACGAGTCGAAACGTTTTTCTATTACGTGCATTTTCTATTTCCTCGCAGCTACATAAATATGATACATGCCAGGTTTTCTGAGTCGTAAGGTTGGTTCCTAAGGGACAATAAATCCCCCCTAATCTTCAACAACCATTTGCAGAACTGAAAATTTTCAAATGCAGACACAGGCACGATGCAGCCTTCACGCGTCAGCCCTAGGTATTCAGAGCATTCTGCTTGAACTCGAGGATTATTTTTTGGGCAATTATCTTAATGCTGTCCGCTATCAATTTTTTCCAGGTATTCAGAACTTGATCTATTCCTAGGGGTATTGCATAATTATTTTTTAAATTTACCCATTCCTTGGCCCAATACACAATGCAATGTATGAATGTACACTGCTATCTAGCTTTCTACACCTCTAAGACACAGCCAACTACACCTGTAAGAAGTTTGATATTGATTTAGCATTACTTGGCCAATCTCTAACAGACAAAAAGATACCTCTGCTTTACCAATCCTACCAGTAATTCCGCTCTTCACATCAGTCGAAGATACAAAGCTCTGGCCAGTAAGTAAGTAAAGTAAATTAAACAACCATCCCAAGTTGAATTTTCGTTCAACTGCCATTCCGTCATTATCTATCTTCCTCATCGAAGATCAGGATTGGCTCTGATGATTTCGCTCACGGTAGGTAGACCTCTTCTCATACCGCAAATGGTTGCCCCATTTCTTTTCTTCACTTCCTCCCGAATAGATCAATATTATTTATCATATTTTTGAATAGTTTTCGGTCTGCATGTGATATCCAACTCATCTTCTGGTGTTGTTAAAGTTGTTCAATGAAAAACTTAATGGATAAACATAAAGTTTTTTACCAAACTCAGAAATACGTATTGGAGGAAGTAGATTTTTTTCACCATTACGTGTTTACCCTTGTATGTACTCTGCTGTGGCCATCGAATACTAAACGTTTTAATATTCCAGAGTTGCATTTACCAGTGATGAGGAAGGTGGTACTGTACCACTGGTACAAAAGTTTAGGAATTTTAATATCGAAATGATAAACGGAGCGATTTGACACTTCCATGGTTTTGTTCAAGAAACTAACCCCTGAGTGGGTCGGGACACAAAAAGGAAGGTAAGGTTCTGCATGGGAGAAGTTTCTAGGCGGGAACTGTGAATCACACTGCTAAGAACTACAGTGCCCAATTTGGCAAGAAGAATTGCTAACTTAACATAGATGATAATACCATGTTGAGAGCGCTTGAAAAACGGAATTACTGACGCTGGGGAACAAGGAACTTGTGATAATATTAAATCTCCTCCTCTTATGCAAAATCACTGAACAAATATATTCGTTACCATTGTAACGGCTTCTACTTTAAGAGTAGCAATTTCCTTTCAATTTATATTACGCGAAGTTTTGTCAAATAAAGCCTTTAGGATGGTTTTGATGTCACAATTTATAAGACAACATTAAATGGACTGAGGCCGGATTCTATGGATCGCCAGATTCCCCATCAGCCACCAAAGATTGGAAATATTTCTACTAGATTATCACCAACTTCATAGAAGAGACAAAGGTGCCGGAAGAGAAAAAGCTAGACTTACTGGTAAACCTTTTATCATCTTCTAACTACGAGTACATGAGTGGATGCACGTTCTATAATCAAGCAATTGACGTTCTAAAAGGTGTCTTCTCACCACAACAAAATGAACTGTTTGCCAGACGTCAGCAGTTCTAACAACTTCAGTTCCACAACGAGTTCAGTGGAACTCAATTCTTCTCTAGCTGTACTCATTCACACGTCATAGTATCCAGCAGAGGATTACTATTAACCAATTTGGCAGAGTCAACGATGGATGTAAGAGAAAAGAGATCGTATATTATTCAATCATTCTTAGTCTCGAGATTGTTGGTTAAAATGGCTTGATATTGTGCTTGCTACGAAGCATTTACCCATCCAAACGCCAAACTGGAGTAAAAAGTGTACCCTCACTTTCAATGTCATGGATCACGCTTTTATCTTGCTGTAGAAACATGATTCGAGGCGCAAAGTCGTGATCCTATCACCCTACTTAGGTCAACACAGCATTCCGTGCCTCTTCAATAGAAAATGGAGAATTCGAGCCTATTAGAGCGCCCTCTACCGCGATAGTGATTCTGGAACGTCGATAATTTCTTCCAAGTTGCGACATTCAAAAAAGGTGCGTGTCCCGCGTCCAAGAAGGTCAGGGGTTCACGGGATCGTCTTGCGCAAAGGCCCCCTGCGCAGGCCTCTCTGCGTCTTATGTTACCCAATCTGGGAGATTAAAACAGAGTAGAATGAATCACTGATGAATGAATCACGAAGCAGAACAAACAGACGAGGAAGATATTATGATAATCAGAGGTCAAAACCATCTGGAATGGAAGAAGGTTTGAATCATCTTGGGCGAACCAAACACAACTGGAAAAGTGTTCTTTAAGCATTGGTATTGAGCACAGGCTTATTTAATATTATAACAATGAAGTTAAGGAGATACAGTATCATCTGGCCTGAATATTACTCATTCACTGAGTAGGTAGGTAACAGTTAGGCCAAATGATGCTGTATCTACATTGGAAGTGCTCGCCCCCATTACAACAACAACCAGGTATGACATACTCGCTTCTGACTATGGAAAGTCGCTAAACAACGATCATGAGGATTAGACAATAAGCCATAAACATTGGACTCACGCAAAAATCGCGTATTGAGTTTAGTTGCTAAATATTAGACATACGTCAATCAGACGTAATGTCAATCCCCACTTTTTAGTAGACTACGTATCTTTGACGTGTAGGCGTTATGGAAAACCAAGATCCTGACGGGTAGAAGCGGAGATGAGGTCTTGACACCACAAAGGTCATTTCACTGCTAGGTACCGATAGCACTGGAGGAGGCCCAGTTAAGAAGGCCAAGAAGGGGGATTGTTGGGTTCTCATTTCCCTACTCATTACATTATTTTTACGTAGTCTATCACTCTAGGGTTAAGAAGTATCGAACCCGGCTAAGATTATGCTTGGAATGCTCTCAGTTATTGAAAATGAGGAACTCTTACTATAACCGAATTACTGTCCAGGACCAATAAATTGAAGAAACATACACTCTTCCCACCTCCCTCATGATACTTGGAATATTTTCCCCAACTTTATTGGTCAATTTTCGGCTGAATTGTATGCAATGTGGGAGATTATTACGCTTTTTAAATTTGTCGATTGAAATTCAAATTATAGGATGAAATTTTATACGAGATACCAAAAGATACCAAAACCTCCGAATAATCGGGAACCAAAATATTTGCCCTAAAATCATCGGACGCGATTTGGATTAGGAAAATTCACAGACAAAATCAATCACATCGATGCCTTATGAAGCACAACTTTAAATGAACACGTAATTCGCAATGCAAATAAATATTAGTTAATAATAGAAACATAGTAATAGGATAATAATCAATGGAAACATAATAACAGAGAACAAAATGGCTTAGAAACGAACGGAAATAAGATCAGACTTCATGAGGTTACTGCTGTAACTTAGTCACTCATCGGTACTCTTGTAGGGCCTTATTCCATTCTTTTGAGAAATACTCACAAAATACATTTTTAACTATCTCGATATCTTTAAAAAAGTAAAAAGGTAATTTTCCTGTTATTTTCATGTATTGGTTTATTATTTTCAATAATAAGCCTTTGAAATCGAGCAAGAAAGAACAATTTTAATCCCCCCTCAAAATTTGATGTTTTACGTTTCAAGGTACGTAGAATCCGAAAATCGAATACAAAATTTTCCGTCCGTCCGCCGTACGCGGCACTTTTCTTAGCAAAACTGGACCGATTTGGTTCAAATTTGGTATATGGGCTCCATTTGGGGTCTAGTTGTGCCGCATAGCTTTTGGTTGATGTCAGTCACTTCTATGGGGTGAAAATTGAGGGTTCAAATTTTCAAGAGTGTCCTAGCTCGAAAACTATCGAAATAAAGTTATCGTTTTTTCACCAATTTCAGATAGGTAGTATTGAATTTATAAAAAATTTTGAGACCACGCGGAGCTTTGTAGGACAATCCGTTCGCTTCTCTTGAGTACTTGAGGGTTTTCCTTCGATAAAACAGAATCACGAGTGTGAATCACAAAAGAGATCAAATCGCCGTTCAAATTTTATCTGACTAAAATGCGATCGCTGTTCGTTTCTTCGATTTGTATTGAATTTTGCTTTCTGAGCAACCAGTAATCAAATTTCCATATGAAGCTTCTTATCTTTCGTATCGAGTGTGAAGCGTTTAGTTCTTTCTAATAAACTTGATTGTGAAGTTGTGTGGTTTGATAGGTAGTACCTGCCAACAGTTGGTAGAGAAAATACCTACCACCAATAGTTGCTAAAGATAATTACTTAGTTTTATATTTTAGTTTTAATTATTAGTTTTAAATTACCTTTAAAATGCGTTATATAATTTTTTACGATGAATAATAACAGAGTAGTGCATATTTGAAAATGGGGGCTTATACTAAAGAACACCCCATGTTTCAAGCTTTTGAGGGCAAGAATACTGTGTTTTAGCAGAAAAAATAGAAATTAACTAAATTTTAGGTGTGAGATGGAAAGACAGTCCTACGGTATAGTTTTTCTGAACTTGCCAAGAGCTAATCATATGGGAAATTGTACCCATTTTCTAACGGTGTATTTAAATTTGAATTTCCACGAAAAATGCCGGATAGTCAAAAAATACGAAAAAACAAAGTTTGAAAAAGTTGCATTTTAAGTGAACTAAAAAAAGTGAAAAGTTGTGAGTTAGTTGGAAAATCAATCCTTGAAGTTTGGCTGATTTTTTTCGGAACGATATATTTACCTGTATACCTGTAATAAGGTATTTATGATTTCTCCCCTAACTCTAATATCACTTGAAGAATAGTCAAAAAGACAAGTTCCATTCACATTCTACTGCAAAGTGTTGAGGGATTTGAGGATTCCAGAACCGCACAGCGCCTAATATGGCCACATAGGGTTTCATAGGAGGAACAATCGCACAAAACGGTTTCAATAATTTTCAGCGGTTCATATACGTTTTATAGGTACATTTTGGTACTGGTAACCATTTACCTACTGATTGAATGTACATAAACATACAAGTCCTAGGAATAGGTGTTCCTATTTACCAGGCGGGTTTTGTACTCCTGACACGGTTTCGGAATCATTCACTCACTATTCACGGACGTTGACACCCTTCTTTTCATACCGGAGAGGAGAGAATTTTTCTTTGAAGGTTGAAGGTTGAAAATCCATTGAAATTGAAATGGCTCAAACGCTCCACGTAATTCGTTTAGGGACATCGTAAGGTCGCTGTTTTTGCAGCACTGCAGTGTTTTTGTGTTTTTCCTCATCTCGACGAACAAAAGGTTGGGGTCAAGTTACGAATGGGCGAAGCCTTGCCGGAAGGCATCAGATCTGACGCGAGAAGAAGTTTGACCGAGACTAACTGAATCAGTTCATCGCAGAGATAATAAATTGATAAAGCATGGTAACAATCCTCTTGGCATCGACCGCTTTACTGTTTGTTCATACAAAAAATAATACAACATATAATGAACATAATAATATAATTGTCATGATTTTATTAAAACTACTCTCCCTCTGAACCCAAGTGAAAGAAAAACTGTAATAAGCCATTGGCTTACAATCATTTATCAATTAATCAAACTCACTTCCCTGACTTCCTGGTGTATATCAGGCTATTTGTTCGCTATTAATTCGAAAAACTACATTATTCCTTCTTTTCACCTTTGGCTCAAGTACGGAATGACGAGTACAACAGAGTTGTCTGGACGAAAAGGTCAACTCAAAACTACAATTCAAAAGATAAAATATTGCATTTCATTAAAATTAGAAAATATTAAGCTTACAATAAAATTCATGATACAATAAAAAATGATGGAAAGAGTTAAGATCCTTATGGATTCATAGTGCTCATTAATTTTGTTTCTTCACTATTGAAGATGATTGAGTAAACAAAATTTGTTTACATTTAATGTAGCGTATTAGAGTTTTTTGAACAACTTTGGCTCCTCTTCATCTATCTGTGGTCAATTTCATGTCCCAGACATAACTACCTAAAATCATGGTCAGAATTTGAAGAATTAAAATTTCCTTAAATTCCACCATTCAAATTTCTTCAAAATTTAAGATCCAGAAAAAATTTGAAATTTAAATTTAAAATTAAAAAACGCTGCAAATTATCGTCCAAAGGTTTATAATTTTTTGTATAGATCACCCTTCTGTATAGATCCCTCCCTACCAACCGTAGGCACCTACCACCTACTAGGGCCTTTTTGAAAATTTCAACCCCAACCACCAACCAAATGGAAATGAAGGGTTGAAATTTTCAAAAACGTCCCAGTAGATAGTAAGTACCTATGGTTGGTATGGAGGGATCTATACAGAAGGGTGATCTATACAGAAAATAATAAACCTTTGGGCAATAATTTGCAGGGTTTTGTTTTTTTTACCTACCAACTTTTTTTTACCTATTTTTTACCTACCAACATTTTTTTTACCTACCAACTTTTTTTTACCTATCAACTATTGGTAGGTACTACCTACCACACCATACTGCCTTCACAACTTCACAATCAAGTTTATTAGAGAGAACTAAACGCTTCACACTCGATACGAAAAATAAGAAGCTTCATATGGAAATTTGATTACTGGTTGTTCAGAAAGCAAAACTCAATACAAATCGAAGAAACGAACAGCGATCTAGGGATGGGTATCGTTATAAAAGTATCGATATTTTGTATCGATACAGTATCGTATCCGAGTATCGATATCCCAAGTATCGTTGGGCATGAGTATCGATATTTTAAAATATCGAGTATCGATACTTTAGTGTCACAAACTATCAATATCATCCAATTTTCTCAAGAAAAATAATTTTTTCAACAACTTTTATTCATTTTTTACTATTGAGAATCCAAGCAGAGTGATTTTTTCCATGATATAAACGTTATTTGTGCAACCAAAGAGTAATGACCCAAAAGCCTCTCTACTTTCTTCATTTTTTAGCATTTATGTTGAATTTTCCACGAGAACAGTATCGATATTCGATATTTAGAAATATCGGATCCAAAGTATCGATATCCAAAAATATCGGATAGTGCAGTATCGATACTAAAATATCGAGTATCGGTACGAAAGTATCGATATTTTGAAATATCGAGTATCGGTACGAAAGTATCGATATTTTGAAATATCGAGTATCGATACCCATCCCTACAGCGATCGCATTTTAGTCAGATAATATTTAAACGGCGATCGAATTTATAATTTTGTACGATATGATCGATTTCCACCGGAGAAATGGGCAACTTATCAAAATATCCGACCTATCAAAATTTCCAATTGATTTTGTGACATCCTGTATAAATGAGTGGTTTTAAGTTATCAGTTAATTCCCGAAGACATCGGCGAGCTGAGGCGAGGAAGGTCGCTTGTCCTCAACCAGCCAACGCCCCGACAGACGTCTTAGCACGAGATCTGGGTGAAGGTCGGCTGATGCTGACTCTACGCGGGGCACCAGACCTCCGATCCGATCCTATAAACAACGAGGCATAGCAGATCTGACTGCCGAGATTAGACGCCGCGCTGGGCAAACACGTCAACCAACTCCACCCACTGATAATCAATACTGCCAAGTACCTACCGTTTTTACCTCTTGAGACAGGCAAGTCCTGGCGTTGCCGGGCAGAACTAAGATGATAATGAAACGTTATCTGTCTAAGCAGCTTATAATTCAACGGTGTTTTGAACTATTAACCAAACAACCTCAATATCCCTGACCAAGACCATTGACTCAACCAAGATTGGGCAGAGTAGAAGTTGGCTAGATCGTGGGCACTATGCTCTGTGTGAATTTGCGACAAAAAAATATAGCATTTCCGAGTCAAGTTAATCGTTTTCCAAACCAAAAGAATATTTTTCAAACCCAAATTAAACTTTATCCGAATCAAATTAATCCTTTTGCAAAAATTAGTCCGGTGAACATTTTTGCGAATTGCAGGAGTTGTAGGGAAACGTGAAACGTTTTCAGCTGTAGAATGTGGAGAATTTACGATTCTTCTGTCCGATATCTTCGGAGGCTCCCGAAGATGAGGCTAATGAGTATTTCTTCCTAATGCCATTTCTCTCTCATCTTCGCTACAAACTGCTTTTTCCTTGAAAATTTACACGAATTTTAATTGAATTTCTGGTGATACGCTTACTTTCTGAGATTAAGTTCTTTACAGAAATATATTGTTATGTTCAGGGAAAGGATTAATTTGATTTTGACAAAGTTTAATTTGGCTAAGAAAAAATGGTAGTCGACAAATTAGTCTCATAATGTTTAAAACTTAGGAGGATAAAGACGTGAGCAAGAGAGTTATTGGTCGCGTGAGCAAGATTTGCTTAGTTTTCGTGACGATTTTTCTGTTCATGTGCCAAAGCAAAAACATGAAAATGTCAAAAATTCTTTTGGTATGGAAAAAATTCATTTGGTTTGAAAAAGATTAATATAGTTTGGAGGAGGATCAATTTGGTTTGGAAAATGTTTAATTTGACTTGGAAATATTATATAACGGGAGGATCGAAATAACTGTGGTAACTACGCCACACACCATAACAAATCCATGATTCAATTTCTTTCTGTGAAAATGAAAAAAAAAATTAAAAAAAAAGAAAAATGAAGTTAAAATTAAAGTGACTTTCAAGGATGGACTAGATTGATATTGGAGCTACAGAAATGCGTTCCAAGTCGTTTCTAGTAGTGACTATCCAGCCCCGAATAAGCCGTGAGTCGCTGTTGGAGGATCAAGTCTGACTGGAATGATGGAACTTAGACATGGTAGTTGAACATGACGGTGCTTAGCTTGTATGGTGGAGGCTGAAAAGGGTGTTGAGCTTCACATACACTGAATACACTTGCCACCAAATAAGGTCTGATGTTCAGCCTATTCAATGAAATCTGGTCATATACTCGTACATAAGGTATTTCTTATGATGGAATTTACTTGGCTAAATCTCTCTCCTTCTTAGTCGAGATGACACTAATATTGAGGGGGGTTTAGAGGTCCAGTTGATCACAAAATTCCATTAAAATTGAACGTTTGGTACATTGGATATTTCGATACATTAGAAATTTAGTACATAGGATATTTTGATAGGTCGGATATTTTGATTCGTTGGTCTTTTTGATACATCGGTTATTTTGATAAATGGGACATTTTGATAGGTCGGATATTTTGATAAGTTGCCCATTTCTCCGGTGGAAATCGATCATATCGTTCAAAATTAATAAACATGCCAATAACTACATTTTAATCCTAATTTGTCCATGGTATCACTAGCGTCACCGAAAACATCTCAGGAACTCCACAGATATCCCAAAGTGTCATCGGAGTAACCAAAATTAAAATGAAATTTTCAATTTAATAGACCGCAGAATTTTGACATTTTATGTCTTTATTATGGCACATAAATGAAAAATCGTCACGCGGGGATCGTCACGCGGGGAGCGTTACGAGGGGAGCGTTACGCGGAAATTTCTGATGATTTTCACGTACAACCAATCGTTCCTAGGGAAAACTAACTTCCTCATTTTCCACCCCAAGAAAATCGTTCACCACTCATTGGAAAGCTCTCAATTTATTAAACATAAGACATAGAATGTCTCTCGTTTTTGTGGGCTTTTTGATGAAATCTCAAAATTATGAGAAAAATTTCCATGAAAATCAATGATAAAACTCGGCGCTGCGCGCCTCGGCGGGGGCTTCGCCCCCTGCACCCCCGGATGATTTCAGCTTAGAGCCTAATGGCTAAAATGTGACATACCTTGAAAAGGTTTTTGCTCCCTCTCCCTCTTTATCTTTCTTCCACTGTAATATTTAAGATACCTCTTATTCATAATAACATCAGGTTGTCAAGCATATTTGTCGTCAAGCATATGATAAATCATAGCGCTACTTTACTGTCGATTTTTCCTGTCGTTTTTCGACGGGGGGTCCCATCGCTAAAACCTTTTCAAGGTTAATTTGGAAAATATTTCAAATAATTTCTTGTAACTATTAATAACTTACACAAAATGGTTCACAAATTCAGCTCTGTCCTTTAATTTTTAAATAGCAATTTAAATCTAGTTAATCTGGTGACACATTGAGGCACCTTGAGGCTGTGGAGTTCCCAAAATTTTTTCGGTGACACAAGTGACACTATGGTCCAATTAGGGCACAAATGACTGTAACTGTACTTCTAATGAATTATCCTGTTAGCTATTTTTGGGGGTAGGAGACAAATATGTCAAGTTGAGAAGAAACAGCAAGTTTAAAATGTAACGTCGCCGAAAGCAAAACGAAGCTGGGACTAAAAAAGATCACTCATCTTCTTTATTTTTTTAATCTTTTAAACTTTTTAAATAAAAAACTATCACGAATCTAATACATAAAATCCCAACCGTACGTGTACTTCGCCGATCGCCTGGAAAACCCGGGTTCTATTCCAGGCCGTGACATCTACTTTTTTTCTAATTTAATAAATTACGTGTTTATATACTCTTCCCCGGTTCTTTTCACACATCTACGATTTGCTTTTGCCTGCTTTTCAGCTAGTCTAATATATAAAACCCCAACCCTAACGCAATCCCAACCGTGCATGTGTAGGTAAGTGTACGTCGCCCGAACGTGGGAGACCTGGGTTCGATTCCAGGCCGAGACATCGACTTTTTTTGTAATTTAATTTATCAAATAAAAATTATAAAAATATGTTCAAATATAAAATAAAATATAAAATTATTTGTTTACGTAATTTATTAGTGTTTTATTTTATTTTATTTTAAACATTCACACCTGCTCCCATAGTGACTACAGGTGTTTTAAATTACGATGAAAATTATACTAAATTAAGAATTATTTAACAATATCAATAGAGTAAAACCATTAAACATTAAGATAAACAATCAACAACTAAAATATTTAAAATTTGAGCAAACATATATCTATATACATAAAATGCCAACCGTACGTACGTACGTATGTCGCCCGAACGTGGGGGTCCTGGGTTCGATTCCAGGCCGCGACATCAAATTTTTTTTTAGATATCTACAATTTTTTTGCCAGCTTTTAGCAGGCTTTTCAGCTAGTATACATAAATATAACATAACTTAAAAATTGTCAAAGTCAATAGAATTTATAAATGTCACAATTCGTCCCGATGGTCGAATGGTCATTAGGTCGATGGTTATTAAGCGTTTATAAACAATGTTGTTGTTGACATTTTATGTCACGTTACTACGGATTTCTTCTCACATACTTATCCACGGATTTGATTTGGCCTGCTCTTAGCAGGCTTTTCAGCTAGTTAAAAGTCGTTCTTCTTTGTAAAGTGAGAGTAGGTATCAAAACCGAATGAAGGGCGCTAACTCCCGCGTTGCCCAAGACGGCGCGTGGGCCTACGGTTACAGTTTGTTATGCAGATGGATCCCATTGCCGCACTTTTTAAAAATGTGTTCCAACCTCAAATGTCGCAACTTTGAGAGCAAAGTAGAAAAATGACATCATCCGACAAATTTGCAAACCCAATTCCGTTCTCCAGTCACCTTCAATCGGCTGCCTTGGTCCCACACATTCAAATTGATATAATATATGGCATGAGCGTTGTCAATAAAGAAAACTGAAGCAGGCTGTAAAAGTCGCGTAGGTGTGAGGGCAAGTTGTTTCAATGAACATTCTCTCTCGTATATCTGAATCCAAGCAGGTATATGGATTTTGGAAGTTGTTATGAATTTCATTAGCTGGTCAGTGGGAGCAGAGACAACATGATGGGGATCATATTTCAGTGGCGTTGACTATTGTTAATCAGAGGAACTAAAAATGTTAATTTCAGGCATTTACGTACTCCAAAATTTCCACACAAATTTTGAGTTAAACACCTTTTCAAATACATTGCATTCCGAGTGTATCAAAATACTCATTTATTGACCCTCCTGAACGAATATTATTTTGTATGAAATACCTGACGATCGTAAGTTTTATGGGACATTCTTCAGACCAAGAACCAGATGACATTGAACAAACCTTTCCGCATTGTAAAATCCCTTTTAAATGTCTTCTCCTCTACTCGAGCTCCCAGAATTGATGAGCCACTTAAGAACCCCCCGAAAAATGAGGTCTGACACGTTCGCCTTGCAAAAATTCTGTTTTTGGAGCCGCAGGAGGATTAGGATAGTCTAAGAAGACACGGACATAAGTTTCAAGATGTACGTCAAAAACAAGGACTTGATGAAGCGACGAGGAAGAACCCAATATTGACCTTGTGGTGAATTCTGAGTTGGACTGCCTCAAGCTTTGAAGGAAGATTTGAAACTCTGGAAAGTCAGTGGAGTGCTGGTCCAAAAATATCAAATACTCTGATTTTGTTATTGTCATCTACTTGGATAACCCTTAACTTGGCGAGGACAAAACAAGTCTGCTAAGTGGGTGTGGTACATAGCTTCCTCGTATCCATAACCCGATTGCATAGATGATCCAATGCATAGTAGCAGTCCCAAAACATCAATCTCTAACTACCTTCCACTAACCTCATAGGGGACTCTACACGTCAACCCGTGCTATCGAGGGAGAATTGTAGAAGTCATGGCTGTGGCATTTTACTGCAGAAGTCGGTCCAAAGTCCACCGCCAAACAACTACGCCCCAACGACCGTTGCTACACCGGACCCCAGCAAGAACAATGCAGGTCGACCAATCACTTCAATTTTTTTTATTGATGTCAATTACATTAAAAATAAGGGAATAATTATTCTTAAAAAAATTATGGTCTTAGGTCATAGAAATTGTCATTTTTACAGATGTATCTTTAAAGCTAAATTGCCAAGATACTGATGCTCATGTTGCATTCAACTAGAACCTTCATCAAACTCAATATTAAGATGAACTCTAGTTATAGGTTTGAAAAAACCTTTCTCTTCAATTCATTATCCCGAACAACCTACATAACTGGGGGGAAATATTGATTCGTAATAACCGTGATAACTGGCTAGAAACAAACCTACCAAATAGTTGTTTTCGATGATGATGAGGACAAAAACAACCACAAAACCTACACTGGAGCATTTTTGGCTTGTTACCCACATTCTCCAGGGCTGTCACTTGAGAGAAGAAAAGGAAATTCCGTTTTGGGATTTTTTACCATAATGGGAAGACTGATGTTGCTTTAAAGCTACATTGCCAAGTTAAGGGTTAATAGGTAGTGAAAAAAATTATTTTATCCTTTAACCGATAATTTTTCATGCGTTCTAGATGCATTGTCCCATTGCATCTTGACAATATTAAACTTTGTGCACTCACATCTCCTTAATTCAAATGCTCGTGAAACAAGTATGGAAACTAGTCTATACTTATAAAAAGCGCTTTAGACAGCTGAAGTAAGTTACCCAAAAGACAGCTCAGCTTTAGTTTCCCAGTCAGCTAATCAGTCCCACTGAAAACCGGGTAATACGAGTAGCCGCCATTCCAACAATAGTTTATCTCACACCTGCTCCACCTCTGCTGTAAAGAGGACGGATTTCCTTACAGGAAAATCTAAGTGTCAAAAAGATGATGGGTTATAAGAAAAAGGCCACCGCGTGTTCTGGTATGATTTTTTAAGGGTCACTTTGAGGGAAAATCAAACGAAAGGGAAAGTCAAACTATATTCGAAATTTGAGGAAAATTCAGATTTCTGCCTCTCTCTATCAAAATTCTACTAATCTTCCACTCTCCTTCAACAATTTGTTTTGGGATAGATTTTCAAGGGTCAGACTAGTAAAGATTGTTTTCAAAATTCTGCAAATCGTTACCTCTTCCTCTACTATGTCTTTTGGAAACTCTAAGTAGGTAGTGTGTTTCTGTAGGTTCTTTCCACTAAAACCACAACGATGGGGAGAATGGTTCAGTAAGGACAGGAGGCATTTCAGGAGAGTTTAGCCCTACATCATGTGAAATTCAAATTGATGGATTTCCTAGGGATGATGATGCACCGGAAATGATATGACAGAGTTCTTCATAAAGAGACAAAGAAATGAATGTAACATCGACTATGAGAAGAATAGAGTTAGAGAGACGTTGTAGGTGAGGTCCAGATAGGTGTAATAGGACCCCCATCCATCTCCAGAGCCTTAGGCACCACTTGTTGCCCCAGATCCGAACGCAACGTCTCTCCCTCATTAGGATCGGCAAATCCGACGAGATTCCCGACCTCTGTGACCCTCTTGCAAGTCTACAAGTGGTTGCAAAATACGGGATAATCGCCACTTAGGAGAACACGCCTAACGTTCGACGAAGGAAAGCGTTCAAACCGGAGCCATTGTTTGAATCCACACTGTCAAAACGTGGTTCTTGCACGACATTATTAATCGCCCTTTATCAATAAAATAATTTTTTATTTTAAAAAACCCTTTGGCATAAATCAATTTGAATTTTTGGCAAACTTTTGGCAAATCCATTAACTACTGGAATCCTTGTCCACCTTTATTCCATCTACAATGTTCAATAAAGTGTTTTTTTCTTTCTCCTTTTGGTTTATTATTTTCAATAATGAACCTTTGGAATCGACCAAGAAAAAATTTTTTTAACACCCCCTCAAAATTTGATGGTTTACGTTTCAAGGTACGTAGAATCCAAAAATCGAATAAAAATTTGGCCGTCCGTCCGCCGTACGCCGTACGCGGCACTTTTATTTTATTATTATTTATTATTTATTTATTTATTTTGCCACTTAGCATTGACCGATTTTGATGAAATTTGGTACGTAGTCTCCATTTGGGGTTTAGTTGTGCCCCGAAGATTTTGGTTAATGTAGGTCACTTCTAAGGGTTCCAAAATCAATTTTGAAATTTTGAAAACGCCCTAACTCAACAAATTTTGATATAAAGGTATTGTTTTTCCTTCAATTTAAGATTCTATAGAATTTTTTGAGACCACCCGGAGCTCTGTAGGACAAACCGTTCGCTCACTACGAGAATTTAGAGTTTGGACGTACGATAAATCAGATACACGAGTCTGAATCGCAAAAGAGGCCTAATCTCCGTTCAAATTAAAGCTGACCAAAATGCGATCGATGTTTTTCTTCATGTTGGATGGTTGGTGGCTTTGCAGACGAGTGATCTATATAGAAAAATAAAAAATAATAAACCATTGTGTAATTATTTACAGCGTTTTTATTTAGTAATTAGCGTGTGACTCATACATTACAAACAGCTTACACGTGGCATTTCTTTATGCTTTGATTTCTTCAATAATCTGGGTTTCTATCGTCTAGGAATGAACTGCAGCACTCTAGTAGGTAGCTGATCTGACTTCAATACGATCCCTTTCAGTCCTCCCTAGTATATCAAATTTCGTCTTTTTAGAATAATATAGAAGATAGTTCTCTATCTCTCAAAGAGCTGATCAGTCCTCTCTAGTACATATACCAAATTTCGTCTTTTTACAATAATATAGAAGGTAGTGTGCTTTATCTCTCAAACAAGAGTTATTCTGCACCCAGTCTACCCCATCCCTACTCCGAAAAACGCGGCTAAAGCATGTTCCATGTTTCTCGAATTTTAGCTAAAGCCTCTAAGCAGTAAGGCGAGGCCCGATTTTTTTTTATTTTTTATATTAACTAAGAAGGTTAATTTTTCTCAAATTCGAGTGAAGAATTCCGTAATTATTCTTCAAACAATATTAGGAGGTTTTTCTTACGTAGACGGTACTTTCTAGCTACATCAATTACGATTTGCTACCTACCTATTTCTAAATAAAATAAAATGTTTTTTTTTTATTTGAATAAACTTTTATTTTCTGAAAGAAAATAAAGTTTCAATATAACTCTTTTCTTTTCCCCAGCTACCAACGTATATAAAACCAACGTAAAATTGAAAACCTGATCGTGATGAAACATTTAGGCTACACATCTAACAATAATGACATGTAATGTTAATCATATACCTATGTACGTTACATTTATATTATTATGCTTGCAAATCATCAATAAACTGTCATCTTCAATCAAAACAATCATTTTCAAGAGTTCCAATTATTACGGTGATATTTATTCAAAACTATTAATGAGTTTTAAATCACAAATTTCAATGATCTCTAAACTCGAATTGCGAACAGAATAGTATACTCACAGGAAACATAAATGTCCAGTAATGTTCTACTTGACGAATACCTACTACCACACAGGATTCAGCCGTTAAAAGTGGCACAATTACCAAAACCCTTGTTATTTATCACCTCATGAACGTAATTTCTCAAAGAACCTCATGGATCGGCGATTTCACAAAAGCTGAAAGAGGTTTTAGTGCATTTACTGTAGTTCACCAAAAACTTTTCTAAAGCATTGCGAAAAACTCAATTGAAATCGATATCGTAGTTCGGAAGTGATTGAGTGACAGATAAACGAACAGTATAGCTTCCTCTCGAAGAACAACATGGCCATGACGTATAATTTGTTGGTGTAAAAACTATCTATTCTAATATTGAGCTGTGCCACAGCTAACCCCCCCCCCCTCAGCCAAAAGACATATCCATGTGAAAAAAAAATCAGGGGCCTCTTCGGCCTCTCTAGTAGAAAAATACTGTCTAAAGAATGTTCCAATCACTTCGAGAAGGCTAAACTATAGATCCGGTTCCTCTCCAGAGTTGTGTTCGTTTTGCACCAAAACGTCGGCGATGAGATTCCGCGCTCGGCTTATTTATAGTGTCCTCCGAATAAGGTCGTTTTTATTTTGTCTTTTTTACTCAATTTACTTATCCTCTCGCAGCTTGACAAAAAGAGTTGAGTTCTAAAATAAATCGGCATTTTAACATCTACAGTATGAAAATGAGGATGAGCAGAACTTGACTCTTTGGTTTTCCCCAATCCCTTATAAGTTATTCCGGCGAGTGGGAGGATGAGGCATCTAATGGAAATTCCAACCTACGCATTCTTCTCAAAATTCGATATTTTTTAGGAAGCCTGACAATTTTTTTCTTTTTTTTTTAATGTTACACCATTAGACGTAGGAATTATCTTGAAATGCAATCGAAGGGCCCGAGAGGACCTCTAGTCAGTTGTTCTTCGACTGATTATTTCTTGGAGACAATTTTTGGTTTTTAAAGCTCATTTCATGGTAACAAAAACAGGTTCGCGTTTCTGTAATTATAAAATTTTCAAAACGTCATGGAGCTTTTGGGCTAAGACACAATATTTACGAAATTTCCGTCACAAGCAATAGTAAATACAGTATTACCTCTGAAAAGGGACATCACTTCTACATTGTGGACCGAATACGCGAAAAAACCCAAAATTCTGAAGAAGCATCTGCCAAGAAGGGTTGTGGTGCAACTCATACGCGCCCGAACTGGCCACGGACAAATAAACCACAGTCGCTATCTCATCCAACCTACCGACTCCCCATACTACACTTTCTTCGAAGATGAAGTTGAAGACATAAACCACAAATTGGAAAAATCTCTTCTTTATGAAGAAGAAAGACTTCAATCCAGCCCACTTGGAGGTCAACCATTGGAGGAATTTTTGCGGGTAGCAAAACCATGATCTGAAAAAATTGGCCCACTTTATGAAGAATTCGTGTATAATAATACTATAGAGGAAAATGAATTGAAATTTGTTCTGAATTCAAGTGAAGAATTTATGTAATGTATTTCATGATATATGTATAAACTGGTTATATGTGAATAAAAATATTGAATAATGTAGATAAATGCTGAACCTACACGGCTAGATTATCTCTGTTAATCCTTGAGCACTGAGACATCAGCATCTTGAGGGTGACTGGAAATTAGTCGAAATATCAACATTAATTTCTAGTCAGTTTTCAGACAAGTGTTGATATACGTCACCGGTTCACCGTATCGTAGTCTAGGGAACAACTATGGATGAGAGTGGAAATAAGTCAGATTAGTTGTGTGATCGATCAAGCTGACTTTTCGACTGTTTACGTTAAGGTGCTAAGATGTGGATCGGCCTCCTGGGGACCACAGGATACCTGATATGAAGCTGACTTCTCACCTGTTCATTCCATAACTTTGAAATTTTGTGACACGATCTCTTTGGATTACTGAAGAAGAAGAAGAAGAAAAATATGCTTCATTTGATTACAATATTATAAGAAGAAAGATATTCGGAGGGTCATGTATAATCATGCTCATTTTTGGATCGACTGATTTGAGCTCGATTATACTAGCGGTTCACAATATGATCTCAGTTACAACTGAGACAACAATTTACGTAACTAATCAGCCAACTATTCTAAGCTTAATGTACAGAAATAACTAAGGTATAACGGCGCACCCATTTATGGCCCCTATAGTCCATACTCAGAATTTGCTCTTGCTTGGAGCTGCCGGACAATCCTACCGTATCTAGCAAGGTTACTATCAGCCTGCCCTAACAAATCCATGTATGCAGCCCTCTGTAAAACCGCTGCATCAAACCATTTGCGTCGTACCCGTAGCTGACTTTTCGACTGTTTACGTTAAGGTGCTAAAATGTGGATCGGCCTCCTGGGGACCACAGGATACCTGATATGAAGCTGACTTCTCACCTGTTCATTCCATAACTTTGAAATTTTGTAACACGATCTCTTTGGATTACTGAAGAAGAAGAAGAATAAGAAGAAGAAAAACATGCTTCATTTGATTACAATACAACATCTCTTTGGATTACTGAAAGAGTCATGGAAGGAGTCAGAGCAGCTGTGTGAGCTGTACCGATCATTTTTCTGCTGAACATTTAAGGACGCTGCTATTTGTTATAGACGTATACAATGTGGAAACACACTCCTCAAACGGAAATTGTAAGACATTGAGGTGATATCAGATTGAAATTCGGTAAAAGGCTGCTTGTTTTCTATAATGACGACTTGGCATGGTGGTGATTTTGCAAGCAGCCACAAATCAACCGTGCGTTGCACAGATTTACTGCCACTTCATTTATCATGCGCATTTCTCCTATCAAACTAAGGAAAAATTAGTAGGATACGCACTACGGTAGTCTGTGTTGTATCCTACTAAACACCATTCAATATTTGTCCATAATCAAGCTGTAAATATATCTTCGATCAAAGTATTTTTTCCCCACTTATGTAAGTATCTGGGTACTAGTTCAGGGCTGTCAACCCACACTAATCTGCTAATTAAATGAGTAAATATAAAGGTATTTGAATCAAGCTACCATTAAACGCGTGGTTCAGACAAGACAAGATTCTTTACGACTTGTACCTTCTTAAGCCGTTCTTGTCTCCTTCAAGTCAAAACGTTTACTCAACAAATTCAATCCGGTTTCCAGCCGTTGGAACTCGAACAGCATCGCCATTGATCAGTTCCGAGATGAATCCAAGTTTCCAGTTCTCAAGTGTGGCCCATATATGAAGGCAAGTATTCCTGCACCCATTGGAGGGTCAAGAGAGCCCCCCTCCAGCGAGGTCGCCATATGAACCACTAAACCTTCACTTTTATTAAACACCTTGACATATTGCAAATCGACACAAACGGCTATCGTGGACATTTCTGAAAGTGTTGCAGAAGGGTTACTATTCATAAAGAGGAAAACCCACACTTCTAGTTTCAGAATCACAATCAGACACATAGCAAGGACTTTGTTTCGACACATCTCCTCAGTGGGAAATCCAAAATCATGTTTAATATTAAATAACAATTGTAAAATTGGGCACCCGATAAATTATATCATCCTCCGGTATTTTTGGTATATTTCCAGGACTCCCCCCCCCCTTACCACCCTTCAGTGGAAATTTCAAGCAACTATACATAAATAATTTAAAATAAACCAACTTTTTTATGTATTAGAAATTCTGACACGTTGAAAATATCGACATGGTCGATTTTTTTGATACGTTGAACATCTTCATACGTTGGACATTTTGATATACCTATTGAACATTTCGATACATTTTGATATATTTGATACCTACGTTGGACATTTTGATGTATTGGGCATTTTGGTACGTTGAACATATTGATGCATTAAAGATTTTGATGTACTGGACATTTTGGTACGTTGAACATTTTGATACATTGGACTTTTTTATGTATTGGACATTTTGTAACATTAGTTATCGAGATAAAGAGGACTTTTTGATATATTGGACATTTTGATACGTTGGAAATATTGATATGGTGAGGGTACGGTGGTGGTTCGTGGACATTTGGCACGTTGGATATTTTGATACATTAAACATTTTGATGCATTGGACATTTTGATACATTGGACATTTTGATATATTGGGCAATTTGATATATTGGACATTTTGATATATTGGACACTTTGATACATTGTACTTTTTATAAAATTGTACTTTTTGGTATGTAGGACATTTTGGTACAATTATTATCTAGATACGTCGTAGTTTTTGATAGAGTGGATATTTTGTTACGTTGGACATTTTGATACGTTGGCAACATAGATACAGTATATATTTTTGTTCGTTAGACTTTTCGATACGTTGGACATCTTAATATATTGGACATTTTGGTGCGGTGGACCTTTTGGTGCATTTGATATTTTGATACATTGAACATTTTATACATCGTTTTAAGACGTCGGATTTTTTCAGCTACAATCCCTAGATATTTGCACATTTTAAATTTTATACCATGGTTTTTACTTCATTTACAAATTTTGAAGGAGCAGACTTTTGTCCAGAAAAAAATTATCAACATGAATGATCGCATACATTCTGACGAGTTGAAAAATGGGTTTTTTTTGGTTCCTTGTTCACGAAACGTTACGTCTGCGCCACATCAATAAATAATAAATTTATTGTTGTTGACAAACGCGTCGTGCGTTGCAGTTACAGCTGTTTCGCTGAAAATTCTCTTCTCCAGAACTCCATAAAAATGTTATGGGTTTCGAACAAAGAAGCACATGAATTTTTATAGATACTTTCTTCGCGATCAAAACCTTCCCGGTGGAAGCTGAGGCCAACACACCTTTCCCCCGCTCGCCGCACACCTGACGTTACTTTTACTTTCAATCTCCTCCCGCGCCGGAACTAAACGGAATGGTCTTCAATCCTCGAGGACCGCAAACAACGCGCAAGAGTCTCCAGCCGCAGGCCCGTGGACCCAGGGAACGGATCCACAGAGTTTTGTTCCACTAATAATAGACATCATTTCGACAGAAATGAGATGTTTTTGTTTGAGTTGAGGAAGGTAAGAATACAGTGCTCTACTTTCTCTGATTGCATTTTCAAAAAAAACCGACCAACCGATTCTTTACTACGAAAATGCGTCTATGGAGTAATGATCTGACAAATAAATCCTTCTTAAGAATGATATAATTGTTTGTAAGTAAGCCTATTGAAGCATTGTTTACGAAGTTGAAAGAGTCTTGAAGTCTTTGAAACAGCGAAACAATCTCAGTTTGGGAAGAGGTTCGTGGATAAGGACAATTTCTTTCAGTACTCTGGGTTCGGCTGAATTAGTTTACTTTTGAATTCACCTATAGACGTGAAGGAGGAAACAGAATCTGACCCAGTTGATCTACTTCCGAACACAAGAGGGATCGTCTAGCAAGTTGGATATGAGTATAGGTGTACCCCTCTCTTAAAGAGTATTAGCGTAATAACGTTACGTAACACGGATAGAATCTCTGTTGGTTCAAGATTGATTGGCTATGCCACAAGTTTCGTTTGATAAAGCACATCACATCGACTGTCTTGTTGCTGGTTTTCTATATTCAGAAAGGAAAATACGATTGTCAAGAGTAAAATTTCAAAATTACAATTTTTTTTTCTTCCTGAATTTATAATGGTCAAATTTTGAATAGTTGATTTTGGGTAGAAGTATACATTAAATTCATATTCTACTTTCGTTTTGCTTCCGAGTCTACCAAGGTAGTGAAAGGACTTATTCTGAAGAGTCAAATTTTAAAATTTCAATTTTTTTCCAAAATGTATAATGGTTTAATTTTTGAATATTTGATTTTGGGTAGAAGCGTATATTAAATTCATATACTACTTTCGTTTTGCTTCCGAGCCTATAAAGGTAGTAAAAGGTCCTAATCTCAAGAGTCAAATTTCAAAATTTCAATTTTTTATTTTTTCAAAAATTTTCAATGGTTCAATTTATGAATATTTGATTTTGGGTGGAAGCATTTATTAAATTTATATTCCACTTTCGTTTGGCTTCCGAGCCTACCAAGGTAGTAAAAGGTCCTAATCTCAAGAGTCAAATTTCAAAATTTCAATTTTATGTTTTTTCGAAAATTTTCAATGGTTCAATTTTTGAATATTTGATTTTGGGTGGAAGCATTTATTAAATTTATAGTAAATTTTCATTTTGCTTACGAGTCTACCAAGGTAGCTTTGTTTTCACTTTTCAATGTTGGAAAAAAAAGTTCTCCAAAATTAAAATTTTCACTCGCGTTTTACGTTTCTGGGTTTTCCTGAACGATTTTGGTTCCGCATCTCTCAGTGTGTCCGTGTTTTTGTCGTGAAATCCATGTAACAGGCATAACTATACGAAGTTATTGTCCGATTTCGATGAAATTTTCAGGGATTGTGCGGATTGGGTGTAGACGGTCCCCAATGAAAATCATCACTCCCGGGCTGAAAGGAGGTAGATCCTGCGCATGCTCAAACGTGAATTCCTTGTAACAGCCATCACTTCTATATTTTCCATCAGATTTCGAAGAAATATCTAGAGATAGTACGGGTTGACGAGTTGATGGGTAGAGCAAGGTACTTATATATTGATATTTAAGAATACCTACCTATCTATCAGAACATCGGATCATCGGATATGAGAAAACTAAGTGCCACACCCACTTGGTAGACTTTTTTTTCGTCTCAATTATATCGGTTTTCCAGGTTATGTACCGTGGTTCCTGCCATCTAGTTCCTGCGATAATTTCTTAAAAATAAGGTATTCTGGCATTGTTATGCCTCAAGCGAACAGATAGACAAACCACAGGCAACCAAAATTGTTCATTATTGACATTTTCATGTCTTTCATAGGGCACATAAAAAAAAAATCGTCACGAAATTTGTTGCGACGAAATTTGTCCCAAGTCGCCACAATGATGATTATGACCATCAGAAGTGAAGTTGTTAGGTACTTTACAGGTAGGTACTTTACAGGTAGGTACTTTACAGTTAGGTAGGTACTTTACAGTTTGATATTACCAGATCAGCTGAGTCGAAAATTGAGCTCCCAGATCAGCTGAGCCAAAAATCGAGCTCCCAGATCAGCTGAGTCGAAAATCGAGCTCCCAGATCAGCTGAGTCGAAAATCGAGCTCCCAGATGTCTCGGGAGGGGAGGAGGGGGGGGGGCATGAAAATGTTTCAATGTGTTGCAGACTCGTATGCATTTTCATAGCATCTCACTTATTCGTGAATAATTTCTTGTAACGAAGTTTGTCATTACAGACGACATGGTCTGGTATTTTGTTGAAATCTCCGTCGTGACAACTTCGTCCTGGACTAATCTTTGGAAATGATCAGGCAGAGACCTTAAAACATAACCATGTAAGAAACTATCAGCATATACCAGTAGTAAATGAAAAGCGACAATAATAAGGTATTAGATGGAGGAAATTGCACGTTATAGCTATACATACGAGTTGAAGGAAACACAGAGTACCTGCGTAAAACATTGCAAATTATCAGGTACGAATCAATGTATTCGACTATTTTTTCACTATTATACTTTTTTTAAAAGGCCTTTAACTGCTCAACCGGTTCTCAAGAGATGTACCGGAGATTATATGGATTAATGAGCGCTCGCGGGAGGTATCGCAGGTCCTAAAAATTTTTCAAGTTCGGTCGTTGGTGAAGCAATTAGTAGCCATGAGCGAAATCATCAGAACCAATTATGATCTTTCCCTTTGGAAGACAAAAACCGAAAACGAAAATTCAATTTGAGATGGTTGTTTACTTCACTTTATTTACTACAATAGTTCGAAAAGCCCCAAAGCGCGACCTGCCAGTGAAAATTTTAGTTTTCGGTGACCGGCTATCTTCTATACCTAGTGAAAGCAGAATGTTTTAGATGTTCCAAAAGGATTTTCTTTATTGTATAATCGTTTTCTTTTAGTTTTGATAGGTAATCAAATTGCTGTATTTTTTATTATGTATATACACACAAAGTCCTTTACACTTAAGGATGGCTGTTTCGTAGGTACAAAAAATACCTACTCGAGAATAATGATACAATCCGAACGTGACATTTTTTTATCGTTTGACCATCTTAGGAAGAGAACCGTGAATTACAACTGTTCTTTATATAAAACTGTTACTGAAAAACTGTGACATCTTGGGCGTCGGGTTCCAAAACACTTCCTGCTCAGACGAGAGACCTTCACACCCGGGCGATCCCCGTTCTTTCGGTTGCGCATCTCGGGGTCCGGTGAAGGTGACCTTTTTTACACGTTAAAAGGGTGGAACGGATCGCCAATCGATCGTTCTGAGTGTCCGTTCAACGGGTTTAACGACGGTTCTATCATCAGTTTGTCACAGTTGTGGATTGCTTACCTATATTTGATCTGTGATTCACAAATCACTGTGATGGGTACGGAGTAATTGATTGTAATGCCCAATTCTGAAGAGAATGGATAACAATGGGTGAGATTACATCGTCCAAAATCCACCTTTTCGGAGAATCAATTTTGTTGGAGACGGAAGGAACTTTGGAGCGACGGGGGTGACATTTTTATGGGACCAATTTTGCCCAGTAGGTATTGCCTGCAATTTTCATCAAAGTTGGATAATCGTATATAGTTTTTCCTAGACAAGGAATTCAACCTCTTTTTTCGCTTTTTTGAGCTCCATGGCTACCACAGAATTAAATGCAATGAAATTTTGAGGGAAATCGTCCTAGAGCTCCAGCCAATGAATTTGAGCAATTTTTGACTAAATTTTGACATTTTGAAGTCAAACATGGCGTACGGACTGTTATTAGGCAAAAATTCCAGAGTTGGGTGAAATAGTTGAATGAGACACCAGGACGGTAGAATCAACCGTTCGCCCTCTATAATCATAATTAATTACCCAATTAATGAATGTTTGTCATTTTTTGTCCAATTTAACACTTAGGCCGTGACATAATGTCTTTTAGGTATTCACAAGCTTGTTTCACATAGCCACTTGGGGCGATTCTACTGCGACGGACTAATATCCTATTTAGTAAAACTATTTAATTTGCGAATTTTCTGGGAAAATACGTACCTAAGCACTTTGTCTCGTTTGGATAACTAGTTTTTTCTACAGGTTGTTCTATTGTCATTATGATTATGTCCAGCCAGTGAACTTGAGAAATTTGGGACTAAATTTTGACATTTTGAAGACATAGATGGCGAACGGAGTGTTAGGCAAAAATGCCAGAGTTGGATGAAATTGTTGAATTGGCAAATAATCATCGGTTTACGATTTTCAGAATCGAATGAGACCACCCAGACATCTTTAGAATCAACCGTTCGCTCCCTATAATCTATACATATAATCTTACATAAAACGCCAACCGTACATACGTACGTGGGAGTCCCGGGTTCGATTTCAGGCCGCGACATAAAATTTTTTTTACATGTCTACAATTTTTTGCCTGCTTTTAGCAGACTTATCAGCTAGTCATAATTAATCACCCAATCAAGGAATGTATTTTTTTCTTCATTTTAACCCTTCGGCCCTGACATTATGTCTTTTAGGCGTTCACTAACAGTAAAAATATTTAATTAGCGAATTCTCTTGGAAAATAGCTACCTATAGTATTTTGTCTCGTTTGGATGACTAGCTTTTTCAAACTGCAAGTTGTTTTATTGTTATTATAATTACGTAATACAAATCTATGCCTAGAAGACAGATGCCCCTTGAAGTGTAGCTTTAGAGCATACCTAATATGCAGGTGTCCCGCCGAACGAGAATTTAAATCAGGTCCCTGCCGAAATGATAATATAGGTAGTGTTCCAACCCTTAAGTACCCGAAGGGAGCGAACGGTATGTCCTGCAGAGCTCAGAGTGGTCTCAAAAATGTTTAAAAATGCAATACTATTTTAAATCGGTGAAAAAACAACACCTTTATTTCGAGAATTTTCGATCTAGGGCACTTTCAACCCTTAATTTTCACCCCTTATGTGGTGGAAGCTGGTGGATTTTTATTGTTGTTTCTTTCTTTCTTCATGATATTTTAAGACCATTAAGGACCACGGTTGCCATATGGCAACCGCGAGAGCAGGAGGGTTTGAACGGATATGGGCTCGTTCACGAATTGCTAAGAGGGTGGAGATGAGGTGAATTCTCTTCAGTAATACCTACATGAAATTTTGAAATTAGTATTCAGTGCCGTTGGTAGATTGTGCTTACGTTGAACGGATTTGAAAAAGCTGACATGGAGGAGCTTCAGGCGCTACTATAGTAAGTACTGTTTACACCCGATAGAACAGTAGCGAACAGTTAACAATAGTGAATCCGTAATTTTTCAAGGTTATGGGGGGGGGGGGGGGGGATAAAAGGTGCATTTTGACGTCGGTTGCTATATGGCAACCGTGGTCCCTAAGAGTACTTTTTTCTCAAATTACACCTTTTTTTCTCAGTTGATTTTTGTTGAATATTATGAGGAAATATAATGAGTCAATGGGTGGTACTGATTTGATGGACAACGGATTGTGCTGTTACCGAATTGGGATAAGAGGTAAGAAATTATCCTTCAATTTTCATCTGGATTTTGGACGTCCTTATGACAATCGCCTGGATCACATACAAGCGGTACCACCCAATCTCACTATTAGACTTCCGGAGAAATGTTGTCAACTCCAACTTTAAAATGTATGGAACAAGAAATATGCTTCAGGGCTGAAATTCGAAGACTATCGAGTCAAACAGAGTAGGTACTCCATGATGCGAGGTTTGATAAAAAGAACCATTATGTTTGTTCCACTGACGACGGAAAGAAAAAGAAGTGCTCAGGTAAAAACTGTGCCTCTATTATGAGGACCATGTGTCAAAAAAGCCAGGTGGGACTTTGCATTCCCTGCTTTTCTAAATGCCATACTTCTCAAGCATAGGGAGTGCCCAATTCCCCATTTTTTCACCAAGTATCTTTGTGCGTCCCGCGCCTGGCTCAATAAAGTGTTAAATGTTCAAATAATAATTATATCTTGAAAACTTACGTATGTATTATGTATACCTACCTAATAATCTCATGGCTGTATTATTTTTTACGTACGTATCTTTATTATATGGCATGTGTGAATTTACGTTCCTATGAGAAAACTGTGATAGTTTTGAATAATAAATCTACATAAGCCTAGACAAGTGTTCTTCTGTGATATCCTGAATAAAGACTACTTTTGCTGAAAAATAAAAGTTTAGGTTGTTTTCCCCATTTGACTAAATCGGCTGCAAACTTTCAATTTTTGGCAAAAATGTTCTTTTGAGGACCACGGTTGCCATATGGCAACCCTCCGAAAAACGGTGAAAATGGACAAGGAAAATTATTTTTGCATTTTTCCCATGTTCTATAGTAGGTACCTATAGAGGTAAAGTGCTCAATGATTTGAAAAAAGTCGGAGAAAAAATAATCTGGTCCTTAATGGGTTAAATTGCTGCTTATCGTACTTAATCTTTTTATTGAATGAACTTTTAGAACATCAACATCGTTACTTAACACCTGATAACTTTCAACCTTCAATTTAGCTCGAAAGAGTCAATAACGTCAATTTAATTTTGAAGCCAAAACAATGATTCTAAAAACTCTTTAAACATGCATTTTGCAAGACTGCGACACTTTAGAAGTGACTGAAGAGAAGCTTAGAAGCTAGAAGCTTCGTGGCACAACTAAACCCCAAATGGAGCCCACATACCAAATTTCAATCAAATCGGTCCGTGGCTGCTGAGAAAATTGCCGCGTACGACGGACGGACGGAAAATTTTGTATTCAATTTTCGGACTCTGCGTACCTTGAAACGTAAAACATCAAATTTTGAGGGGGGGGGGTTACAATTTTTTTCTTGTAGATTCCAATGGTTCATTATTGAAAATAATAAACCGAAACTTACCAACTGAAACCTTACAAATGATAATTTCAGACAATTAAAATTCGGTGGGGATCCTACAACACAGGCAAAGTGGGTGTCAAACATCCAGGACAAGAGTGTTGTGCAAACGTTCGCGTCCATAAGTGGATGCCAGGGCAGATAATTTGTACGGCCCAACAGACGTCGCGCCCCGCTCGGAAAGGATCGTCCGAGGCTCGAGATCCGCGCGGGCGGACGAACAAACGTATTGCGTCACGAAGAAAACGAACTCGTTTCTCGAAAGGTAGAAGGAATTAGGACCTTACGTATCTATTTTTCCGCCCTAATCCGAATCCTAACGAATCCCCATTGAAAAAGCCTTCCGACTCGAGAGGTTTCTGGCGAGTAAAACCGTTGATTGCGAGTCTTAGCTTTGTCCGTGCTCGCTCCGAGGACTCAGCTTCAGTGGTGTCCAACATTCTGATGAATGATGTGGCTGCTTCTCACTGTTGCTCAATCTTTAGTTAACGCAAGGTCGGAATGGATCTGTGGGATCGTAGACGACCCAAACAAGCTCAGTTTAACTACCCAATTTGTATGTGAAAATTTGAAATTACCGGTATCTGAACTGATCTCTCAGTAACCTCAGATGAGTGTAGCGCAGAAATAGTCACTGTAAAATTATGAAGCTGAACCAAAATTGACACTGGAATCCTAGTCTCAAAATTTGATAGTTTACGTTCCAAGGTACGTAGGATCTGAAATTCGAATAAACATTTTTCCGTCCGCCCGCCGTACGTCACCAATTTGTCCAGTTCCCGTGGACCGATTTTGATCAAATTTGGTATATCAACTCCACTTGGTGTCTATTTGTGCTCTGAAGCTTTTGGATTTTGTCAGTCATTTCTATAGGGGGGGGGGGGGAGGGAATGGGGGATCACATTTTCAAAACGCCCTACCTCGAAAAACTTGCGGTGTTCAGGTATTGTTTTTCCGCATTCATTCAAAATAGCGACGATTTAAACAAATTTTTGAAACCACCCAGAGCTCTATGGGACCAACCGTTTGACTAATGAGGATAATTAATCACCTAATTAGTGAATGTTCATGCCTTTCTTCATCAATTTGAGACAATATTCAATATCTAGAAACGAAGGGAACATCCCAGACGATCAAAAACAGTTGAATGCGCGATTATTGTGGAATTTATTGGACCCACGTGTGAGTTTCTCTGAGCTAGACACAGGAGCAGCATCCCTCTCTCCCCTCTTACTTTTTGTCCTTCATAAATACCTAAACTAGCCTCTTCGGGCCATTACATCGAAGGTTCCTGTTTCCGTTGCTCCGTACGAAGAATAATGAATCAGAAACACGAGCGTGAATCTCATTCAAATTTGTGCACTGACGGATGTGAGGCAAACTTCAGTTGATCAAATGCGATCATTCGCAAACGGGTGATCTTTACAGAAAAAGATGAACCATTGTGTAATAATTTGCAGCGTTTTTAGGGATTAAAGTCGGAATCATGAAACATAAATTCAAATTAAAAAACGCTGCAAATTATTATACAATGGTTTATTATTTTTCTATATTGATAACTCGTCCGTAAAGCCACCAACCATCCAATATGAAGAAAAACATCGATCGCATTTCGGTCAGCTAAAATTTTAACGGAGATTAGGCCTCTTTTGCGATTCACACTCGTGTTTCTGATTTATCGTACGTCCAACCCTTAAATTCTCGTACGGAGCGAACGGTTTGTCCTACAGGGCTCCGCGTGGTCTCAAAAAATTCTAAAAATTCTATACTATCTTAAATTGATGGAAAAAAATACCTTTATATAAAAATTTTTTGAGTTTTCAAAATTTTAAAATTCACTTTTGAACCCTTAGAAGTGACCTTCATCAACCAAAATCTTCGGGGCACAACCAGACCCCAAATGGAGCCTACACACCAAATTTCATCAAAATCGGTCAACGCAAAGTGGGGAAAGTGCCGCGTACGGCGGACGGACGGCCAAATTTTTATTCGATTTTTGGATTTTACGTACCTTGAAACGTAAACCAACAAATTTTGAGGGGGTGTTGAAAAAAAAAATTTCTTGGTCGAGCCCAAAGGTTCATTATTGAAAACAATAAACCAAAATGGGCAAAAATAAGGGTTTTAGAAACAATTGTTTAGCACCATATTGTTGCAAATTAGTCGTAAAATCAGTACCTGGAGTTTGTATCAGTAATTTTGGTACACTCTGTATACTAAACAAAGCACCAGATTTGGGTTTAGCGTAACAGCCTACCTATTTTAATTTTTTCAATGTAGTAAGATGGGAAAGAACTCCAGTACTACATCATTTCGATACCTTAAAGCAAGGAAACTGAATCCTCATCACGTAATACTAATGACCACGTTGTATTTGGTTTCATTTATTGATTTAGAGGGATCAATTCATTCTACGATTCAATCATACTACATTTTTTATGGCATGAGTCGGACTTATAGCTCCTCGGAATTCTTCACATTGATGGGAGGAATGATTACGATCCAAACGGGCATACTTCTTCGACCATTTATCTTTATGACGCAGAAACTAACCATCAAATGCAGCACCTAATAAAACTTGGACTCAATCAAAAACGTCGTAGCGAGGTAGCAAACCAAATAGAAACCAGGTCATTAGAAAAGCCAACTACCTAGTTCTTAAAGAAAATACCACAATGACGTTTTCATGATAGATCAATCTCACGTAAGAAAACTTTAGCTCCATCAAGGTTTTCTCCTCCTTTCGTAATCAGGAATTAAAAACCTGGAAAACAGGAGAGGGTGGAGAGAAGTTTCTTTCTAGTTTTCCACAGTAATTCCAATCGTGAGATCATTTTTGTTGGTCATTTATGAAACATTGAGTTTTGAATGGAAGCACTGTTCGTCAGCCAATAAAAATCATAAACATAATCGCAAACAACTTCTCGATTGAGTTAACCCTAAAGAGGGCAAGGGTATCCTAGGTTCCCCAATTCTTTCAAAAATAAAAATGAAGGTTTATCGCAAATATGAGCGACTTATTCTCTCAAGAATCCTAGGAGAAGGTTTCGGGTGTTCCCATCAGTGTTATAACCACCTTATTATCAATTTAGGGTGGGCAAGCTCTATGTCGTTATAGCCTGTCGTCGCCATGAGCAAACTAGTAAGTTTCATTCAATATTCTGGCAATTATTTGGTAAATTTAATGCCTATAGATTCTTGGATTTCGCGAAATAAGTGTTTTAGTTCCCTAAATAGTCCAGATATGTCGCATTTTCGTTTGGTTTTTTTCTTCTAGGGCAAGAAAAAAAACTGGGGAGCATTTTCCCTGATATGGCTGAAAACGTGTAGGATTCACTAAGAACAAAATGTTCATAAAAACATTCAACAAAAGTTGTAAGTTTCATTTTTGCTTCCATTTTTCCTTTGTCAAATCTGTACTACGTCAATAATTTTTTCAAGTTTATTATAACAAATAACAACCCAAGTTTATTCCCTACGACGATGTTTCAGCTGGGTTTTTCTTCCGTTGCTTTGACGAAATGCCTCATCGACTGCCTTAACAAATCGCTGGCTATTTGAGGTCGTACAGTTTCTGTAGATTGAGTCATTTTCAAAATAATAGCAGTAAGTATTCTTTTTATGTTCGGATATAGTCCTAACTATGTAATAACCAATTTTCGGGTGATTTCAGTTGCCAAATTTGTAATTTTGGTTTATTATTTTGGTTTATTATTTCTAATAATAAGCCTATGTGATCGTATCGCAAAAAAATTTTATAACCCCCCCTCAAACTTTGTCACTTTACGTTTCAAGGTGCGTAGAATCCAAATTTGCAATGTCCGTCCGCCGTCCCCCGTCCGCCGTCCGCGGCACTTTTCTTAGCAACACTGGACCGATTTGGTTCAAATTTGGTATATGGGCTCCATTTGGGGTCTAGTTGTGCCGCGAAACTTTTGGTTGAGGTAGGTCACTTCTAAGGGGTGGAAATTAAGGGTTGAAATTTTCAAGAGTGCCCTAGCTCGAAAACTCTCGAAATAAAGGTATCGTGTTTTCACCAATTTTAAATAGTATTGAATTTTTAAAAATTTTTGAGACCACCCGGAGCTCTGTAGGACAAACCGTTCAGTCCCTACGAGTACTTAAAGGTTTTCCTTCGATAAAACAGAATCATGAGTGTGAATCGCAAAAGAGGTCTAATCTCCATTCAAATTTTATCGGACTAAAATGCGATCGCTGTTCATTTCTTCGATTTGTATACAGTTTTGCCTTCTGCGTAACCAGTAATCAAATTTCAATATGAAGCTTTCTATTTTTCCAATCGAGTGTGAAGCGTTTAGTTCTTTCTAATAAACTTGATTGTGAAGGTGTGAAGCCAGTATGGTGTGGTAGGTAGTACCTAGCTGCTAGGTAAAAAAAAGTTGGTAGGTAAAAAAAATGTTGGTGGGTAAAAAACGCTGCAAACCATTGCTCAAAAGCTTCTTCATTCTTCAGATCACTGATCAGCTGAGTGAGCTCCGAAGCCATTTTCAATCCTATTGAATGAAAGTGCTCTTCCAGGCGTCTCCAGCATTCGAGGAGATCTTCTTCACTCCTCAGATCACTGATCAGCTGAGTGAGCTCCGAAGCCATTTTCAATCCTATTGAAAGGAAGTGCTCTTCCAGGCGTCTTCAGCATTCGAGGAGATCTTCTTCACTCTTCAGATCACTGATCAGCTGAGTGAGCTCCGAAGTCATTTTCAATTCTATTGAACGCAGGAAGCTGAAATTTGAGAGGGAAGGTCAAGGGAGAATACAGATGGTGGTAGGTGCTATTGATGGAGAACCAGTGATCTATACGGAAGGGTGATCTATACAGAAAATAATAAACCTTTGAGCAATGATTTTAAATCGGATTTGATCTATTCACGATAAGACTGTCATTTCAATCAAACTCCTAAAAATCGAATTAAAAAAAAATTTTATGAGGTACCGTCATTTTTACTTTAGGGAATGTCCCCAATTCCACTTATATCACCAGGGCAAAGGGGACTT
>CM019170.2:12609813-12734997 GCA_009739505.2 Apolygus lucorum
AAATTGACCAAGAAAAAAAATAACCCCCCCCCCCCCCTCCTTTTAATACTTATGATTTTTAAGGAGCTGATGACACCACCAAGAGCTTTGTGCAACCTACCGTTCGCTAATTAGGATAATCAATGTTCCAAAAAAAAATTTTCGTTCATTTAGTTCAATGGGTGTTTTTTGATATTGATGTGGTATAAACGAATGATACTACCCAATCGGTCAACAATCAGTAAACAAGCAATTCCTCTGAAATTTATCAAAACTAACAAACCCACAAGCCACAAAGCCAAGAAATAATAAGCCGTTATGTAATAATTTGCAAAGTTTCTTTTCGCATTCACATCCACTATAATCTTATCGAAATGAAATCAATAAGCAATCGCGACGACATCTTGAAAGTACCCTCCAAATTTGAGATAACTGGGGCCTTAAAAAATCACGTTAAATTCATATTTAAAGAAAGTTTGAAGCGGGGAGACATGAATGGGTATATAATGCATGGAAAATATATTATTCTCTAAAAAAAATTTATATATTAAAATAATATTATTTTAATTAATATATAAATAAATAAATAATTAATTAATATATAAAAAATATATATTATACTATAGTTATACTCAGGACAACGAATTGGCCGCTACCTTATCAAAATTTTTGAGAAAGTTCTAAAGCGCATAATTCTTGGCGAATCCTAGGTTATCAACAAAACATAGGTTAGTCCTCACAACCACTTAGAATTTCATCAAAATTGGTCGATGGTTTCGTATGGTAATACTCAGGACAACAAAATGACCGCTGCCTTACCGAAATTGTTGGGAACGTTCTAAAACGCAGAGTTCTAGGCAAATCCTAGGTTATTGACAAAACATGGGTTAGTCCTCACAACCTCTAAAAATTTCATCAAAATTGGTCGATGGTTTCGAATGGTTATACTCTAGACAACGAAATTACCGCTGCCTTATCTAAATTGTTGAAAAAGTTCTAAAACGCAAAATATGAATTAAAAAAAATTAAATTTGGGAAGATAAATGGATATTTTAACCACCTGATCAGATGTTGAAAAGCAATATTTGTTTCAACCTGCTACGTGATCTTGTTGACTGATTCTGTTCAAATTTGGAAACTGAAACTACGTGTAATAGTTAATGAACATTTCAAGGATATTTTAGATAGGTACCTCTTCAAAAAGAAGGATAAATTTATGATAAGTTCAAAACTCTCCAAGTGTTCGGTGAGTTCCAAACTAAGGCCTCATTGTGTAATTATTTTGGAGCGTATTATCATTCACCATGTCCGGGTGTGTGTCAAACCAATGTTTAAATTGGTGAGGCAGTGTAACGATAAAAAATAATGAAAAATACAGACTCTTCGTTAGTAGTTCACCTCGAACCATCTCCTTCACTAATGATAATATTAGACATTCTATTACAGGCACGCTACCTTTTCCATTTTTGAGTTTCTGGCGATACTTTTCTATTTTTCTTCGAGACGCTGACTTGTCAAAATATTTATTATTTTACAGGGTTCGGGTAATTTGCGAAATTGCACGTTTCTGAGGCTTCCGTGTCTTCGGGGAGCAACCTTGAGGATGAACCGAGAAGAGGCTCATCCGAGTTGAACCACTTTGGGAGCTGAAATATCCAGATGGGCAACTCGTTAGATACGTTCATAACTCAACCTTAATGTCACAAATACTGAAAAATGTGTGCTGTTATCCATTGAGAATGCGAGAAAGGAATCCTCTTTGAGGACCATAAAGTAACTCCACCCTTCAGGACGATCAGAGACAATTTCATTGAAATTGTTCATCTTTAAATTGATGAAATTTGTGGCATAAATCTTTTAAATCCTGTTGATTTTTACTATTATCACACAAATTGATTGAAAAATGATTCAACACACAAAATGATTCACACAAAATTATTGAAAAATGGTTTGAAAATGATTGAACACAAAATGATTGAAAAATTGTGCCATTTACCAGAAATATCTAACAAAGTTTAGAAAATGGCGTTTACAAATTTCAAATCATAGTTCCCAGATATGGAAACATTCGAAATCAAAATATGAATATTTAAGACGCTACTTGGTGGCGGAAAACTTAACTAGTGACATCACAATGTTCACTTCAGAGCAATACATGCGTTATTCTGATTCAAAATACACATTTCGTGTCCACCAATACATCCTGAGTCACATAACTCTATTTTCTAGCTGTCCGAATTTTGCTTCCGAGTCTACCAAGGTAGCGGAAGCTTTGTTTTCACTTTTCAAGGTTGAAAAAGAATGTTCTTCTTAATCAAAATTTCCACTCGTGTTTTACATTTTAGACCTTCCTGATCAATTTTGGTTCCGTGTCTGTCTGTTTGTCATGAAATCCTTGTAACTGGCATAACTGTAAAGTTATTGTCTGATTTCGATGACATTTTCAGGGATTGTGCGGGTTGGCGTGTAACGGTCCCCTATGAAAATCATAACTCCCGGACTGCTAGTAGCTACTGCGCATGCGCAAACGTGAATTCCTTGTAACAGCCATAACTTCCACATTTTCCATCCGATTTCGATGAAATTTTTGGGATCATGCGGATAGGGGTAATTTGTTGAGCCTGAGACACCACGTTTTCCTTAAAAATATGGTGCCTATGTTTATTCCTCTTCATGCTATTTCTCGTACCATAGTTGATAGCACTGAAATGAAGAATGATTTTTTTAAATTTTCTTATGTTTGGTTCTGTCTTGTGCTTTGATAAAGTTAATTTCAATCTTAAATTAAAGTACGTTTCTTCTGTGCGTTACCATTCATGTGTGTTACTGACTTTAAGTAACACACATGTGGTTAAGAGCACAAAATTTCGCTCGTTTGAGTTATATACTGGAATGAAAACTGAACAAACTGACAAATTCACATTGGAGCAGTGTTTACATGACGATGACGGAACCAGAAAAAATATGACTGGTGAAAATAAGCAAGGAGATCTCATTCAGTGAATAGACTTTTTTCGCTTTTATCTGTCAATTATTGGTCGATTTTGATGATTCCTCCGACAATCTTTTAGTTGTTCAATTCCCTAGGAAGATACACTGAAAAATTTCGAAAATCCTTGAAATTTTCAAATTTAGGTACAACTTGTTACTTATTTTTTACTTTTTGGATTAATCAAGTGCATGGGTGTGGAGGTTTTTAAAAATAAGAAGAATGCCACAAAAAACATGAAAATTGGATGATTATTTCCTGAGAAAACTGGGAAAAACTTATGATGAAAACTGACCAGCTGGGTGGCGATGTTGCTCTTTCAGACGGGGTGAGGAGGTGAAAAAGGGCATCCGAGCGCCGGTTCGTAAGACATTAGACTAACCCGCAATGAGGTAGGAACGGCGACCGACTGATTGTCCAACTGCCATCTCAGGAGAGCCCAAATGTGTCTTTTCCATGAGAATGACCCAGATACAAGGTACATGTGTAGAACTGGTTCATCAGTAACCAAAATGCTCCACAAGTGCCTTATTTGGTGCTCATCCTATCTACATGTTCATCCAGTTTTAATCAAAATCATCAAAACAGTATCATCGAATCCACAACACGATTGAACAAATGATCCGATGCATAGAGGATCATCAAAACGTCAATCCTTGAGTAACCTCCAAATGGGATGGTAAGTTTTTGTTACAGAAATCTCACGTTTTCACATGCGCAGAACCTACCGACGATCATTCTCGTTGAAATTCATAAGGGAGCATGTAAAGGAGCATAAGTTAATAAGGGAACATGATTGCCGAGTGACCTCACAATCCCTTACGAGCTTGCTCATAGCGAAGAAGGATTATTTTGAAAAAGGTAGATATTTACTTATTTATTGTAATTTAATTTCTGTTGAAATTAAATGAAGGAATGAATGATTTTTTGAAGGTTTAAAAAATGTCATGCTGCTGGTTCTAGCTAATATAAGTGAAGTTTATGATAATATTATAAACTGTGGGTTCTGCTACATAATAATATTATATTATGTTATTAATATTATATTTTGTTATTAATATTATATTATATTATAATATAATTTATATAATGTTATGTGTATGTAGTCATTATGTATGTATTATGTAGTCATTATAAAATAAAATATCATTGAAAAATTCCTGAAACGGTCATTAAAATTCTATGGAACATTTCAACTTATGCGTGTTACAAGAGAATCTCGTTTTCCTATATGCAGTGCCTAATAATGAACGAACCACAAAGAAATTCGATGTGGATCATCCAAAGCCCTAACCACACAATCGCTGAGAATCATATCGAGATCGGATGAAGAGAGAATTTTGTAGGGTTGTTTGGAATTACTTCCAGAATTATTGCATGTTGATTTCATCTTGGTTCAATCAGTAAGAGCTACATCAAAAACATCAACATGATCCCAAACTATTTCACAATCGTGTTTACATCAACATGAGCAGTTGAAGGGCGTCTATCGAACCAAAAACAGTACCTACCTCTGTCACCCAGCCCACTTGTTGCCGACAGTTGTCTTTGTTATGTTGCTTCAAGTATGCCCTAACTTTCTCTTGCAGTTTTGAACCCCAATGGCGGCACAATAATTGTATTGAACTCCTTCGTCGAAATGAATGCGTCAGCCCCCTGCGGCATTAAAACTATACCGTCTGCGACGCCCTATTGCGCAACTGTGAGATGTGCTTCTGACAGGTGATCATAATCAGGGATCGCCCATCGGTTTTATACTCCTAGTCTTTCGAACTTGTCAAGTTACGCCGGCGAACTCCGTGGAAAAGACAGAGAAGTCTTCCCTCAGAAGCCTTTCGACATTCAGAAGGTTTCGGTCCGGATTCTGGGTCGCCGTATCTCTCCTTTCTCGTAGATTGATTTATTTTAGAACTTTAACTCGGAAACAGCGGTTATCAAGAATTACATAATGTTTCAGCATTTGGTATCATCAGGCACCCCACACCAGACTAGGTAGAATCCAATTTGTAAATAGCAGAACCTAGTTTCTACCAAGTAGATAAAACTCGACACGCAACTTTCAGGATGGCACGTAAGAATTGGAATTTTGATTTTTTATTTCCACCTTTGTAACCCTTGAGAATCGTACAAGAAATAAAAAAATTAATCTCTCTCAAAATTTGGTGGTTTACGCTTATAATCAGAAAATCGAAATCTCTTTCCCTAAAATTTCCTTAAATTCCTCCTTAAAAATGAATTTCAAAGAAGAATTTTTTGTTGGATACTTGTCCTTCTGGAAGGCCCACAGGAGAATCTGGGTTAACAGTACGAGCAGAATCGACCCCTAGAGGGTCGTTTCAAGTGTGGGCACCCTGTAAGTAAACTTGATTATCCTCGAATTTGGAGGGTAGCTTCTGAATGGTCCAAAGATGATTGCTTATTGATTTTCAAGATAGTGTCATAGGACCTACAAGACTTGTAGGTTTGGTTTTCACTTAGTGAAAACGAAAAATCGTCAAGATAACCAGGAACGCGTTTTTATTAAGTAACAAATTTAGGAATAGGTATACTTAGAAAGTGTGAGTACTCTCGTTAATTATCCAACTTTTAATAGTCACTTAATTCCAACAGTTTGCAACAAAAATTGAATATTTCTGCTCAATGATAAGTGACATCATCTATCTTGTTGGAAATCACTGTTTGCTTGTAAGATTACTGAACTATGACAATACTTCAAAAATCCTTTCTTGCTAACTTGACCAATAAATTTTTGTTTTGTGTTTCTTGTTCATGCAGCTACAATAATGTTTGAAGAAAATTATCGATTTGGATCGTAATTAAATTTATTTTAATGTAAATAGGATCTTATTGTATTTTTTATTATTTTTCAACCTAATTTGAAGTAATTTGTAGTGAAGTGAGTGAGTATTAGTTCCAAAATTAAGGGACTACTTTAATTTTCTTTCCCCCTGACGTCACCGCCGCTTCGTCGTCGACTTCCGACGCCATTACCATCGTGTGCGCTCGCCACTACAACAACCTCTCTAGCCTTTTCCAAGTTGTGAATTCAATAATTTGACTGCAGGTCGCAGTATCCTGAGTCAAAATCAACGTGGTTTCCTGGTCTCAGCATCCAATATACTTCGAAACATCCCGAAGACGGAAAAACAACAAGAAGGCGACTTTTCGTCATCTGGAGGTTACTTCAATTCCTTCAAGTTCTGGACACAAGGAGATTGTCCCGGAGTCTTCGGCAGCGCCAAGCAAACCTTCAAAATATTCAGGTTGGATGTATCTCTAGTACTAGTATGTAGTACGTACGTAACCAGTACATACTATCGCAGCATTTAATTTGGAATACATACGAGTGATTTAGTTATTCTATGTATTTTGAATACTTATTAGGTTAGGGAAGCTTCCTACAGGTTTTTCTATATTTTATAATATAACCACCAGTCAGTGTGAGCTCCGATATCAGCCCTTTGCCCCAACATTTCATCATAGTAAAATAATTATTACTTCCCGTCGAGTAGGGTTAACAGTAAATAATGGCTTTCTCTCATTATTGCGCGGAACTAAAATGTCCGCTAGCTTCGCACGCTCATTCAAGTGGGTGTAAAGATTTCTGAAATTGCTCACACTTTAAGTAGTGATGACCACAATGAAGAAATTCCCATCAAAATCTGCCCTGCCATTTGAATCTTCTTAATAGGTAACATAAATCCAGCGTGTATATCGATACCTTAAAGCACAAAAGAGCTATGTCCATCCACCTTCCACATTTTTAATTTTTTTTTTAATTTCAGAAAAAGTCAAATTCAACAAAACTATTATTGAGTTTTCTTGACGATAATAGCTTGAAAATTTATTAATGTAATTAAAGAGTTTAGTTTAACAAGCCATTATTTTAGGAATTGTGCATTGGTGATAATTTCTTTTGCGTTTATCTTTATTCTTTATTTTTATCTTTTATTTATCTTTTATTTTTCTTTATTTTATTTATCTTTTATTTTTCTTTTATTTTTCTTTTTTCTTTTTTTTTTCGTATTGTTCACTTATGCACGTGAAACTTATGTATTGTTCACCTTTGTGCTTTAAGGTAGCGATATGTGATACATGGTGATACATTTCGTGCGATCATAGGCCAGGAATCGATTCTAAAGCTCATTTCCAGCAAAAATTGTCTCTTGGTAATTTTTTAAAGGCTTCGTTCTTGAGTTATATCACTTTTAAGATTCGTTTCGAGTTTTTGACCTTATCTCAGTAAAAATGGCTATAACTCCCCGAATTTTCATGCAGATTGAAATCTGATAATACCATTGGAAAGAACGTAAAATTCCCTACCTCCTTGAAAAACTTTTTTTTTTGATCGGAAACAAAAAATAGTCAAATTTTGTAAATTATATTTTGTTTCCAAAATATAGTTCGACGATGATGAGCGCAGTAGACAGCGAATGAAACACCTCAGATCGTCTTAGCCAAAACAATGATTCCGTTGAAAAAATTCGTGAAACCAATTTTTTTCTAATTTATTAAATTACATGTATTTAATTTTGTTGTTGACATTTCATGTAACGGTAGTACGGTTTTCTTTTCACATAAATCTACAGTCTGTTTTGTTCAGCTAGTTGGACCATAATCTCGCAGAATAGTTCTCCTATAGCGACAAGTAATTGAAAGCTGTAACTTTTTCTTCTAACTTTTTGAGTCAGAAATATGTGAATGAAGTTTACTCAAAACGAGTGGAAAAATGTTATTTTACGGGTAGGTGTTTTTTAATCATTATAAGAAGCTTTACTTCACCTGAGAGTCTTGCAGATTTTTTCCTCTACTCAACCAGAAGCATGAAATTCTCCCCACGATGGGAAGACTAGCCGAGCTAAATATCGTTTAGTCGTTCTCTTAAAAACCAAAATAAAACTGGAAAAAACCTCCCTATAATGACCCCAATCCTTCCTCAACCTACAGGTTTCCCAAGAGAGTGGAGACCTGATGGCCTTGAAACGTAACAGCGTCTAACAGTCAGTACAAATTGCGATGCTCCGGTTCACGAATTTATTATTCGGGCTGAAGATGGTCCAGGATGATCTAATGAAACCTGTTAGCCTTGCCTCGTCCCACATCGTCCCGTTCTAAATACTGACCGAAAACTTCGTTCAATCGCATTAATTTTTATTCACCATTTTATAAACCCTTTATGTCAGCGAATTTTCTAAGAGAATGAAGCTTTTGCAATGGCTTTAAAATTAGTAACATGGAAAATTATTATGAAACATTTATCCTTTGAAATCCGTCTTGGATCACCCTAAAACGATTCCAGACAATGTTTAAGGGTGTCTCAGTCGTTCGCCGTTCGTTTCTCGTTCCGGGTTAGTATTTCCCTAAATTACAGGCGCTCAAACTTTAAAAGTTGTGCTTAAATTTGAAATTCCAACTAAACTATGTTAACACTTGTGAGTCGAAGCACGTTACCACTGAGATAAGGAAGCGATTGGATAGAAATGCGAAGAAGTAGCTGATCACAACAGACATCACTCAACGGAGCGGGAAAATAACCACTTATAAATCCGTTTTAGACCATTCTGAGTCCAAAACCACACCTAGGTGTGACAAAATCTTTTACACTCTGTATTTTCTTCCTTTTTCAATTCCAAAGGTTCATTATTGAAAAAATGCTGCAAATTATTACTTCCATATTTTTGCTTCACAATCAATTTTATTTCTAATAAGTAATTTTTTCAAACTCAATTAGGAGAAAACCTTTGCAATTGTCACTACCTACATACTACTCATAACTATATCACATTCAAGTTTATTTGGAAAAAATAAACGCTTCACACTCAGTTCGAAAAAGTTGGAAGTTGCCTTAATTGGGCAATTTGAACAAGCTAAGAACGCCAAAACTGAGTACCTACTACTCCAAAAGCGAACAGCAATTGCATTTTGGTCAGATGAAATTTCAATGGAAATCAGCCTCTTTTGCGATTCAAACTCATGTTTCTGATTTATCGTAGGAAATCCCTCGTAAAGTTGTCTTAGGGAGCGAACGGTTTGTTCTACAGAGCTCCGGGTAGTCTCAAACAATTTTTAAAATTCAATACTATTTCAAATTGGTAAAAGAACAATACCTTTATTTCGAGAGTTTTTGAACTTTGAAAATTCCAACCCTTAATTTTCACCCCTTAGAAGTGACTGACATCAACCAAAAGCTTCGTGGCTCAACCAGACCCCAAATGGACCCCATATACAAAATTTCAACCAAATCGGTCCATGGAAACAAAGAAAAGTGCAGCGTACGGTGGTCGGACGGATTTTTAAAATTCGATTTTCAGATTCTACGTACCTAGAAACGTACCTAAAACATCAAATTTTGAAAATGGGTTAAATATTTTTTCTATCTTGATTCCAATGATTTATTAATGAAAATTATCCATAATTGTTTTCACTATCACGAGTGTTAGGGAAAGAATTCTCAATCGTGTTGACGTAACAGGATTAATCTTCTAGATCGTGAAGTTCATGTTCCATATTTACCAAATTCATCTCGAGAACTCAATCATTTCAAATTTGATCAATTCGATTGAATATTGAGATAGATAATTGACTCTTGGTTGCTGCACGGGCTATGCCTATAGCCACCAATATATAGATGACAATTTATCAATTAATGTTCATTTACCATATTTATATGTCAATAAGTTTGATTTCATTTCATTTCGGCACCAACAGATTCGTTATGTCTAGGTGTGTCGTTCTTTGTGAAGAAGCTCCACCGATCACTTGACTAACTTGACGGTCGTTTTCTCCTAGAATCTTCAGGTAGGTACCAAACAATAACTGAAGTTGGCTTTCTAAAGCTGGTATTCGGATTCCGGGGCCAGACCTTGGTCGTTTGTTTTAATTATGCATTCAGCAAAAAACCTAATAGAGAAAGCATTGTTGCCTCAACGCCCGTGCGTTGCCTCACCTATCAATTTGGGGCCGCCACCTGCGGCACATAGGTGGTTACAAGGGGGGGTTCTCACCAAACCTCGGTTTCTTCTCGGTCGACAATACCGGATGATCATTCTTGTTTTGTGATAATGTGAGTACGGGAACCGTGTGCAGGATGATTGATTGACACAGGCTACCGCAACGACAAGTGTGCACATTTTATTCACTCATCAGTCAGTAAGAATAATTGACGAGTAAATAAGATGAGTAAACATTTGGCACATGGACTCAAAAAGCGTTATCAAATCAGGTTGAAACGTCTTTTGTCCCCCCCTACCTCATTACCAACCCTCCCCTTTCCTTCTTCTATACTCACAAAATACTTACAAATGAACGGGGCTTTTAAGTAAGACTTCCTATAAAAACGCTTTGAAAATTGCTTTTGGCTGTTGCGCTATTGGTTTATTATTTTCAATCATAAACCTTTGGAATCGACCAAGAAAACATTTTTTTCAACACCCCCTCAAAATTTGTTGGTTTACGTTTCGAAGTACGTAGAATCCAAAAATCGAATAAAAATTTCGCCGTCCGTCCGCCGTACGCCGTACGCGGCACTTTTGCCACTTAGCAGTGACCGATTTTGATGAAATTTGGTATGTAGGCTCCATTTGGGGTCTAGTTGTGCCCTGAAGATTTTGGTTGATGTAGGTTGATGTAAGGGTTGGACGTACGATAAATCAGAAACACGAGCCTGAATCGCAAAAGAGGCCTAATCTCCGTTTAAATTTTAGCTGAACGAAATGCCATCGATGTTATTCTTCAAGTTGGTTGGTGGTAACAATAGGAAAGCCGTGTTCTTCGCAGACGAGAAATCTATATAGAACCTATAGAAGGACCTATAGAAGGGAGCTGGTTGCTGAATATAATTATAATTAGGAAAAAACAGAACGAAAAAAAAGGTATCTATGTTTAGCTGTAAATTTATAATGATGGAATCTAATTTATAAAAATAACTTATCATTTACTAATCTAGATACGGTGGTTATAATGTTTATTATGTTTATTCTAATATATTATAATAAAGTTACCAAGTATTACTGTTACTATTTATTATTTATTGCAGTTGTTGTTTGTTACTGATAATGTAATACATTGTATTATTGTTGTTTATCTAATTACGGTGAACTCCGGCTGAAGATAGAACTATCAAAGCCTCTACCATGTTACAATTGATTGTTGCATTATCATTGACAATAAAAACATGCTATCATTCATTCATTCATCGTTCTATATAGAAAAAATAATAAACCTTTGTGTAATAATTTGCAGCGTTTCTTGTCTTACATTGCACCCAAGTGACAACAAAACAATCGTCATTGTTTACTACATCCATTAAATGTGAAATGACGGCATAAGTACCAAGAACAAGTACAAAAAAAGTGCCTGATAAATCGAGAGCTTTTCATAATGGTGGACAATTTCTGTCCTAAAGAACTAAGTAAAGAAGTTTCACTTCCCCAGAAACGGTAGACTACTTAAATATTTATATTATAACGTTACATTTATGCCAACAACAGCAGCAAACACAAGTCTAAATTTCTAAAGTTACAAATTAATTGTATATAATTTTCATCGTCAGTTTCTAATATACAGTTTTATTAAAAATCAAGTAAAGTTAAATTCGCTTGCAGACTCGTATACGAGCGAATTGAGTAAATTTACAATGAAGTCGAGCAAAAATAGCCTGAGTGGCGTAGATTCAGATGTAGATCATTTACTGGTGGTAAACACATTAGATTTCCAGTCGTCCAAAATAACTTCCAAGAAGAAAATGGAATAATATAGAAAAGAGTAAGGATGATTTTGAGGGCCAATACAATTAAGCCAAGCACACGAGCCGTCATTTGCATGTAGATAAGAGGAAACATAAATGAGGAACTATGATGTTCAGTTCCACGTTAATATAATAAACGTGTATTATGTCGTTACATATAAATTATCAATCTAATATCTACAAGACATCTACAAACGTTATTTTATGGTTTAAAGAATTTTAATATAAACTTGAGTAATAGATGTAACTACATCTTGAAAATTATGAATAATTTGTTCAAAAACCACGATTTCCCGATTTTAGTGGTGCATCGTTTCCCATAAAATCGGGAAATATACATATTTCTTAAAACAAAAATGGTTTCAATCAAACAAGAAATGTTATCTATTTTTGAAATCTTGATCAATGCATGAGGTGAGGTCCAATTTGTTCACTATCCCTGGTAATGAAGGTGTAAGAGTACATTCTTCGTAATATTATCTTCTTGATGATGATGACGAAATGTTGTCACGTCGTTACCTTGTTAGTAACCTCAAGATACCCATTGATCGATCGATTTGGTCACGGCTCTCCCTATCTAGTCGATAAACTGTGGGTCGAAGGTGCGGTACGCTAGACAAAAGTTATACTGCCCACCCAACTTGTCGCCTTCATTTTACAAGTCAATGTACGTCTCTCGAATAAACAATGGGCCATAAGGAAGTTGCGATCCTCCGCCACTAGAAAAAATTCAGTTATACGCCTCTGCTGACAGTCAGCAACTGCCGGACAAAGATGAAGGCTGAAGGTCAGTTTCCAGTGTATTTCACGTTTCCAAGAATTTAAAGGTAGCAAGATATTTATGGTAAAGTAAAATAGAATGGTTGCATTCTATTTTCATCACACTTCCAAAAAAAGCAAACCCCCAGTCATGTGAAAAGTACCGTCTCATAAGTTTAATGAGTCATGCTTTGAAAGTACTTTTGAGGGTGATCTTCCATAGAATTAATATAAAATGTGAGACTACTCTGAGTGCCGAGCAATTCGGTTTCCGTGGTGGCTTGGGTACCAGAGATGCGCTCTTCTGTGTGCAGCTGCTAATGCAGCGTTGCCGGGATGTGCAACAGGATCTTTTTGTTTGCTACATCGACTTCCAGCGTGCATTTGACAGCGTTAGGCATGGCCCACTTATGGAGTTGCTGGAGCGCCTTGGTCTGGACTCGAAGGATGTTCGCATCATTCGAAACCTATACAATGAGCAGTACGCGTCAGTTCTTGTTGAGGGTTATCCTTCAACAAGAATACCTATAAGTAAGGGCGTTCGCCAGGGATGTCTGCTATCTCCTCAGCTGTTTGACCGTTACTCGGAGGCCATCTTTCAGGAAGCGTTGACCAACTGCGATGCCGGGATTAGGGTAAATGGCCGCCTGATCAATAATATACGGTATGCAGATGATACGGCTCTGATTGCGAAAAGTCAAGAGGAACTACAAGAACTAATTAACAGAGTGGAGATGGTAGGAGAGCCGTATGGCATCAGAATAAACGTAAAAAAGACAAAATTCATGGTTGTGAGCCGCGCTGAAAAGCAAACAGCATGCTTGTCTGTTGGTATGGAAACCATTGAAAGAGTGCCAGTATTTAAATACCTTGGATGTCGTTTGCACGAGAGCACCGAGGTGGACACTGAGATCAAAACGAGGATAGCTGTGGCTAAAGCTTCATTCATGAAGTATAAAGCCGTGCTTTGTGACAAACATCTCAGTATACCAGCTCGTTTGCGCTTCCTTCAATGTTATGTATGGTCGGTTTTTTTTTTTTGTACGGGGTTGAAGCATGGACATTGAAGGCTTCCCATTTGAACCGAATCGAGGCTTTCGAAATGTGGTGTTACCGGCGAATACAGCGTATTTCATGGGTTCGTAGGACCAACGAAAATGTTCTGCAATTGATGAATACCGATCGAAAACTTCTAACAATTGTTAGAAGGAGAAAGGTTTCATACGTTGGTCACCTACTCCGTGGTGAGAAATACTCATTGCTGCAGCTGGTGTTTGAAGGAAAAATCGAGGGAAAGAGAAGTATTGGGCGACGGAAGACCTCGTGATACAGCAACATTTTACAATGGACAGGACTCAAGTATCACGATTTGAAAAATAAAGCATTGAATAGAGATGAATTCCGACAAATTGTCGCTAACCTCTGACTTCAGAGAAAGCACTAAAAAAAGAAGAAAACTACTTGAGTACGAATCCGAGGATTTTCTAAATTTTCATCTTTTTATAATATATGAATAAAATAACATACGAACCCTCCTGATCTATAGTTTTTACTATTATTAAGTTTCCTCCAAGTTCATTTCTTCATAATGCCATCATTTCACCTAGCCGGACAATTTGACCCCATCTTAAGTTAACTATGCATGTAAGTGCTATGTAAGTATTTGAACCATTGAAAAATATATTATTTCTAGGTATATTACATAAAGTTAGAAAGAATTCGAGATGCGTCCTCCGCAGATCCGGAACACTACTCTTTTGTTTCCCGTTGGAGGTCTTTTTGCGAGCTGATCTTCAGACTCCTTCCACTGCGACCTTACGAGGTCTATTGTGGAGTCCGGAACGCTACTTCCTCTAAGCGCCTTCCTAATCTGCTGCATGTATTGCGGAATTGCTCTAGTTCCAAGGTAATTAATCTCTGCAGGAGTAAGTAGTATAATACATGGCCTCTCGAAGAGGAAGAGACAGTTAACGCTATAACCGCTAAAAAGCACTAGTAGTACTGATCTGCAATAGGTAGATCATTCTCTTCATAAATTCGTTGTTACGTATTTCACTCTATGCTCTGCACCAATATGAGTCGTCTCTGAGGTGAGGACTTCACGTCAGTTTCCTGGTGCACCCGAGAATGATGAAATTCGTTCACAAGGCGAGATGAGGAGTCAGATGACTAGTGAGGAAGGCTTTTTGGGGTGATCAGATATCCAAGAGTTGCCACAGAGACAAGTAACATTAAAAAGTAAAGTAAACAACCAATTCATGTTGGATTTTCGTCCAACTGCCATTCCTGGCGTCGCGGACGTCATTAGCTGTTTTCCGAAGGGAAGACCAGAATTTGTTGTGATGATTTCGGTAATGGTTTCCCATTGCCTCACCACCATCGGTTGGGACGAGACTCGAACCCACAACCCCCCGCAGAAGCCGGTCCGACAAACGCCACCAAAGAAATCGTACGACATTGCTGCGACGTGACACATGGATCGCATCGGACCTCCCCATGGAGAAATTAGCGATACAGTTTTGACTAAGACTACATCAAATAATTTCTACTTCATATCCAACCCGTGTTGAGAATATTAAGAACAAGATGCATTCCGTTCAAGGACCCCCCACTAAGGATTTTGCAATTGGCGAAGACAAGTTAGTGAACTGCACAGCTTCCCAAAAGGTGATAAATTCCCCAATAAATCGGCTGTAAGTAGGAATACTACTCTACGCAAGCTCAGACCTGCTTCCGACTTGAAGTTTCGGTTTTAACACTCAAAGAAACGGCTAAGTTAAATAATCTTGTAATTCCACCATATTTTATGAGACCTACGTACCCATCCACGATATCACCATAGTGCTTACCCACACGATGTTGCATTTTGATAAACAATAACCGGTCGGTGAGGAAACTCGCCAAAAAAAGTTGTTTACGACTTCGTCAATTTCTTCTAGTCACAGAGCGTGACTGAAACTACCAAAACGTAATTTATCGCTCTATGAATGGTATCTTAGAACCCTTGCAAAGGAAAATGACGCAATATTTCAAAAGTTCGAGAGTGTTTGATCAATATGAAACACAATTCTCACCCGAACAAACCGTGGAAAACAAAGACACGTAAAAGTATTCCAAAGAACATTATTATGTACTCAGTTTGGATTTTTGTTCGAAACAGTACTTTCAAAAATTGTCACAACACATATATACTCCCAAAAATAAAAGGGCGATTCCAGTACATCTCTTCTCTTCCGCAAGGTTGTAAGAATGAGAAATTGGTGTTACTTGCTTCTGGTCATTGGGGTAAGTGCACTTTTATACGTCAATTGGATCTTAATATTATGGTGAATAGGCCCCTATTGCGCGGAGTACGTTTAGTACCACGTAGAAACTCGTGATCACGTGAAGATATTAATTTTTCGATTTTAATTAATAAATTACCATATCGAAATAATGGACCTGCAGTTTTTTTCTTACTCTCTACGGTAGATATTATAAGAAAAACGTAAACCCGTAAAAAAAAAAAAATTATGCAGAAATTGAATTTGTCTACAAAAAACGGGGGAACACTCAGAGTCTAACAGTTTAATGAATCCAATTGTAGCATTTTTGATTTGTCTTAGAAAACGCTGCAAATTATTACACAATGGATAATTATTGTTCTATATAGATCACTCGTCTGCAAAGCCACCAACCATCCAACATGAAGAAAAACATCGATCGCATTTCGGTCAGCTTTAATTTGAACGGAGATTAGTCCTCTTTTGCGATTCACACTCGTGTTTCTGATTTATCGTAAGTCCAACCCTTAAGTTCTCGTAGGGAGCGAATGGTTTGTCCTACAGGGCTCCGCGTGGTCTCAAAAAATTCTCAAAATTCTACAGGAATTTATCCTACTATCTTTTATGGAAAAGCAATACCGTTATATAATAATTTTGTGAGTTCGGGCGTTTTCAAAATTCCAAAATTCATTTTTCGATGCTTAGAAGTGATTTACATCAACCAAAATCATCGGGGCACAACTAGACCCCAAATGGAGCCCACATACCAAATTTCATCAAAATCGGTCAATGCTAAGTGGGGAAAGTGCCGCGTACGGCGTACTGCTATGCATCGGATCATCTATAAAATCGGGTTATGGTTACGAGGAAGCTATGTGTCACACCCTCTTGGCAGACTTTTTTTTTTAACTTGTGTAATTATTGACTGTAATTGCCTTTTCAGGTGGTGGAGGTGATTGGAGTGCAATACGGCAAGATTGGAAAGGGCTTCTACGATCGGCTTACCCCAAATTATCATGCTGGTCGTGTTGGAACGACACCAAAGTTTCAATTGGAGAAGCAACCACAGGAATCTGATTCAGATAGCTCTCAAGACCCAGCTGAGGATCCTGATCTAGGCTCGTCGAATGAAACAACAGACGATACGAGTGGAAAACAAGCAGAAAATTCCCAAAGTTTCGATGAAGGTCCACCCAAGGACTCATCTTCAAATCCCCTCAATGAGAATCAACAACCTTACAATCCCAATCAAAAGACAAGTCAGGGTCAAAAACTGCAACCAAGCATCAAGCAACCGCAAATACCCAACAATCTCCCAGAAAATCCCTACAATCCGAATCCAAGACAGGGTAATCAGAAGCTACCAGAGAAAGGATTTTGGAAACCACCCTACAATCCCTATTTCCCACCAAGCTCCGAGACATCGGACCACCGTAAGGAAGACCAGCAGCTCAAAAATCCACAACCCACCAGTCCATCTCAACGAGCCCACGGTCAACCACCCTACAATCCATATCAGCCACCCTACAATCCATATCAGCCACCCTACAATCCATATCAGCCACCCTACAATCCATCACAACCACCCTACAATCCATATCAGCCACCCTACCGTCCATCACAACCACCCTACAATCCATATCAGCCACCCTACAATCCATATCAGCCACCCTACAATCCATATCAGCCACCCTACAACCCATATCCGCCAGCCAATAATCCAGGACATCCATCCTACAATCCACATTATCAACCTTTCAATCCAAACCAACAACCCTACCGCCCAACCCCACCACCTTTCAATCCCAATCAACAACCCTACCGTCCAACCCAACCACCTTTCAATCCCAATCAACAACCCTACCGTCCAACCCAACCACCTTTCAATCCCAATCAACAACCCTACCGTCCAACCCAACCACCTTTCAATCCCAATCAACAACCCTACCGTCCAACCCAACCACCTTTCAATCCCAATCAACAACCCTACCGTCCAACCCCACCACCTTTCAATCCCAATCAACAACCCTACCGTCCAACCCCACCACCTTTCAATCCTAATCAACAACCCTATCGCCCAGTCCTACCACCTTTCAATCCTTATCAACAACCTTACCGTCCAACCCAACCACCTTTCAATCCCAATCAACAACCATACCGTCCTAACCCACAATTGGATAATCCAGGTAAATCAGAAAAACTTTCTGATCCACAATCCCCCAGTCCTAGTGAAAGAGCCTTCAAACGAAGACACAGAAGATCCTTTGGATTTTAAGATTCTACAATGCAAATCAACCTCCCAGAAGCCAATTATAAACAGACCACACCTGAGAATCCACTAAGCTACAAGATCTTTATCGAGGCAACGCGTAATTGAAATTTTGAAAAAAAATATTACAAGAAGTATAGTTTATTGATAAGATGAATAATGAAAGGAAAGAATCAGTAATGCTGATTCAAATAAAGCCTAATTCGAGAAAGCTGTTAATTACTCTTCTTGTTCACCTTGTTGATCTACTGATGTTTATGAGAAGTCAGACAGCTGTGAAGATTCTGAACATTTTGTCTCTAAATCAAGTAGCAAGTTCCTGATTGAAACCTTATATCGAGCCTCGGGGGTTTCAGTAGGTCGCCGTTCCTTTCTTGTTTCGAGTTAGTCTAATCTGTAACGAACCAGCGCTCGGTTGTCGCTTTCTGCCCCCCACCACCCGTCTTAAGGAGCAACGTTGCCACCACCCGTCTTAAGGAGCAACGTTGCCACCCTCAGTGCCTCCCCCATCCCCCAGCCATCTCATAGCTGGTCAGTTTCCATCAACAGTTTTTCCCATTTTTCTCAGGAAATAATCATCCAATTTTCATGTTTCTCGTGCCATTTCTTATTAAATAAGAAATAAATTTTATCCATGCACTTGTTCAATTCCAAAAGTAAAATTAAATAAAAGTTGTACCTAAATTTGAATTTGTCAAGGATTTTCGGAATTCATTACTGCATCTACCTAGGGAATAAGAAAACTAAAAGATTGCCGCCAGAGAAAAGGGAGAAACCCGTTTATTCATTGACTCCCCTTTCATTGACGTTTTAGACGTCCTCTTTCGTCGTGAACGAGGCGTTCCATATCGACGACAGTATTTTTGTCCGATACAGAATCACGTCCGAACCAATTTTGATGGAAGGTTCTGCAATACGATAGCAAACCTCGTGAGAAGATTATATAAGGTGTACCGAAACGTCTTCCTTCATTGTGGAACTGGCCTTCTTTGGTGATGTTCATCTAGCAAAGTCTGCCAAATGGGTGTGGCACATCGCTTCCCACAAAGATGATCCAATGGTTCGTATCTAATCTCAAAACATCAAAATTTAAGTACTACCCTCATAGGAAACCCTCAAGGGGGACATCCTCACCATTTTTCCGTATAAGATATATCTCCGTATTAGACAGACATACAATGACAATTGTTTTTCTTCATCTTTCAAGATTTCTTCTTTAGATTTTTAAATGTTGTCATATATAAAAAATTAAATTAAATTTCTAAATTTAAAATCGAAAAATTAAATTTTATACATATGAAAAAATTAAAACCTCTACGTTAATCAGTTAAAAATAACTCCTGGGTGTTCCCCGAAAATCGCAAAATTTTCGGTACATCCGTTTATCCTATGGTTTTGAAATTAATTTTGACTTGAGCCCATATGAATCAGGACGTAAGGGTGTTAGGATTGCAGTTCAACACCAGTGACTAAACCGCTTCCTCCTTTATATTTGGCAATTATTGTTCGGTTTTGATGATTCCAGCGGCAATATTTCAGTTTTTCAATTCCCTAGTTGAAGTACCTACTAATGATTTTCGAAAACCCTCTTAAATTTCAAATTTCGGTACAATTTTGAAACTTTGAGCGACGGTTCGCAAGAGACTAGACTAACCAGGAACGAGGAAGGCACAGCGACTGCCCGCCCAATCCGCACAATCTTTGAACATTTTATCGAAATCGGGAAATATATAATAGTTACCGCTCTTAGAAGGATTTAACGGGATAAAAAAGTTTGATTTTGGAGAATTTTTTTTTCAACCGTTAAAAGTGAAAACAGTGATTCCGCTACTTTGGTCAATTCGTGCGGTAACGTAAAATCTTCAAACGAAAAACTTCTACATTTTCCTCCAGAATTCGATGAAAGTTTCAGAGATCGTACGGGTTGACGTGTAAATGTTCCCCCATGAAGGTAGTGCAAGGTACTCAGAGATTGAAGTTTTGAGATCAGCTACTATGCATCGGATCATCGATACAATAGGGTTGAGAATACTTTTTTTCTGGCTTGATTTCAGTGTTAACAAAAATAAACCAAAAATTAACGTTCACCCGATCCAAATTCAATCATCATTGAAACAAAGGCCCATTAAACATGATTTTTTTAATTTAATACCTATCAATGTAAATTTCAACGGTAAGATACGATGTTATGATGGTTGTTTCAAGACTGTATAAACTCAGATATCAATACGTACATAAAGGAAGCGGACAGTAATCATCACGATTACATCAAAGATGTGGTGTGCCGTTCTGCTGGTAATTGGGGTAAGTGTACTCAACAAAGTATAATCTCGAGTAGCTTATTATAAATTAAATAATAGAATCAGCTCCTTAGTTTCTCATGAAAAATTTTAGTGGGGATTGATATACTTACTCCGTGAAGAATCGAGAAACCGAAATTTTTTAGTAATGCCATTGCGCATCCAATCATGAATTCTTTGCCTTACGCATCACTTTCTCGACCTTTTTCCGTTTCCGTATAGATGTACCTGTATTTTTCTGTATAGAAAATTATTTCCGTATACAATTCGTACAGAAAGACCTGTATTTTTTCATCACCTAGTTGACCGATTTACCTTGTTTTTGTTTGTCCTTCGGAAAATCCCCTGGGAGTTTATTATCTTCCCAATCAAGCTACATAATATGTATATACATATTATGTATATACATGTATATACGTACGAGTCAGCAATCAATGGGGGCATGCCAAAAAAATTAATTAATCAAATTTTAATGATGGGGAGAACGCCCAGGACTTATCCGATGCCGGCCCTAGGATAAGGGAAGATGAGGAAGGTGAGGGTGGGAGAAAAGGATGTAACGAAGGGCCTCTGTAAAACGACCAGTTCAGGTATGAGGCAAATAAGATGCGGGTGGTGATATCATGGAGTTCACTTGCCGAGATGCCCAACTCGAGTGACTCTACCCGCACCACAACCCACGCCATGACACAGTTGTGGCCAAAACCCTGGTGTTGTTGTGTGCCACTCCTATTAGCTCCAACACCACTCACCGTAAATCATCTCTATGTTACTTATCTTGGCCAGTTCTGCTTCACGTCCAAGCTGCCATTGACAACTTGGCCATACAGGATAATGCATGAACTTGGGTTTAACAGCAACAATGATGGGCTTCTTACCCTGGTCACTTGGCATGGGATTGCACCATGGCGTAAGTTGTGGCCACCATTATTCCGTGGAAACTGCCGCACAACGTGGTAGATATATTCATTTCGACTCCGACAGTTACAGCTAAGAGTATTATTTGTCCCACCACTACCCCTGGAACACCCTTCAGTATTACCATGCTGATGGGATGGAAGAAATAACAGTAATTTTCTAGACCCTTCACAGGCCCCACTCGTAATCATTATCGACATGACTATTACGTTTTAGATCAATTTTCTTACCTACAAGCTCTTTGAAACAAGTCCCGAATCTTGAGGAAAATTCTAATCCGAAATTACCCTGACGGAAGTCACCTAAAGTAATTTTTTTCAGGTCAAATCAGAGTAGCGGCAGAATAACTGTTCTGATGTATGATGTGTAAACCCTAAAAACGTATTTGGTCTACCAAACTGATCCCTGAATAACAACTTTACAGGCAGCACAGGTGATTGGCGGAGTGTCTTCCCCCAGGTATCCCACTCGCTCACCAGGTCTTCCCGCCACACTCTTCAGTGCCAGTCGCAGAAGGCTATACCCAAAACTTGGTTTGAAACCACGTCCAAAGCCATTGATACAAGAATATCACAAACAGGGGCAGCAGCAGAACCTATATCCAAAACCACAACCAACGAAACAAGTTCCTCTGCATCTAAAGACATCAAGTCCAGTTCAGCAACAGTGGCAGACTACACAGCAGCCTCAGAAACCAAAAGAGCTCTCCACACCTGTTACAGACAGCTCCAAAGAAGACTCGATAGAAACGACAGAGATAGTTGCAAAGTCGATTGTTAAACCACTAGAAAATCTTAAACAGGGTTCCTCAAACGAGGCACCGTCTAAAATAACAAGTAGTTCAAGTTTGGAGAACTCGGAACGCGAAATTTCAGATGATATATTGAAACTACCAATTCCATCCACACAATATCTCAACATACCAGCAAACTCCCAAAATTTATTACAACCTATCAAAACAGGATCACAGCAGCTCCAAAGTTTACAACAGCCATACAATCTAAATCAAGGATCTTACAATTCACATCAACCCTACAATTTATACCATCAATTCTACAATTCATATCAACAACCCCAAAATCCATATCAACAGCCCTTACGTTATATTGATCAACAACCCTACAATCCAAATCAAGGACCCTATAATCCATATCAGCAACCTTTCAATAAAGTAAAACAGCCCAAAAATCCATCGATTCAACTCTACAATCCAAATCAAGGACGCTATAAACCATATCAACAACCCTTCAATCAAGCAAACCAACCTAACAATCCAACGATTCAGCCCTACAATCCAAATCAAGGACCCTATAATCCATATCAACAACCATTCAATCAAGGAAACCAACATAACGACCCAACGATCCAATCCTGCAATCTAAATCAAGGACCCTATAATCCATATCAACAACCCTTCAATCAAAGAAACCAACATAACGACCCAACGATCCAACCCTGCAATCTAAATCAAGGACTGTATAACCCATATCAGCTACCTTTCAATGAAGCAAACCAACCTAATAATCCATCGATCTTACCGTACAATCCAAATCAAGAACCCTATACTCCATATCAGCAACCCTTCAATCAGGCAAACCAACACAACTACCCAACGATCCAGCCCTACAACCCAAATCAAGGACCCTATAATCCACATCAACAACCTTTCAAACAAGCAAACCAGCCTAACAATCCAACGATTCAACCCTACAATCCAAACAAAGAATCCTACAATCCATATCAACAACCCTTAAATCAAAATCAGCCCAACGATCCGACGAGCCAACGCTTCATACTAAACGAACATCCATATAATCCAAATCAACAGATCTACGACCAAAATCCCAATACCGCTTTTCTAAGACCCAACAGTCTAGTGCAACAAGTCAGCTCTCTTTCAAAGCCCAAAATACCTTAAGCACTTGTTTTCTAGTACTTTCTTGGTTTCCAGCACCAAAGAAAGTGATCTTTAACGAGCCAAATCAACAAAATCATGCTGAAACCAATGAATCAAAAATTTTTGATATCGAATAAAGCCACCTTATTCTGCCAGAATGTTGTCTCTCTTATCCTAAATCCTACTTATTTTGGTCATTCGAAGTGTATTTGAACGCCCAAAAAGGTGTACGAAACCTATTTGCCCGAAAACTATTCAAATGTCATTATTTTCCAAAATAACCAACTTCAACGAAACCTGGGAAACGAATTTTTGGTAACAGATGCATCTGACCTCGTAACAACTCGCAAATTACCTATCAAAATTAATAAATAAATAATTACATTAATTAATAAATTCATAAATAAATAATGTCAGTCACCCATTGTTGCCAAATTGGAGCCCAAAAAATAAAATTAAAAAAAAAACAGTTTTGAAAAATGTGTTTGTTTTTCAATTTACCTATTTTATTTTTAGATTTAATTTATTTAATTTTTATTTTAAAATTGTGTTGATTTTTTTTAAGTGGCATAAATAAATTATTGTCTGTTGTCTTTTCATGTCGTTTTTTAGTCAGTCTGCTGTAGTTCTTCTACAGAACTTGCCAATCCGTTCTACCCATCTAGCTGATCGCTTGGCCAATCATTCCCTAGAGTTCCCTAGAGATAAAATAGAAATATGAAGCTGTCAAAGAAAACAATATTTTAAAGGAAAGAAGGTATTTATTTTATAGAATCTTTAGATAAATATGATAATAAGAAAATAACAATAAAAAACGTCTGCCAATCGGGTATGGCAAATAACTCCCTCGTATCTCTAGATCGTATAGGTAGATGATCCGATGCATTGTAGATAATCTCAAAACATCAATCTCTAAGTACCTTCTACAATCCTTATAGGGGACCATCTACGAGCCAATCCGTACAATCCCTGAAAATTTCATCAAATTCGGACAATAACTTCGTATAATTTTGCCCATTACAAGGATTTCATTACAGACAGTCACGGAACCAAAATTGTTCAGGAAGGCTTAATTTGGAAATTTTGATTTTGGAGAACCTTTTTTCAACCTTGAAAAGTGAAAACAATGCTTCCACTGCCTTGGTAGACTCGGAAGCAATAGAATCTGAATAAAAAATAAATTTAATAAACAATTAATCGTGTGGTTAGATGGGCTCCTAGTTATACAGTTGGTAACTACGATATCATCTCATCTTAAGCAGTTTGAGCAACCATCTACAACCTAATCCATACACTCCCTGAAAATTTCATCGAAATCGGATGAGATATGTAGAAGTTATGGCTGTGGCAAGTCCACATTTGCGCATGCGCAGTGGCTACATCAGTCCGGGAGTAATGATTTTCATAGGGGACCATCTACGAGCCAATCCGCACAATCCCTCAAAATTTCATCAAATTTGGAAAAAAACTTCGTATAATTTTGCCCATTACAAGTATTTCATGATAGACTGACACACAAACACACGGACAGACAGTCACGGAACCGTTCAGGGAGGCTTAATTCGGAAATTTTGATTTTGGAGATTTTTTTTCAATCTTGACTCGTGAAAACAACTCCACTGCCTTGGTAAACTTGGAAGCAATGAATCTGAACGAAAAATTAATTTAATATACAATTAATCGTGTGGTTTGATGGGTTCCTAGTTATTCAGTTGGTACCTACGATATCATCTCATCAGTTTGGATGACCGTCGTGTACGTTGAGATCTGCTGCCTGGTCCAGGTTGAATAATAATAATTCGGCAGATACCAATGTTGATTAGCTCTCGCAATTATTTTGATTTACCGACAACCACAATTACGAAACAGCAATTATTCCCCGTTGGAATCGTTTGAAGTATGATATTCTTTCTGCATACATTACGCATCTCGATTTCACAAGTGACTGATTTCGTGGTTAGGCATTTTAACGCCCACCCGTAACTGAGTTGCAAAATAATGTAGTGAAATTATGATTCGGTACTCATCTTTGAAATGTTTACTAGTCCCTCTAACTGTGATACTTTGCAATCAACTCAACCAACTGATATTTAACTGGTAAACTATTGAGTCAATCGAGATCATAAAAGGAATACCTCGTCAAGATAAACGAGGATGTCAAGAAAATTTAAACACATCCTAAATTCTGATTAAAAACGCTGCAAATCATTGCTCAAAGGTTTACTTATTATTTTCTGTATAGATCACCCTTCTGTATAGATCACTGGTTCTCCATCAATAGCACCTACCACCATCTGTATTCTCCCTTGACCTTCCCTCTCAAATTTCAGCTTCCTGCGTTCAATAGGATTGAAAATGGATTCGGAGCTCACTCAGCTGATCTGAGATCTGAAGAGTGAAGAAAATCTCCTCGAAAGCTGGAGACGCCTGGAAGAGCACTTCTATTCAATAGGATTAAACATATTGTTTAGTAATGCATGCATTCCAGGGGACGTCCCATTGGATAAGCATTAGATAAGTTTAACCAGCTGGTAAGCGATAAAACTGTTTCACTCGATGTAATTTATTTATTATTTTAGATAAGAAATACTGACCCCCCCCCCCCCACCATTATCCACTAAAACATTTCTAGCGGCATGGGAGCCTCGAATCTGAAGAGCAATTTGAAATCCATGATCAACGACACCCAACATTAGAATTCGAGTTCACCCCCCCCCCCCCCCCCCCCGCCACCACCCCAACACCAACAATGGTGCCAGTCTGGCACCAAAGCGGAAATACGTCATAACATTGAACTTTCAACTAATAGTTTTAGTAGGCAGTTTCGTCGAAGTTCACATCTGTGTTCAAGGTGAAACAAAACCAGTTGGTAAGCGATAAAACTGTTTCACTCGATGTAATTTATTTATTACTTTAGACAAGAAATAGTGACCCCCCCCCCCCCCCACCTCACCATTATCCACCATAACATTTCTAGCGGCGTGGGAGCCTCGAATCTGAAGAGCATTTTAAAATCCATGATCTACGACACCCAACATGCGAATTCGAGTTCACCCCCCCCCCCCCCTTCCACTCACCAATGGTGCCAGTCTGGCACCAAAGCGGAAATACGTCTTAACATTGAAGTTTCATCTATTAGTTTTAATAGGCAGTCCGTCGAGGTTAACGTCCGTATTCAAGGTGAAACACAAAAAAAAACCCACGAAATATGCGGTTTATGGTGTCCTGGCACCATGGTGGCACCACTATTAGTTCCACGGTGGCACAGAGAATAATTCATGAAAATCCAGAGGTATAATGAGAATTTTTCCTCAATTTCAAAGGTTGGGTACAAATTAGTAAGCAGTAAAGGAACCGAAATATTGAAAAATCGGATATTTTGTGAACATTATACCCCCACCCATCCCCTCACCTTGCAAATTTTGGTACTCTGGTAAAATCATGTACTACTCGGAAGTTATTTGAGTCAAACAAAAAAAGAAACACGCAAATCGGTTGGAAATTGAGGCCTGGGCAGATTTTACAAGATTACCCCCGCAAACGCACGTTTTTTAAGGATTAACCCCCCCTTTCCACCCCTTAAAAAGCAAAATTCAAAACTCCGACGCCGTAGTGCACAACTAGATAGTTTTTCGCGTCGAAGAAGAAAAGAACCACGAAAATCGGTTGAGAACTAAGGCCTGGGCAGACGACACAAGATTATGCCCAAAAACGCACGTTTTTTGAGCATTAACCCCCCCTTTCCCCCCCTTAAAAGGCAAAATTCGAAATTCCGGCGACGTAGTGCACAACGAGATAGTTTTCCGCGTCGAACAAAAAAAGAACCAGGAAAATCGCTTGAGAACTAAGGGCTGTGCAGACGACACAAGATTTTGTCACACACACACACACACACACATACACACACACACACACACAGACATACACCTATGGTTTTTTTCGCGGATTTGGATTCAGAATGGTCTAAAACGGATTACTGTGTGGTTATTTTTTTTTCTGTTGAGTGTTGTCCAACTTCACCCCAGATCGATCGCATAAGGACGCCCAAGTCTTACTGTGGGACGTCCTAAAAATGGCTTCGGAGCTCACTCAGCTGATCAGTGATCTGAAGAGTGAAGAAGATCTTCTCGAATGCTGGAGACGCCTGGAAGAGCACTTCCATTCAATAGGAATGAAAATGGCTTTGGAGCTCACTCAGCTGATCAGTGATCTGAAGAGTGAAGATCTCCTCGAATGCTGGAGACGCCTGGAAGAGCACTTCCATTCAATAGGATTGAAAATGGCTTCGGAGCTCACTCAGCTGATCAGTGATCTGAAGAGTGAAGAAGCCTTTGAGCAATGATTTGCAGCGTTTTTTACCCTCCAACATTTTTAGGACGTCCCACAGTAAGACTTGGGCGTCCTTATGCGATCGATCTGGGGTGAAGTTGGACAACACTCAACAGAAAAAAAAATAACCACACAGTAATCCGTTTTAGACCATTCTGAATCCAAATCCGCGAAAAAAACCATAGGTGTATGTCTGTGTGTGTGTGTGTGTGTATGTGTGTATGTGTGTATGTGTGTGTGTGTGTGACAAAATCTTGTGTCGTCTGCACAGCCCTTAGTTCTCAATCGATTTTCCTGGTTCTTTTTTTGTTCGACGCGGAAAACTATCTAGTTGTGCACTACGTCGCCGGAATTTCGAATTTTGCCTTTTAAGGGGAGGAAAGGGGGGGTTAATGCTCAAAAAACGTGCGTTTTTGGGCATAATCTTGTGTCATCTGCCCAGGCCTTAGTTCTCAACCGATTTTCCTGGTTCTTTTTTTGTTCGACGCGGAAAACTATCTAGTTGTGCACTACGGCGTCGAAATTTCGAATTTTGATTTTTAAGGGGGGAAGGGGGGGGTTAATGCTTAAAAAACGTGCGTTTGCGGGGGTAATCTTGTAAAATCTGCCCAGGCCTCAATTTCCAACCGATTTGCGTGTTTCTTTTTTTTTACTCAAATAACTTCCGAGTAGTACATGATTTTACCAGAGTACCAAAATTTGCAAGGGGAGGGGGTGAGTGGGGGGATAATATTCACAAAATATCCGATTTTTCAATATTTCGGTTCCTTTACTGCTTACTAATTGTACCCAACCTTTGAAATTGAGGAAAAATTCTCATTATACCTCCGGATTTTCATGAATCATTCTCTGTGCCACCATGGAACTAATAGTGGTGCCACCATGGTGCCAGGACATGGTGCCATGATGCCATAAACCGCATATTTCGTGGGTTTTTTTTGTGTTTCACCTTGAATACGGACGTTAACCTCGACGGACTGCCTATTAAAACTAATAGATGAAACTTCAATGTTACGACGTATTTCCGCTTTGGTGCCAGACTGGCACCATTGGTGGTGGGGGGGAGGTGAACTCGAATTCGCATGTTGGGTATCGTAGATCATGGATTTTAAAATGCTCTTCAGATTCGAGGCTCCCACGCCGCTAGAAATGTTATGGTGGATAAGGGTGAGGTGGGGGGGGGGTCAGTATTTCTTGTCTAAAGTAATAAATATATTACATCGAGTGAAACAGTTTTATCGCTTACCAACTGGTTAAACTGATCTAATACTTATCCAATGGGACGTCCCCTGGAATGCATGCATTACTAAACAATATGTTTTTACCTACCAACTTTTTTTTTACCAGCCAGCTAGATACTACCTACCACCACACCATACTGGCTTCACACCTTCACAATCAAGTTTATTAGAAAGAACTAAACGCTTCACACTCGATTCGAAAAATAGAAAGCTTCATATGGAAATTTGATTACTGGTTACACAGAAGGCAAAACTGTATACAAATCGAAGAAATGAACAGCGATCGCATTTTAGTCCGATAAAATTTGAATGGAGATTAGACCTCTTTGGCGATTCACACTCATGATTCTGTTTTATCGAAGGAAAACCTTCAAGTACTCGTAGGGACCGAACGGTTTGTCCTACAGAGCTCCGGGTGGTTTCAAAAATTTTTAAAAATTCAATACTATTTAATATTGGTGAAAAAACAATACCTTTATTTCGAGAGTTTTCGAGCTAGGGCACTCTTGAAAATTTCAACCCTTAATTTTCACCCCTTAGAAGTGACCTACATCAACCAAAAGCTTCGCGGCACAACTAGACCCCAAATGGAGCCCATATACCAAATTTGAACCAAATCGGTCCAGTGTTGCGTACGGCGTACGGCGAACGGACGGAAATTTTAGCGTAGAATACGCTTTAGCCATGGACTAACTAGCCGAAAATGGAACGCGGGATGGGAACGAAATGTGTGACATTAACATGACAACCAATAAACATATCACCAGATGTTTATTGCGACAAACCCGTTTGAAGTGAGTAATTTTATTTATGTAAATCGGAGTTTCAGTCGTTCGCGAATCGTCCTTCGGTTTATAAGAATATTTACATCCGTGTGTAGTAGTTGCGACAAACCCGTTTGAAGTGAAGTGTTTCATTTTTCAATAAAATAAACCGTTGTTTTTCTATTGATTTGCGCACGTTTGTATTGATTGTCACATACAAGAATGCGGATTATCGTGGTGGATCGTGCATTGATTCCATATTCGCCCGCCATATCAATAACATCGTTAGTGTACGTTACTTAAACGCTAATACACGTTTGATAATCACCGTTGAACGTTCAGCAGTTCAGCGTCCAATCGAGGCTAAAGCGTATTCTACGTTTCTATACTTGTAGCAGCAGGCTCTAAATAAAAACAAAAAGGGGGGTCCAGGGGGCACAGCCCCTTGGCGAGGCCCGTAGGGCCGAGTTTTTATTCGATTTTCGTATTCTACGTACCTTGAAACGTAAAACATCAAATTTTGAGGGGGGGTTAAAAATTTTTTTTTCTTGCTCGATTCCAAAGGCTTATTATTGAAAATAATAAACCAAAATTTGTTGATCTTTTTGAGAAAGATACACGGAAATAGGTTCAACCGTTCAGCATTGCACATGCAACAACAATTCACGCTGTTGTACTTATATGGTATTAGTTGCTTGAGTGGCTTACCTAAATCTATTGGCAATGACTCTTTCAAAGTACATACCTTTGGACAACAAGATGAAATTCAATACAGAATGTAATCTTCACGCAAACGTCATTTTCCTTTAAACAAAAAATCACAGACTATTAGCCCGATTTTCTCTAATATACAGGGTAGCATAGGATTTAAAAATGTATGAAACATTGTCAACATAATTGAGAACACTTCTCGATCGTACTCACTTGAGAACTATTTTAAAATGCCTTTTGTTCAATTTTACCGTGCCACTGTTTTAGGAGTTTTTAGGATTGTGGTTTCAAACATTAAAATTTTCCAGAAACAAAGTTAACGCTCCCTACTAACAGTAGTGTGGAAGCAAATTTAACCAAAATTATTAATTTTGGACTTTGAATAGCATTAGCTAGGAGATATAAGGACTGTAATACCGTGATTTCAAACACCCTGCTGGAGAATTATCGAAAGCACTAAGCAATTCCAGCTTGTTGTGGAACCTTCGAAATGGTTCAAGATAAGCTGACTTGAGTGAACAAAAGTTTCGCCCTAACATTTTGCGTCGAGATGCAGGTCAGAGGGTCAGTTAGGCGTGCAAGGTCATCTCGGCTGTGTAGGCGTTGGCTGTTTGGTATTTAGGGGACCCAAAGCCATTATTGGCCACGAAGTCGATAGTCGAACGTCAACAGATAGGCAGAAATAATAATATGAAGGTATAATACAATTTTGTAGCGCGTCCTAACCTTTCATGAACTCTCGAAGCAGGGGAAATGAACGCAATATGGCATAGCGCCTAATATGGATTTACATTGGATTTATCATACGCGTACTTGAGGCACATGCGCATCATGAATGTTGCTGCCATCTTCAGAGTTTAGTCATCAATTCTTCATCATTAATGAAAGGTGCTGTTGCACACTCATTATTGTGTCTATTAACTTTTATTATCTTTTAATTCCTTATATTAGGTATCTATCAACTTAATTTATTTTAGAAAAATTTGGAATGTACCAAAAATTTACCAAAATTATTCTGAAACAAGTTGGAGTTCTTTTGTTTCTTAATATGGCACATTTGAATGAACGTATTTCTTTATAAAATTTGAGGAAAACTGACTGTGGATATTAACAATACTACCATTTTGAAAAATTTGTGCATTATTAAGTGAGTTATTCAACATACGAGGCGTCGTAACTCACAGCCAGATTCGTAATTAATCAAAAACGCTGCAAATTATTACACAACGGTTTATTATTTTTATATAGATCACTCGTCTACAAATTCACCAACCATCCAATATGAAAAGAAAAAGAAAATAAATCAAAAAAATAAAAAAATCAAAAAACGCTGCAAATTATTACACAATGGTTTATTATTTTCTATATAGATCACTCGTCTACAAAATCACCATCCATCCAAGATAAAAAAAAAAATAAAAAAATAAAGAATAAAAAAAAATCGAAAAAATTTTTTAAAAAATCCAAATCACCAACCATCGATCGCATTTCGGTCAGCTCTAATTTGAACGGAGATTAGGCCTCTTTTGCGATTCACACTCGTGTATTGATTTATATACATACTAGCTGAAAAGCCTACTAAAAGCAGGCAAAGACGATTCCTCCGACTCTCCTCCCGCCACCCACTCCCTCCGACTCATTCCGCCTCTGACTCCTCTCGCCTCCGACTCCTCTCGCCTCCGACTCCTCCCGCCTCCGACTCCTCTCGCCTCCGACTCCTCTCACCTCCGACTCCTCTCGCCTCCGACTCCTCCCGCCTCCGACTCCTCTCGCCTCCGACTCCTCCCGCCCCCAACCCCTCAAGCCTCCAACTCTCCCCACTCCCACGACCCCTCCAACCCCTCCGTGCATACGTACGTACGGTTGGCGTTTTATATTATTAGATATATTTCAATTTAAACCCTTAAATTTTCGTAGGGATCGAACGGTTTGTCCTACAGAGCTCCGCGTGGTCTCAAAAAATTCTAAAAATTCTATAGAATCCTAAATTGAAGGAAAAACAATACCTTTATATCAAAATTTTTTTGAGTTAGGGCGTTTTCAAAATTTCAAAATTGATTTTGGAACCCTTAGAAGTGACCTACATCAACCAAAAGCTTCGGGGCACAACTAGATCCCAAATGGAGCCTACATACCAAATTTCATCAAAATCGGTCAATGCTAAGTGGCAAAAGTGCCAAAATCACCAACCATCCAATATGAAAAGAAAAAGAAAAAATAAAAATAAAAAAATTCCTCGTATCCATAACCCGATTATATAGATGATCAGATGCATAGTTGTTAATCTCAAAACACCAATCTCTAAGTACCTTCCACTACCCTCATAGGGGACCATCTACACGCTAATCTGGACAACCCTAGAAAATTTCATCAAATTCGGATGAAAAATTAAGTGAGTAGATGTATGTGATTGGATCAAAAAAATACTTAGCCTCGGCTGGGATTCGAACCCGCGACCCCTGGGGGACAGTTGAAGTTAAGGCTGTTACAAGTAATTCACGTTTGCGCATGCGCAGTCGCTTCTATCCGTCCGGGGATGATGATTTTCATAGGGGACCATCTAACTATTAGTCTGTAACATCCCTGAAAATTTCATTGAAATCGGGTGGAAAATGTAGACGTTATGGCCGTTACAAGGAATTCACGTTTGCGCATGCGTAGTCGCTTCTATCACTCCGGGGATGATGATTTTCGTAGGGGACCGTCTACACACCGACCCGCACAATCCCTGAAAATTTCATCAAAATCGGACAGTAACTTCGTATAGTTATGCGCGTTACAAGGAATTCATGACAGACACACAGACAGACAGACAGACAGACACACAGACACGGAACCAAAATTGTTCAGAAAGGTCTAAAACGCAAAACGCGAGTGGAAATTTTGATTTTGGAGAACTTTTTTTTTCGTCCTTGAAAAGTGAAAACAAAGCTTCCGCTACCTTGGTAGACTCGGAAGCAATAAAATAAAATAAATAAAAAATAAAAAAAATCAAGAAAAAAATCAAAATCACCAACCATCGATCGCATTTAGGTCAGCTCTAATTTGAACGGAGATTAGGCCTCTTTTGCGATTCACACTCGTGTTTTGATTTATATATATATATATATTTCAATATAAACCCTTAAATTTTCGTAGGGAGCGAACGGTTTGTCCTACAGAGCTCCGCGTGGTCTCAAAAAATTCTAAAAATTCTATAGAATCTTAAATTGAAGGAAAAACATTACCTTTATATCGAAATTTTTTTGAGTTAGGGCGTTTTCAGAATTTCAAAATTGATTTTGGAACCCTTAGGAGTGACCTATATCAACCAAAAGCTTCGGGGCACAACTAGACCCCAAATGGAGCCTACATACCGAATTTCATCAAAATCGGTCAATGCTAAGTGGCAAAAGTGCCGCGTACGGCGTACGGCGGACGGACGGCCAAATTATTATTCGATTTTTGGATTCCACGTACCTTGAAACGTAAACCATCAAATTTTGAGGGGGTGTTAAAATTTTTTTTTCTTGGTCGATTCCAAAGGTTCAATATTGAAAATAATAAACCAAAATACCACTAAAGAGTGGTAATGGAATATTATAGTATGGACTATCGTTGCCTGATGATGACCACATGAGATTTTGGTTTATTATTTTCAATAATGAACCTTTGGAATCGACCAAGAAAAAAATTTTAACACCCCCTCAAAATTTTATGGTTCACGTTTCAACGTGAAATCCAAAAATCGAATAAAAATTTGGCCGTCCGTCCGCCGTACGCCGTACGCGGCACTTTCCCCACTCAGCATTGAAAGATTTTGATGAAATTTGGTATGTAGGCTCCATTTGGGGATTAGTGGTGCCCACAAGATTTTGGTTGATGTAGGTCACTTCTAAGGGTCCAAAAATGAATTATGAAAACGCCCTAACTCAAAAAATTTTGATATAGAGGTATTGTTTTTCCTTCAATTTAAGATTCTTTAGAATTTTTAGAATTTTTTGAGACCACCCGGAGCTCTGTAGGACAAACCGTTCGCTAAGTGTTTATATTGAAATATATATATAAATCAAAACACGAGTGTGAATCGCAAAAGAGGCCTAATCTCCGTTCAAATTAGAGCTGATCGAAATGTAATCGATAGTTGGTGATTTTGATTTTTTTTTTTTAATTTTTTTTTTTTGATTTTTTTTTTTTTCTTTTTTATTGGATAGTTGGTGATTTTGTAGACGAGTGATCTATATAGAAAAATAATAAACCAATGTGTAATAATTTGAAGCGTTTTTGCTTCCGAGTCTACCAAGGTAGCGGAAGCTTTGTTTTCACTTTTCAAGGTTGAAGAAAAAAATGTCTCCAAAATCGAGATTTCTACTCACGTTTCACGTTTCAGACCTTTCTGAACAATTTTGGTTCCTTGTCTGTCAGTCTGTATGTATGTCTGTGTATCTGTCATGAAATCCTTGTAACCGGCATAACTATCCGAAGTTATTGTCCGATTTCGATGAAATTTTCAGAAATTGAGCTGGTTGGCATGTAGACGGTCTCCTATGAACATCATCACCCCCAGACTGATAATAGCCACTGCGCATACCCAAACGTGAATTCCTTGTAATAGCCATAATTTCCATATTTTTCATCAGATTTCGATGATATTTTCAATAATTATGCGGATTAAGTTGTAGATGGTCTCCTATAAAAATCAAGGCCTTAAAATTGACAGTAGCCTCTGAGCATGCGCAAACGTAGAATCCTTGTAACAGCCATGACACTTACATTTTTCATCCGAATTTGATGATATTTTCTAGGATTGTTCAGATTGGCGTGTAGATAGTCCCCTATGAACATCATCCCCCCTCCACCAGACTAACAGCAGTTGCTGCGCATGCGCAAACGTCAATTCCTTGCCACAGCCATAACTTCCACATTTTCCATCCGATTTCGACGAAATTTCTCAGGATTGTTCAGATTAGCGTGTAGATGATCCCCTATGAGGGTAGTGGAAGGTACTTAGAGATTGATGTTTTGAGATTAACTGCTATGAATCGGATCATCTATACAATCGGGTTATGGATACGAGGAAGCTACGTGCCACACCCACTTGGCAGACGTTTTCATTATAGAAGAGGGCAAGCCCTTAGTCACTTAGATTAGAGAAAGCTCGACTTATGTATAGGTACTGTATTGTACTTATAAATACTTTTTTTCAAACCTCTGTGAAAGCCATTTCCAACACTTAGTCAACTCTAAAGACTCGAAATTCCAACCTACATCAAGAGGACAAAAACCCGGAAAATAAGATGTATGCCATACTGGGGCACTATCCCGAAGCTGCTGACAAACAATAAAAAGTAGTTACGGGTGGTATTAACGATTTCTTGTTTCTTTTTATGTTTCGTGGCTCTTACTGTTGATGTGCTCGTGATAATTTTGAAATGCAATTGTCTTTGGGTAGAAAATGATCGTGACAAAGTTATTGATGTATTCGGAAAATCACATTTTTGAAGAAACCCTAAGGAGACTTTCCTCATCTTGAGGCTAAACCATATCAACATAGGAAATTTAACATGAACAGAAAGGCCGACAAACACGGAACCAAAACAGTCAAAGAAGCTTTGGAACGCAGAATGCCAGATAAAACTTTGATTTTGCTGAAACCAAATTATTCGACCTACTACACAAATATGAAGTTACCCCATTAAGTGAAATGAGCATTGATTCAGAAAAAAACTGAAATTATTTCTCAAATATTCACTTAAGAGAAGTTTGGACTCTTTGTAATAACTTCATAAGCGGTAAATTAGAAGTCTACCTTCATTCTTCAACTCTAAATGGTACCAGCGAATTATGTTGATCGACCCAACAAACAAACCACGTCAATATATTGGGACTGGGGTAAACTGAAAATTCATCACCTCCTTCGCCGAGCTTTCGGTATATTTATTACCTTCTTCAGGGCTTGACGGATGTTTTATTTAGTGACCACATAACATGATCCAAGTTGTTATTCTCCATAAGCTGTTAGTCTTGTTTTTGTCTCCCATGCCGCTAGAAATGTTATGGTGGATAAAGGTGAGGGGGGGGGGGGTCACTATTTCTTGCCTAAAGTAATGAATAAATTACATCGAGTGAAACAGTTTTATCGCTTACCAACTGGTTTAACTGATCTAATGCTTATCCAATGGGACGTCCCCTGGTTTTGTCGTTATTATTGTTCTGTATTGTTGTGTTTTCATTAATTTTTCATTTTACCATAAAATTTTATCTTCCATAATTTTGGTTTATTATTTTCAATAATGAACCTTTGGAATCGACCAAGAAAAAAAAATTTTAACACCCCCTCAAAATTTGATGGTTTACGTTTCAAGGTACGTAGAATCCAAACATATTGTTTAGTAATGCATGCATTCCAGGGGACGTCCCATTGGATAAGCATTAGATCAGTTAAACCAGTTGGTAAGCGATAAAACTGTTTCACTCGATGTAATTTATTCATTACTTTAGGCAAGAAATACTGACCCCCCCCCCCCACCATTATCCACCTTAACATTTCTAGCGGCATGGGAGCCTCGAATCTGAAGAGCATTTTAAAATCCATGATCTACGATACCCAACATGCGAATTCGAGTTACCCCCCCCCCCCCCCACCTCCCCAACGCCAACAATGGTGCCAGTCTGGCACCAAAGCGGAAATACGTCGTAACATTGAACTTTCATCTGTTAGTTTTGGTAGGCAGTCCGTCGAAGTTCACATCCGTATTCAAGGTGAAACACAAAAAAAAAACCACGAAATAAGCGGTTTATGGCATCATGGCACCATGGTGGCACCACTATTAGTTCCATGGTGGTAAGAGAATAATTCATGAAAATCCGGAGGTATAATGAGAATTTTTCCTCAATTTCAAAGCTTGGGTACAATTAGTAAGTAGTAAAGGAACCAAAATATTGAAAAATCGGATATTTTGAGAATATTATCCCCCCACTCACCCCCTCCCCTTGCGAATTTTGGTACTCTGGTAAAATCATGTACAACTCGGAAGTTATTTGAGTCAAACAAAAAAAGAAACACGCAAATCGGTTGGAAATTGAGGCCTGGGCAGAGTTTACAAGATTATGCACGCAAACGCACGTTTTTTAAGCATTAACCCCCCCTTTCCCCCCTTAAAAAGCAAAATCCAAAATTCCGGCGCCGTAGTGCACAACTAGATAGTATTACGCGTCAAACGAAAAAAGAACCACGAAAATCGTTTGAGAACTAAGGCCTGGGCAGAGTACACAAGATTATGCCCAAAAACGCACGTTTTTCGAGCATTAACCCCCCCTTTCCCCCCCTTAAAAGGCAAAATTCGAAATTCCGGCGACGTAGTGCACAACTAGATAGTTTTCCGCGACGAACAAAAAAAGAACCAGGAAAATCGGTTGAGAACTAAGGCCTGTGCAGAGTACACAAGATTTTGTTACACACACACATACACACATACACACACACACACATACACACACACACACACACACAGACATACACCTATGGTTTTTTTTCGCGGATTTGGATTCAGAATGGTCTAAAACGGATTACTGTGTGGTTATTTTTTTTCTGTTGAGTGTTGTCCAACTTTACCCCAGATCGATCGCATAAGGACGCCCAAGTCTTACTGTGGGACGTCCTAAAAATCGAATAAAAATTTGGCCGTCCGTCCGCCGTACGCGGCACTTTTGCCACATAGCATTGACCGATTTTGATGAAATTTGGTATGTAGGCTCCATTTGGGGTCTAGTTGTGCCCCGAAGATTTTGGTTGATGTAGGTCACTTCTAAGGGTTCCAAAATCAATTTTGAAATTTTGAAAACGCCCTAACTCAAAAAATTTCGATATAAAGGTATTGTTTTTCCTTCAATTTAAGATTCTCTAGAATTTTTAGAATTTTTTGAGACCACGCGGAGCTCTGTAGAACAAACCGTTTGCTCCCTGCGAAAATTTAAGGGTTTATATTGATATATATATATGTATGTAAATCAAAACACGAGTGTGAATCGCAAAAGAGGCCTAATCTCCGTCGAAATTAGAGCTGACCGAAATGCGATCAATAGTTGGTGATTTTGATTTATTTATTTTTTTTTTTTTTATTATTTTTTTTTTTTATTAGGTATTATTATTATTATTATTATTATTTTTTTTTTTTGATTTTTTTTTTCCTTTATATTGGATGGTTGGTGATTTTGTAGACGAGTGATCTGTATAGGAAAATAATAAACCATTGTGTAATAATTTGCAGCGTTTTTTCATTTTTTAAATCCTTCGCCGGATGGAGGCTTCAGAGCCATCTCCTTCCTGGCAGCCCAATACTTTTTACTTTTATTCCTCCAAATGGAGTCGTCCTTAGTTCGTTTCGGTAGTAAAAGTCTTGAGCATTGGTCGATGTGGCTGGCGTCCATTACAGAGTTGGAGCTGCACAGGGGGCAGATTTGGGACGGGGAAACACCAATGCTAAGCAGATGGCTCTATACGAAGTCCTGGCCAGTAGTCATTCTAAAGCATAATTCTGCAAGTTCGCTGGGATAGATTGCGAGATGATGGGTTCCCACTGCTTTTCGGAGGCTGCATCACGGGGGTAATGCTGCTCAACCTCTGTACAACTAACGTTTTCTAAACAAAACTTAGCCGTCACTAAACACATACAGGTGCCCCCCAGTGACGCCAACTGAGCAGCACAGTCGCCAAGTATAAGCAGCCCAAATCTTCTATAATTATGGTGGTGCCTCCACCCTTTCTTCTTATGTTGACGTTTGGTGGTTTCACTAAATATAACATCCTTCGAGCCCTGAAGAAGGTAATAAATTTACCGAAAGCTCGGCGAAGAAGGTGTTGAATTTCCAGTTGACCCCAGTCCCAACTAAATGGTACCTGTTGTACTTATACTCAGCTTGTACGATCTCCACCTGGCATAGTTAACACTGTGTAACGTGGGAGAAAAGCTCCTTGTTATTCAGCTTGTACGATTATAATAACCAGTCCGTATAATGGTCACCCCGCATATTATCCATCCTGTGGATGCAGTCTCCTTCTGCCATACTATTTGCCCATTTCCTTCGGAAATCTTTTACTGGCCACCTATTTGGCAGACCGTACACAGACACTGTCCACTCCCGTGGAAGTCGTAACATTTTCGTATCGTTCAAGTTTTTGAAAATGATTACCCATGTCAAATTGTGATTGAGCGGAGTGGGTTAACGTTATATTCCTCCATAAATTTTATAGGTAAGTCATTCTCCATGACAAGAGCTCTAGTATAATTAAGACTACGTGACGTTTTCAACTGGGCGGCTCCCGGCCACACTTAGCCGACTTGTATCACCCCAGAGGCACACAAAGAGCCTGATGATGGAAGGTTGCATTCATGAGATGGCTAAATGTTAAGGTCAAACTCATGAATCTCCGGGTTTGACATCAAGTCCCACTCATGAATTGAGCCCCTTCTTGACACACATATCGCTCCTAACGTTTTCTGCGGTTTCTGGGGCGTCGATCACGAGACCTTGGTATTGTAACATTGGGAAGGTGCTCAAGAGTGATGTGATTGTATGATTTTCGCTGCTCCTGAGTTAGTCTGCACCCGCAAGGCATTCATTAGGTTGACTCAGCGGAATAATGATATCGCTCGACGATATTTTTTGCCGAGTCAATTTTAATCCTGGTTTTTTAGGCAGAAAATGAGTAAAAAAGGCCGAGAGAGATATCAAAATATAGTCCAAGGAGACTTCTTGGCATTGATAAGCCAGGAACAATCAAACTCGACATATTTTTTCTGTTATGAACCAAATAGTTACACGTCTTCTAACTCACTCTAGTTTCTCACTATCAAAGGTTTCAACAATTGTACTCGCATAAAAAAGTCTACCAAGTGTTGTGGCACATAGCTTCCAAGGGTCCATAATCCAATCGTAAAGATGATCCGATGCATAGCAGTTAATCTTAAAACATCAATCTATAAGTATACTGCTGTACCCTACACTCTACACGTCAATCCACACAATCTCTGAATATTTCTTCGGAATCGGATAGAAATGTAGAAGTTATGGCTGTTTCAAGAAAATTCACGATTGCGCATTCGCAGAGGTTAATACCAGTTTGGGGGCCAATTTTTTCATAAGGGCCCATCTACACCCCAATCCACAAAATCCATGAAAATGTCATCTAAATCAGATGGGAAATGTAGAAGTTATGACTGTTACAAAGAATTCACATTTGCGCATGCGCAGTGGTTACTTGCAGTTCATTGGTGATTATTTACACGCCAATTTGAACAACCCTGAAAAATGTCAACAAATTCGGATGAAAACTGTAGGTGTTATGGCAGTTACATGGGTTTTACGTTTGCGCATGCGCCGAGGCTACCATCAGTCTATCAGTGATGGCAATGATTTCATAAGTGTCCATCTACAACCCGATCCGCAATTTCATCTAAATCGGACAATAACTTCGTACAGTTTTCCCCGACACAAGGATTTCATGATAGATACACAGACAGACAGACAGACACGAAACCAAAACTGTTAAGGAAGGCCTAAAACGTAAAATTCGTGAAAATTTTGATTTCAGAGAACATTTTTTTGACCTTGAAAAGTGAGAACAATGGTTCCGCTACTTTGGTAGACTCGGGAGTAAAATTGAATTTTGCAATTCAGATTCAAACCTATCTGAAAAATTTCCGTCCCGTGTCTGTCGGAAGAAAATCCCTTTTGGTTTATTATTTTCAATAATAAACTTTTGGAATCGACCAAGAAAAAAAATTTTTAACCCCCCTCAAAATTTGTTGGTTTACGTTTCAAGGTACGTAGAATCCAAAAATTGAATAAAAATTTGGCCGTCCGTCCGCCGTACGCCGTACGCGGCACTTTTGCCACTTAGCATTGACCGATTTTGATGAAATTTGGTATGTAGGCTCCATTTAGGGTCTAGTTGTGCCCCGAAGATGTTGATTGATGTAGGTTACGTCTAAGGGTTGAAAAATAAGGTTTGAAATTTTGAAAACACCCTAATTCAAAAAGTTTTGATATAAAGGTACTGTTTTTCCATCAATTTAAGATAGCATTGAATTTTTAGAATTTTTAGAGACCACGCGAAGCCCTGAAGGACTAACCGTTCGCTCCTTACGAGAACTTAAGGGTTGGACTTACGATAAATCAGAAACACGAGTGTGAATCGCAAAAGAGGCCTAATCTCCGTTCAAATTTTAGCTGACCGAATAGAAATGCGATCGATGTTTTTCTTCGTGTTGGTTGGTGGTAACAATGGCAAAGCCGTGTTCTTTGCAGGTGAGTGATCTATATAGAAAAATAATAAACCTTCGTGTAATAATTTGCAGCGTTGTTTGGCCAACCTTGAAAAGTGAAAACAATGTTTCCGCTGCTTTGGTAGACTCGGGAGTAAAAGCGAATTTTGCAATTCAGATTCGAACCTTTCTGATAAATTTTCCGAAGAAAATCCATTTTTTGAAGTTTGGAGCCTAAACCCGAAAACCTACCGCGTTTGAGAAATGTTACGGAATATTAGGACTAACTACTCGTATTTAGACTGACTGATAACTCGTAGCTAAAATTAATTTCACTCAAACGAATCCGCTACCACCAGTCTAACAACCATGCAGCCCTGAAAGGACTCAAGGATCTTACCCAAAATCCTTACCCTCAGGATCTTGCCTTTCCTCAAAATTCCATCAAAATTTAACAATGTCTTCGTATTTTTAATTTTGCAATAAAATAGGAGTTTTTGTTTCGAATAGACAAACACAGAACCAAAACGGTTCATCCTCGCGTTGTAGAACGCAAAATCATCACAAATGAGAATAAAATGTTTGATTTTGAAGGACCAAGATTTTGTAAACTGCTACATGAATACAAAATATAATATATATATTGATAGTAGAAAAGTTACAACGTTCAAAATTCGCGATTATCTTTTTCAATGATGATGTAAGTACGACTTTTACTAGAGCTTTTTTCTCCTCAAAGATTCACAGGTTGATCACCAAAAATGATCACTTCAACGGTTTTGCAACGGATCGGCAAGTTGACGAGTGACATGTAGTGTTTACTATAACTTGAGACGTTCTATTGTGCAAAGTGACATCCTCGACCTCCGCGCCCCAACTCGCCCCTGGACGACCCTGAGTCGTCCGCCCAGTTCCGGATGTCCCAGATCTCACAAGGATTATGCAGAGTGACTAATCTCTCGAGAAATAGGCTCTAAATATTCTACCGATTCCGAGAACACATTTAGGCCTGATGCAAGGGTATTTTTTCAGAGTGGTTTTCTATTTTGGTTTAATGGTCAGGTCTTGGAACGGTCTTGTCTTCATACCAAACGAATTCAAGTAGTATATCAATAGTATAGTACCTAGTATCGCGATGCCAAGCACGAGAAACTATATAGTTCTGATACGACGGATTTCTTACTTCATAAATCTCCAGGCCCTTCTGAAATATTTCGTTCTAAATTAAATCATAGACTGAACTTTATTCATTACGTTTCCATAGTAACTCAAACAATAATAATAATAATGAAGTCTCCAATCCTACACTACTCCCCTCATCCTTTCTTCTCCTTCCTCTTCCAACCTTCTCAGCTCTTCCATGTCATCGACTGCTCCTTCTCGTATTCGTAGTTGGTCTGCATGCTTTCTCTTCAGTATGCCTCCTGTTCGTACCTCATAAGAATAAGGTCCGTTTCGTTTCTCCACTCTCCCAGCTCTCCAATCCCGGTTAATATCGTTTTTCACCAAAACATCTTCCCCTTCATCAAAAAATCGTCCTTTCTTCTGACCATCTTACTGCACCTGCTGCTTCCACATCTTTCTTTCCATCTGTTTCCGCACATTCGGTTTTAAGTTGAAATATTGTTGAGAATCGACGTCCAAAGAATAGCTCAGCTGGGGCTCTACCTATGGTCTTCTGAGGCCCGTTACGATAACTAAATAACACGTTTTGCAAAGCTAATAAGGGATCCCTAACTTCTTGTTTCGTGGCCTGGTAATGCCTCTTCAATGTCCTTATCAATCTTTCAACCAGCCCGTTGCCTCTCGGGTGGTACGGCGTAGTTATTTATGTGTCGAATTGCATTTCGCTTAAAAAATTCCTCCTTCTCACCAGAAATCTACATCTCTCCATTTCTCTAATCAACCTAGGGTAGTGAAATTCAGCTCACAGTCTCTTGAAAACCACGAAAAGTGTATTAACCAGATGAGTTGTTTGATAAAGCTTTTCCTCTCGTCATAATAGCTGTTCTTTCTCGTATTTTCTCCCATGCTGAGATTCAAATTACGACCTCTCGGAGACCGTATCGTAAAATTTCGAGAAGTGAAGAAAAATCAAATCAACTGCAGAAACTAACTTCACTCCTGTTCATCCTTCAGAAGGTACTGCACTTTGATGACCACTAGAAGATGCTGCGAAAAAATTAGGAAGACGGATCAGCTGTACTTCTCATCAAATTCTTGTGCCTACCAGCCTCCTCTGCCGTTTGCTCTAAACCGGCTTTCACGGAACTTGGTACGTAGGTCAGGTTAGGAGATGTGGAGCGCATGTGCGCAGAAACCCAAGGCAGTTTATTATTCAAGCAACAAGTCAACAAAAATTAGGTAGTATCACTTGCGTTTCGCGGACTTTCTGAAAAATTTTGGTTCCGTGTATGTATGCTTGTGGTCAATCAGTACAGCCTTTGTGCGGGTTCGCCCCTAGATGATCTATGAATTTCGTCACCTTCGAACGAATAGTAGGTAGTTTCAACCCCAGCGGCCAATTAATTAATTTTTAAAAAATTCGGTTAGATTAAATTTTCAAAAACATTTTTTTAATGCTTGATTTTGAAAAACCTTGTCAAAAGAGAAAATTTTGGACATTTATTTTTATTTTTTATTTTTATTTTTATTTTTTTTCAGTAAAGATTGGTAGTCTTGTATTCATCTTAGTAGAGAGGTTCCAATGCACTATAAATCTAACTACAGGTAACAGGGAGAAGGCGCAGAGAATGCAAAACTGGCAAGACGCTTAGGTCGAGCGGACTGCATATTTCGAACGATTCCTCCTAAATACGAGACTCGACTTCTTCCAATGAATAAAACTGAACGAAATAACTTCAAAACAATTGAGATGTCAGTCACTTTTTTTTCAAAATCTGTGGGTTTTACTAATTAGAGCAAAACGGGATATCCTCAACAGGTTATTAAATGGTGATAAATCGACGTTGATGAAAATCTTGGAGTTGAATCGATTTTTGACCATTACGAATTAATTAGTTAACGGGGTTGACCTACATTCCAGCGACAAAACGAACTTCGGTATTGAGGAAGGAAACTGCCATGAACCAGTACCACCAATTCATCAACTGCTTTTCAATACCAACCCACAAATAAATACTTAAGACACATTGTAACCGTCTAATTCTTCGTGATCGAAAATGCTGGATCACCTGCTCTATTGTGATGTCACCCACAGAGCTACAGAACAACTTGAGGTGTGCTGCCACCCCAAGAATGGGCGCATTTGTAACTGTCACCTGATCCTCGCATTTCTCTCATACCTGACCTGTCGATCTCGAGATAATGAAATTTGAATATAAAATACTCATTTGTAACCCACTTGACAAAAAAAGAACAAAATGTGCCGAGTCCTTGATCGAGTATGAGCGCGCCTACAAATCAGCCAAGGGCGGTTTTTTACTTCAAAACTTTGGGTTCCTCGTAGGTAACACAAAATGCCCTTCGGTTTTGTTCATTACTTTTCCCCATAAACCCTGTTTTTTTTACTGGATTCATTAAATGAGTGAATAAGCACCAGAAAAACAGGATGCATAAAACTTTTTTAGCGAAAAATGGAGTGAGGTAAGGTCACTAGGTGGCATAATTTGACCTCAGTTTGAAGACTACAAAAATTTCTTATCGTCTGAAGAATGACAAACACAATCATGGAAATCGGTATCAAACTAATTTTGAGCAATAAAAGCAATTTTCGCTTTGGCATTTACAGAGTCCACAAAAACGTGTACTGCAACCTAGGTAGGTATCTAACTAAATCATAGTGAAGAAATTATCAGCAATTATTTGGGTTTATTCTTCTTTACTGAACGTAAAATGTTTATATTCGTGCAGCAAGTCAATCAAATTTGGAACAACTGCATGAAAACACTCATTAGCACTAATTGTACTATGAAAATGTAGACGTTGAGAAATTGGTGTTAACCTACTCTAAAATGGAATAAACATGAAAAGTTGCCTATCTATGATGTTCAAAACTTTTCAAAATCGCAAAATTTAACAAACATTAGTGTTATTGTATTGCAGTTCCTAGTTTAGGAGAGAACAGATAATTCGGCTTTAGAACTGCACGTGAGTGGGGAATGTGGATCATAAAATTCAGTTTTGAGGGAGCTCAGATCAAAGTTCATGACGTTTCATTTCTAGGTTATATTATTGAAAAATAACTAACATAAACTGCACCGCTGAAAATAATCAGAGCAAGGCGCCAAGAACTCGAATTGACATTATTTTCAATTAAGTTCAATTAACTACAAAAGTTATAGTGAATCTTCACAAACTTTTCGAGAAAAAAAGTACCTACCACTCAAACGTTTGTCAAGTTGGTGTAGCTTTCTCGAATACATTAAATGATTGAATAAATAATCCGGTAGGAGGTCATCAGAATTCAGAACTACCAACTGATCTGAGATAGGGCAAAATCAGATAATTACTGAGGAGAAAGAATAATTTGAATGTAGGTGTATTCATGTTTGTGAAAGCTGCATGCAATTAGGTAATAAATCTGATTCAATAAAATTATTCCCCAGACCACCACCAAGGCACACCATCACCAGAATTTATTTTTGCTCAAGAGCAATGTCTACTGATGATCCTATCACGATCGGGGATCTGTAAAATCCCAGGAAAATTCATCTAAATTGGATACTTTGTAAGTGTTGGAGAAGAATTATTGATGGCTCTCATCACCCCCTCTAGCGGGAGTGGTTGTAAACATCCATTCCCTTCTCTCTCCATATTTTCCGCTTTCCAAGCAACAAGTCGCTCCCCAAAACCACCGTTTTTAGCTCATAATATCGCCACAAACCACCCTTTTGTATAATTTTCGTTGCCAATTGGATATGGGAAAAGGCAAGGTTATTGTTTAGTTATTTCGTACGAAAATTTCCCTCCCATAATAAATTCTCGCAAGTTTGGTTAGAGCTCTGCCAGTCCAAGCCTTCCTTTGATTACCTACCTTCTGCTGGATCTTCAGGACGCCAACCCTAGTCGGATCACCACCTCCGGAGGCCCCTGAGTTAAACGCAGCGCTGCAAAAAGGCACAGAACAACCATATCTTCGATTTTCCTTCATTTTCTCTTCTCGAGTCTACTCGCGTTTTGTCCTCTTTTACCTAAACCATTACCGACCCGATCCAAACCACAAATTTAAGTTAATTCAATTTAACTGTGAGTTTTGTTTGTTACAAGGATTCACGTTTGTACAAGCGCAAACGATGATCCGGGAACAATGGAATACATCATAGGTAACCTCCAATATCAAATAATTGAACTGTTACTTCCTAAAAGCCCAATAAAAGGATTTTTGTCCGCGCATGCGCAGGAGCTTCCAATGGTCCAATCACGACAAAATTCTTAGGAGACCATTCACACTCTGACTCGCTCTATCCCTGAATTTAATCGAAATCAAACTGAAACTTCGCAATCTATTCCCCTGAGAGCAACAACGTCAAAACAATATCTGCTCGATATAAATCTACCACAAAGGATTAATATGTCAAGTTAGTCAGATAAAAACCGGTAGAACGACAAGGTGGAGGCCACAATGATTTCAACTCGGCGCTCGTTGCTCAAACTTCTAATGATCTCTCGTGCCTTCGCCTGGAAAATGGGAACGAAGTAAGATCGGTAGGAACTTGAGGCAGTCACTCAGCGCCGTGTCATAAATTCGAATCAGTTTTTTTTTGCGATTGCAACTTCGTTTAACCCTCTCTACCCTGTAGTTCCTTATTATACAACTCCGTGTGGGCAGTCTGAAGTCTTTGCACAACAATGGGACGAGACCCACGCGTCCGCTAAGGGTTAAGCTTATTTGTACCGCTACGAATTTGCAAACGAAATTGATGGACTTTCCCAGAAAGTTGAGGCATTGCTGTATTATTTTCACAGTTCACAGTACTAGGAAAACTGCACGTTATGCTCGAAGATGTTGAGCTCGAAATACCGTGCTCAAATAGTCAAATCTTACATCACCCGCAGTCTAGGTACTGAATTTCAGCTTATCAATAAGAACAGGAGGAAACTCATAATGAGCTTTCCTATCTGACTTTATCCCAGTCATTTCCAGTGTTCGACTAAATTTCATCGCTCTTGATTGGACTGGAAGATAGTTTAATTATTCAAATAGCTGATCTGGCCTCCTCCGAGTCTGCGTTACCAGTGGAAACGGAGAGGATGTGTAGCAAATTATAGTTCTTGATCATGTACAGATGGGAGTTTCAGAATGTATCTCGATCGATTTCAGAGGTCAAGAACTGGCAAATCACCAAGCTGAACTGTTAGTAACTTCCTTTGGACTGTCTACTAACTAGCATCCCTCTGGGAAGTACAATAGAGAAGTAAGCTGTTGACTCTTTTAGTCATTACAATGCATTGACAAAAGTTCCTTTACCTAATAGCAATATGGCGAATTTCAAAATGTGTTTAACTGTTTTACAATGCATTAACAAACTTAGCAAAATATACCAACCATCTTGACTCAACAAAAGTTGTCGAGACTTTTCCAGGTGCTCTAAGTACCGCTTTTCAAAATTCCTCAAAAAATTAAAATTTAAAAACCATTGAGATTATGATTGTTTACAAATTCAACTAGTGTAGTAGTGAGAAGACTAGGTAATTAGGAGAAATTGAATGTTTAAAAAAGACGAGCAATTTTTGGCCAAGAGAAAGCTTTTGCCTGATAAGCTTCTGATACTTCTTTCAAAAAACACCTAGAAATGAATATTGTTGAAAATAAAAAAACGTCTGCCAAGTTGGTGTGGCACATAGCTTCCTCGTATCCATAACCCAATTATGTAGATGATCCGATACATAGTAGTTAATCTGAAAACACCAATCTCTAAGTACCTTTCACTACCCTCATAGGGGACCATCTACACGCTAATCTGGACAATCCTAGAAAATTTCATCAAATTCGGACGAAAAATGTAAGTGCGGTAGTGATTGGATCAAAAAATTTCTTATTTTATCTAGGAGTCGAACCTAGGACTCCTGGGTAGGAGTCCAGAGCATTGCTATTTGATCTACAAAGGGGTTGGAAGAATGGGGTTTGAGATCCTCAGGTCACACGCGACTGTTACGGCTGTTACAAGGATTTTACGTTTGCGCATGCGCAGAGGCTACTGTACATTTTAAGGCCTTGATTTTCATTGGGGACCATCTACAACCTAATCTGCGTAATCCCTGAAAATTTCATCGAAATCGGATGGAAAATGTAGAAGTTATGGCTGTTACAAGCAATTCACGTTCGCGCATGCGCATCGGCTACTATTAATCCGGGGGTGATGCTTTTCATAGGGGACCATCTAAACACTAATTTGTAACATCCCTGAAAATTTCATTGAAATCGGATGGAAAATGTGGAAGTTACGGCCGTTACAAGGAAATTCACGTTTGCGCATGCGCAGTCGCTTCTATCAGTCCGAGGATGATGATTTTCATAGGGGACCGTCTACACACCAACCCGCACAATCCCTGAAAATTTCATCGAAATCGGACAATAACTTCGTATAGTTATGCGCGTTACAAGGAATTCATGACAGACACACAGACAGACAGACACACAGACAGACAGACACGGAACCAAAATTGTTCAGAAAGGTCTAAAACGCAAAACTCGAGTGAAAATTTTGATTTTGGAGAACTTTTTTTTTCGTCCTTGAAAAGTGAAAACAAAGCTTCCGCTACCTTGGTAGACTCGGAAGCAATTATACGTTGAATCAGTTCGGCAAAATAATGAAGCTGTAAGTAATACCTCCAAGAATATAAATCATTGATTAAATGTTGTCAGAGCACCATCATACCTTGTCATTCCTTTCTCATCCCCAGAGTTACATACTTTGAAAGTTTTAATCAAGCAGGACGGTTTAGGATCACGTTTCCCTGTAATTAAAGATTCAAAAACATGTTGCCGTCCACTTGAGCAAAATTGGGTGAAACTCGACTATTATGATTTTTTCCTGTATTATTGGTGCACCAACGTGTGTATTACATCGTTTTATCAATAGGTACTTGATAATTTAGGTACTAGAAGGTCGCCTGTGGGTAGGATCGGCCCTGCAAAGGAATTCCATAACCCCAGATCATTACGAATGCGGCTTGCAAGCGTTCAACTCAAGGACCTCCTCCGATTGTGTCATTATGGGCTGTCACATTCCATTACGAAGGATTAAGAAAGGAAGAATATTCCGTTCGAGGAGACAAACGAGTAATTAACTGCATCGAGTCAACTGGAGCCACACGTTGGCGACTTCACGCACGAGTTTCCTCCAAGCCTGAAACTGTCGTAACTCAATGTGGGGGGGCTTGCAAAGATTTGACGCCTCTTCGCTTCCTTGAGGTACAGGGAAATTCTCCCGTTCGAAAGGTGAATAGCTGAGTCATGCCGTACAGCTTAAAATTTCGTCATTCATAAACATTTGTCTTTTTTTGAAAATTTAAGGGAACCCAGCAGTAAAAAATTGACGAAATTTTCGATTTTTTGTTTTGTCATTAAAATGTTCATTATTGAAATACGCACAAAATGGTGTATTTTTTTTTTTTTTTTTTTTTTTTTTCAATTTTGTTCAAAAGAACAGGTAGAAATATGCTCTTGAAGTTGGAAAAAGCAACGAAACACCAGAGAAAAAAACGGGAGAAAAATCGAACTGACAATACCAAAACTGCAAAAAAGATAATGAACCTGAAGAAATTAACCTTATTCCTAATTCTTCTTCACTTTCTATAATTTTCTTTGTTTGAGATACGTTTTGTCAAGTTCTCAGAAAAAGTGCTTTCCTGTAAAATCACGTTTTTGGACTTTCTTGCCCCTGTTTCTCTGTAATGGTTGAAGTTGTCTTGTTTCCCCGATTTTCCCTCAAAACTTCTATACTTGAACTCTACTTTAGTCGGATGGTTTCTCAAAATTTCAACTATAAGGTTTAAAAATAATTTTTTGAAATTGAAAAAATTCAGACAAAAAACGGAATTTAAAAAAAAATCATACCTAAGCTATAAATAGATATTTTCAAAATCCATCCGACTAAAGTGATGACGATTACCTATAATATAATCCCCTGGATCTAGAACACGGTTCAGTCTATTGACATGAAATTTTTCCAATGGGTAGTATATATTATGTACTAGTACTAGTACCCACTAGTACGAACGGCTGGGTTCCCTTAAACGCAATACTGGCACATATCTGAACTAAAAAAGCCCCTTGTAACCATAATGCTTGGAATTAACTTTCATGATCAGCAGCACTAAAAACCCTTTAGGAATCAAATTTCATCCCCATCTTCAAATTCAACGATTTTGGCCAGATTTTTGAAACCATAATTTCTACGTTTTTCTTTTCAACAATATTAATTCATCCTGTTGGTTAAATGCGGTTCCACATTCTTCTGTACCTATGTTTTAAAGATTTTGGTTTATTACTTTCAATAATAAACTTTTGAAATCGACCAAGAAAAAAAAATTTACCCCCCCCTCTCAAAATTGTTTGGTTTACGTTTCAGGGTACTTGAAATCCGAGAATCGAATACAAATTTTTTCGTCCGTCCACTGTACGCGGCAGTTTCCTCAGTTCCCATGGACAGATTTTGATTAAATTTCGTATATTGCCCTATTTGGAGTCTATTTGTGCCCCGAAACTTTTGGTTGATGTGTTGGGTTGAAAAATAAGGGTTAAAATTTTGAAAACACCCTAGCTCAAAAATTTTGAAATATAGTTTTTTCATCAAAAAATCAAATTTGAAATAGTGTTGAATTTCTCTGAACTTTTCCTAGCATCTCTTTCTGAGCGGGAGTGGTCTATCTTAGGAGGTCATGAAGCGGTTCCAATTATGATGTGTTCCAATTTATTGACGAGTGAATTATAGGCAGTTGCATCTATTTGCAGTGTTTTGAAGCGGAACCTCAATGAAGGAAATCCGACAGGTTTCAACACCGATATGTGCTATCAGGGCTGAGACTGCAATCAACATAAGCTGAGGTGTGGAACGATTCTCGATTAGCCAACTGCAGCTCGGGGACCTCCTTATAGGTTGAGGGGTACACAGACAAGGTGAATAGAAACGAATAGGTAAAGTCTCGTATTGTGAGGGTATCGGTAACCCCGTCCGTGGAGCAGATAAGGTGACGAGTAAATCATACCGGGTCTCGCAGGGGGGACTCAGGGAATGTCAAAGCAATTCAGATCAGGGCTGGAGGAGCGTTGCAGTGCTATTTCAAGGGTCAAAAGGCCGACCTACGCCCTCTTCTACCTCCGCAATTCGCCATTGGCATGAATGGAGCGTCGAGTAGGTACCTGAAGATACCTTATCAACGATCAGATGTGAGTAGGTCGTTCAATACGTATCGAGCAAATTAAATCAATTATTTCGTATAGGAGCTGGGGCGTTTTTCGTACCAATCCTGAATTCTCTTGACTTCGGGAGAAGGATGCACACATTTCAGAGGACGTCCATGCAGATTGAGATTAAAGAGCCGCAATCATTGTAAAATCCCCGCCCCCAAAATATTACAGATGGATGGGTATGTTGGTGTTTAGTCAGATATAACTAAGAAAGACGCATCATTTGACCGAACCTCAACTATATCCTACCAAAGCTAGCAGCTTACTTCACAGAGACATGTCCGTAAGCACATCATTAATTTACTTAATTCGAGTTCGATATTTCAGCATGTGTGTTTCGTTGTATCACCACTTGCGTCCTACCCAGTTATCGTTATGCAAGGTGTCCCATGAAGGACCGAAAAACTTCGGAAGTCGATTCTACAACTAATTTTAGTGAGAAAATATCTTTGCAATAAATATATATATTTTTTTTGCCCCTTGTTTCCCCAAGTTTTTCCCATTTTAAGATTTTTTTCGTGAGTACGACCTCATGTCACTAAAATTACCATAACTACCTAAATTTACCGTGAAAAGGTAAAAATAAGGGCACCGTTGGAAAGGGCGTCAAATTTACCATCTTTCTAGTCCCTACAAACAACTATTTTTGGGGTCAAACATTTTTGAGTGAAAAATCAACTCGTAAAGTAATTGTTGTCAAATTGGCAAAATTCCTATTTTTTCTTTTGGTTATAAAGGTTTTACTTCCGCATGGCTATTCATGTACCTCAACACCAAAAACTGCGCAAAGATCAGCTTTTCATTGGTATAATCAAAAGTATTTTACAATCGAATTTATGGGAAAAATTTGTGTTTTTCAACGAAACAGACGTTTTCGTTGGGGGGACTCATTGCTTGGAGGAGTCAAAACGTCGATTTTGTCAAAAACCCTAACAACCAACAAAAAAATGGAAATTTCGACAATTTGACAAAAATTACTTTACGAATTGATTTTTCACCCATCAGGGTCCCGAAAATTCTTTCTTGTCGCTACTAGAAAGAGGGAAATTTGACGTGCACTAATTTTTAAATTTTGGTTTATTATTTTCAATAATAAGACTTTGGAATCGAGCAAGAAAAAAAAAATTTTAACCCCCCCTCAAAATTTGATGTTTTACGTTTCAAGGTACGTAGAATACGAAAATCGAATAAAAAAATTTCCGGCCGTACGCCGTACGCCGTCCGCCGTACGCGGCACTTTTCTTAGCAACACTGGACCGATTTGGTTCAAATTTGGTATATGGGCTCCATTTGGGGTCTAGTTGTGCCGCGAAGCTTTTGGTTGATGTAGGTCACTTGTAAGGGGTGAAAATTAAGGGTTGAAATTTTCAAAAGTGCCCTAGCTCGAAAACTCTCGAAATAAAGGTGTCGCTTTTTCACCAATTTTAAATAGTATTGAATTTTAAAAAATTTTTGAGACCACCCGGAGCTCTGTAGGACAAACCGTTCGGTCCCTACGAGTACTTGAAGGTTTTCCTTCGATAAAACAAAATCATGAGTGTGAATCGCAAAAGAGGTCTAATCTCCGTTCAAATTTTATCGGACTAAAATGCGATCGCTGTTCATTTCTTCGATTTGTATACAGTTTTGCCTTCTGCGTAACCAGTAATCAAATTTCCATATGAAGCTTTCTATTTTTCCAATCGAGTGTGAAGCGATTAGTTCTTTCTAATAAACTTGATTTTGAAGGTGTGAAGCCAGTATGGTGTGGTAGGTAGTACCTAGCTGGTAGGTAAAAAAAAGTTGGTAGGTAAAAAAAATGTTGGTGGGTAAAAAACGCTGCAAATCATTGCTCAAAGGCCTCTTCACTCTTCAGATCACTGATCAGCTGAGTGAGCTCCGAAGACATTTTCAATCCTATTGAATGGAAGTGCCCTTCCAGGCGTCTCCAGCATTCGAGGAAATCTTCTTCACTCCTCAGATCACTGATCAGCTGAGTGAGCTCCAAAGCCATTTTCAATCCTATTGAATGGAAGTGCTCTTCCAGGCGTCTCCAGCATTCGAGGAGATCTTCTTCACTCCTCAGATCACTGATCAGCTGAGTGAGCTCCGAAGCCATTTTCAATCCTATTGAATGGAAGTGCTATTCCAGGCGTCTTCAGCATTCGAGGAGATCTTCTTCACTCTTCAGATCACTGATCAGCTGAGTGAGCTCCGAAGCCATTTTCAATCCTATTGAACGCAGGAAGATGAAATTTGAGAGGGAAGGTCAAGGGAGAATACAGATGGTGGTAGGTGCTATTGATGGAGAACCAGTGATTTATACAGAAGGGTGATCTATACAGAAAATAATAAACCTTTGAGCAATGATTTGCAGCGTTTTTACAGTAAATTCAGGTTGTTAGGGTAATTCTAGTGACAAGGTCGAGGACACGAAAAAAATCTTAAAATGGGAAAAATTTGGAAAACAAGGGGTAAAACGAAATTGCTAAGAGACATTTTCTCATTTAAATTACTTGTAGAATCGACTACCGAAGTTTTTCGATCCTTAACATGGGACACCCTGTATAGTCCTTTCATCCCTCTTTCATCCATTCACAACTTCATTGTGGAGGTGTTGAATTGAACTTTTGAACTTGTTTATGTAAGTTTATTTTATTTAGTTCCTCTATAAAAGTGCTTTCTAAGAATTTTATACTATTTATCCTCCAGATATGAGTAACATCATGAGATTGAGGTTGTTAGAAATTTATTGATATATAGGAAGAAATGTCTATCGTTAACGCAATACGCATAAGCAGCTCATTGATTATAACCTTGAAAACCCATTTCAAATCGAGCCTTCGACCATATTTATGTCGATACGTAAGTCATACAAACAACTCACAAACAGTGCTAATTTTTTTCTCATTTCTAATCATAATGTCTTAAGAAAGAATTCTCGTTCTTGCACCCGTTACACGTACTTAGCTACTCGAGCAAGCTTCAGGAATCCTAGAAAGGATTGAAGGACAGATCATCAAACAGTGCTGCCGGTTTGCCTTACATGGGCTATCAGTGTCGTGACGACCCACCTTGTCGCAACGAAATACTCCGATTTATCGGTCGAGCCTTTATTCCTGAGGATTTCGCCAACTCATCTCAACTTCTCAAAAGTCCGTTGCGCCACATCGACCTTCTGAATGTGAGCTGAAGATTTGCCTGGGGACAAACCACCTCGTATAATCAAACGATGCGAATTCTCAACTAATAAAAGTTAAGATCATGGTGATATGATCTCGGTTTAAAGCTCGTCAGATGCCCAATTTTTCAGACTTTTATCTCGTATTCGTCACACTCATTTTGGGTCATTCAAATCCACAGTGATTTGCATAATAGCAATCATTTTATACTAAGCCAACAAAATTTTCATGAAAAACTTGAAAGAAAAAATAAATTTCACTTTACTAGGATAAAACAAAATTTTCATCAAAAATAAAGATTCCCGCTCTCGTTTTAAGTCTTAGATCGTCCTGTACATTAATTTGGGTCTCGTGTCTAAGAGTCTATCAGTAGGTCTGTGTGGCTGATTTGATTTTTGATTTATTTAACAAATCAGGGTTACATAGTGCCTTAGGGCCCTCTCTTACCGTAACCCTGAAAGGGTTATGACAATAACTCGGCCTCAATCAATCAATATCTTAGCATTAATAATTAAATAATAAAAAATAACATTCAATCTTCTTCATTTCAAATAAGTACTTCAATATTGTTAATTTTCTACTTACTATATAATTTATAAATATTGGGAAAATAAGTGTTTCTTGAAACGACTTTTGAAACTGCTGGTGGTAATATTTGTGTCGAACTATTCTAAATTTTCATTGTACGTTCTAATTCTCCTAACTATAAATGATTTATTATATAAGCTTGTGCGGTGGAGTGGAACTTGGAGTAATTCATTTGCATATCGCGTATCGCGCTGATGAATATTACTCATCGTAGTAAATTGTTTACTAAGGTAGCTAGGAGTTGAAAATTTTAATATATTGAACAGCAATACAGCATCGGCGAGTTTATTTTTTGACATTTTATGTCTTTACTATGGCACATAAATGAAAAATCGTCACGCGGGGAGCGTTATGAGGGGAGCGTTACGCGGAAATTTCTGATGATTTTCACGTACAACCAATCGTTCCTAGGGAAAACTAACTTCCTCATTTTCCACCCCACAAAAATCGTTCACCACTCATTGGAAAGCTCTAAATTTATTAAACATAAGACATAAAATGTCTCTCGTGGTTGCGTACTTGTACGAAAGCTGTATCCACCGTTTGTGTTTTTATAAAATGATTACCAATTTTTTTTTTATTCGGCGTCTTTTGTGCTTCACTCTTCCCAATTTCGTGGTTTTAAAAAGGTTTTCGAATTTTTGAGATTCTTTGTTGGTTTTGACAAAAGAGAAGTCCACCTACGGTTGAAGAGTATCAATTTCCCTAATTTTCAGCCATTTCAATTTTAGGTAATAGGGCGTGACGTGTACATCCAATTTCAGTCTATATAAAAATCTGATAACAGCATTTTGTGCTTTTTGGAGTACCGTGACTTGCTCATTATTCAGATCTCCAAAAGCAGTGAGTGCAGATTCAAAATTATGCATCACCAATGCTTGTACTAGTTGTAACCGACATTGGAAAGGAAAATCTATAGCTATTCTAATCAATTGATATAGACTTTTATAAACATTTTTACATATAGATGTCGCATGAGATGACCACGATAAATCGCTTGTCATTATTACCCCCAGGTTCTTTACTTCTTCTACATAATCTAAATTCACTAGGTTGATATTTATCTTGGGTAAGCTTTTGGTTTATTATTTTCAATAATAAGCCTTTGGAATCGAGCAAGAAAAAAAAAATTTTAACCCCCCCTCAAAATTTGATGTTTTACGTTTCAAGGTACGTAGAATACGAAAATCGAATAAAAAAATTTCCGTCCGTCCGCCGTACGCCGTACGCCGTACGCCGTACGCCGTCCGCCGTCCGCCGTACGCGGCACTTTTCTTAGCAACAGTGGACCGATTTGGTTCAAATTTGGTATATGGGCTCCATTTGGGGTCTAGTTGTGCCGCGAAGCTTTTGGTTGATGTAGGTCACTTCTAAGGGGTGAAAATTAAGGGTTGAAATTTTCAAGAGTGCCCTAGCTCGAAAACTCTCGAAATAAAGGTATCGTTTTTTCACCAATTTTAAATAGTATTGAATTTTTTAAAATTTTTGAGACCAACCGGAGCTCTGTAGGACAAACCGTTCGGTCCCTACGAGTACTTGAAGGTTTTCCTTCGATAAAACAGAATCATGAGTGTGAATCGCAAAAGAGGTCTAATCTCCGTTCAAATTTTATCGGACTAAAATGCGATCGCTGTTCATTCCTTCGATTTGTATACAGTTTTGCCTTCTGCGTAACCAGTAATCAAATTTCCATATCAAGCTTTCTATTTTTCCAATCGAGTGTGAAGCGTTTAGTTCTTTCTAATAAACTTGATTGTGAAGGTGTGAAGCCAGTATGGTGTGGTAGGTAGTACCTAGCTGGTAGGTAAAAAAAAGTTGGTAGGTAAAAAAAATGTTGGTGGGTAAAAAACGCTGCAAATCATTGCTCAAAGGCTTCTTCACTCTTCAGACCACTGATCAGCTGAGTGAGCTCCGAAGCCATTTTCAATCCTTTTGAATGGAAGTGCTCTTCCAGGCGTCTCCAGCATTCGAGGAGATCTTCTTCACTCTTCAGATCACTGATCAGCTGAGTGAGCTCCAAAGCCATTTTTACTCCTATTGAATGGAAGTGCTCTTCCAGGCGTCTCCAGCATTCGAGAAGATCTTCTTCACTCTTCAGATCACTGATCAGCTGAGTGAGCTCCACAACCATTTTTATTCCTATTGAATGGAAGTGCTCTTCCAGGCGTCTCCAGCATTCGAGGAGATCTTCTTCACTCTTCAGATCACTGATCAGCTGAGTGAGCTCCGAAGCCGTTTTCAATCCTATTGAACGCAGGAAGCTGAAATTTGAGAGGGAAGGTCAAGGGAGAATACAGATGGTGGTTGGTGCTATTGATGGAGAACCAGTGATCTATACAGAAGGGTGATCTATACAGAAAATAATAAACCTTTGAGCAATGATTTGCAGCGTTTTTAAGTCTATTTTTGATGAGTCTATTATATCCAAGTACCATGGCTTTACATTTTGCTTCATTAATTTTCATACCGGTTTTTTCGCACCATTTAACCATTTCGGAAATTTTACAATTTATATAATTAACTGTGTTCTCAATCTCATTTATTGTACATGCTTTATAAATTTGCAAATCGTCAGCGTAAATCATATATGAACATTTTGCTTCCTCACTACCGAAGGTAGGGAAGCTTTGTATTCGTGAAAGAAGTGAAAAAAAAATGTCCTCCAAAATCAAAATTTCCACTTGCTTTTTGCGTTTTAAAGCTTCCCGAACAATTTTGGTTCCGTGTCTGTCTGTCTGTCTGTCTGTCGGTCTGTCGGTCTGTCTGTGGTCAATCCTTGTCCCGGGCAAAACTATACTAACCTGTGGTCCGATTTTGATGAAATTTTCAGGGATTGTGCGGGTTAGGTACTAGACGGTCCCCTATCAATTTCAGCACCTTCGGACCAATAGGAGCAAGTGCGCATGCGCAAACGTGAATTTCCTGGAACCTCGGTTTCTCGGTTTCTAATGAACCGATTTTGCTCAAATTTGGAGGTTAGTTAGGGACTAACTTCTAAGAGACACCCTATAAGTTTCAATCAAATTGGTCAAGCAATAGCCGCTGCGCATGCGCGAACTTTAAATTTATTGTTACAACCAAAACTCTGCAACTATTCAACCAATTTCGATGAAATTTTCAGGGATTGTGTGGGTTAGGTCCTAGACGGTGGACCGCTAAATAAAATTCTACGTTGAAAATACTAATACTTAATACTAATACTGAAAAACATTAATACCTGCAACCCTATCCCGCATATTATCGCTAATATTTTGGTATTCAATAACTCTTTGAATCATAATTTTTTCGCCAACTGATTCTATACGTCCATGTTACAATGAGTGAGGAAGCTATACTGCTCACCCAACTTGGCAGACTTTTTTTAAAGACCGGTGGCAATGGATTTATTGCTAATGAAAAAATCAAGGATGAAAGGACGCTTCCCTGAGGCGTTCCTACCCCTACTTCCAACCAACTTGATGATTTGCCATCAGGAGCACGAACACACTGACTTCTCCCCGTCAAGTATGATTGAAACCAAGAAATAAGCCTTCCCGAGAGTCCGACCGAATGCAGCATAGCTAAGAATAGCTCATGCTGCACTCGGTCATAAGCTCCTGGCTGCAAATCCTTGTAACGAGGAAAACTGTACAAAGTTACTTTCAAATTTTGATGTATTGGATTGTGTGGGTAGACGTGTAGATGGTCGACTATGAAATTCATCAGAAAAAAAGTAAAGAAAAGAAAAAGAAGGGAACACAAAAAGAAGAAAACGGAGGGAAAATGACAGAAAAAGAAAAATAAAGAGAGCAAAAAAGAGAAAAAACGAAGAAAAAGGAAGGACATAGGAAGAAATGGATGATGGTGCTCCAATTGTGAGCAAGAATGAAGTTCCAATCAGTTTTTCGTAAATATCCACCAAACTTGGCAAGTTCCCCCTTCTATCATCTTTGGAAATTTTGTTGATAAAAACTTTTTGAGATGCTGATCTACTGCACCGAAGAAATTGACTCATTGCATAACCAGGAGTTATGGGCTCCAGTGACGCTGCCGGCTGGTCTGCGATAACAGCTCCAAGCTGAAACCCGGATCACCGGCTGGAAGTAGGTTAACCCTGAGTCAACTAACTGAGCCTTCCGAAAGACAACTTCGTTGCTGAAGGTAATTTATGTAATCGACTTTCGGTCTCAGTGGCATAAATCAGCATTTGGTGCAGATTGTGGGCTCGTACAAGATTTGCGGTTGCTGGGGACCGTAGGTCGCGTGAGATTAAAATGTTTGTGATATCGAGGAAAACGGTCTTTCTTGCCACACACGAATCTCGATGATGGAGGAAAAACAGAATTGGAGCGCATGAAGGGCAAATTAAATTACTAACCTTTCATCAAGACCTGATAACATGGATTTTACATAGTCATAGACTCGAATTAACCTCTGAGTCCAATAGGAGGTGGGAAATCTTGAAAGTGGTTCAAATAGTAGTAAACATCACATCACCATTTTGGTTTAAAGACTACCCAGGTGAAACCTACTAATTTCAGGGATAGATTGGTCAAGTAAGGTAAGTAAGTTTCAACAACGTTTTAAATTGGATTTTTACATGCAAACTTACATCCGCGGACCAGTGTTATTCTTTTTTCAACACGATCATTAACCCTTATGGGAATTGATTTCACCTTTACGTAGTCGTTGAACTGATACAATACGAGAACGAATACGAAACTGAAGAAGATGAAGACCTCGTATGTAGGTACTCATGGAGAAGGTATGTACATACGATAAAGATGGCTAGATGATGAACCATTGTGTAGTTATGTGCTCATCATCATCCGCATTCTCCCTCCCCCCTCTCCATCAGGATTATCACGTTCAGATTGAATTTAAAATGGTAATAAGTATTGAAATAGAAAATATTTTCTAATTTAGGTATATAATAAAACGATGTGTAGGCATTTTGCAGGGAAAACATCGGTTTTGCATTCAAGCGCAATTTTATCTCTTACCTGTGTTCAACTATAAAAAATCTTTTAGACCGTTTGGAAGCTGACGTCATGAAGAAGTTTTTCTCTCGCCGGATATTGGAAGGCTGATATCGAGACCCACAACAGATCAAAGAAAGTAGTGTTTCAACAAATCAGACAAAGTTTAGGGTTACTTTTGACCCTACTTTAAAAACTTTAGTTTGACATCAGGAAGACCGGAAACTTAACGCTCTTTTCAACGGTGTAATCACATTATATGATTTTCTCAAAATTTGAGAGAGTTATGGCCATTTTAGTGTCGCGAGGGTTATTAGTGGAGTTGGAAAAAAAATGTTAGAAAACCAAAGCTGTTGCAAATTAGTTGAAGTAGAATCAATCAATGTATATCGTCGAGTCGATTCACCCTATATAAAACGATGATCAATTTTTCCAAGTTCCGTTCACAATAGTGGAACCTCGATAGAACTAAGGTGAGACACAGCCATCACTACGGGCGGATACTGACTTAAATTTTGGGGTCATACTGAAAAATAACAAGGTACCAGTAGCTTCTGATACCGGTTTCGTAGATCGTAGCAGTAAGAAACAGTTTTACCGTAGTCAATGCCTGAACCCATGGACGAATCTCGGGATTTCAACAGGAAAGTACAACTGTGGGTAAGTATATTCAATTTCACCACATTTCTCTGTGCTCTGTTCTTTCGTATGTCGAAGGTTGACAACGCAGACCACACGGAGAAAAGAAAAAGTCCAACCCGACGCGGGGGTGTCCCTGGCCTTAATAGGTAGCCAGGTCGACAGATAAGGGTCACCCGATTATTTATAATATTTCACGGTACGGCCGAAGTTCATTGCAAACCGGGATTGTGGGCTTGACGGACGGGGTTAGGAACATACTTGATCGGGTTTGTTTCGGTTAGCGAACAAAAACATACAGACGTAAAATACGCCCTGCGGGCGGTCATACACGCAGACAAACAGGCGTTACGTGGGAAGGTATTCCCCATCCAACCGGATCAGTCTGTAAATACATTCTACCAACGCCTGACCATTGATAAGTTCAATTATACAGAGCATAATCAACTTCAACGATGCCATCAACATCATAACCAAAGATGATCTTGACAATCAATCTAGAAACCATGAACCTTTGAATGTTATTGCACTAGGTACGTTCTTGTATAGGTACCAATTTACAAGTAAATATGACGTTTTTCATGTTGGGTACACGGAGGGGGGGGGGAGTCTGGGAAATACGTAAGGTTAGAATGGCTTCGTCTCAAATGCCTATTGTTGTAAACGACGTCAAAACTGCTTTATTCAACCCAAAAGTATCAGAAAATTCACAACAATAACTAGATTTCGAAGAGCACCACTTTTTCAGAACGATTTCCTCATAACTACCAGATTTTCCCACTTTGACAACATAAACAACAACTGTAACACCTGATTCTCATAACACTATTAACGTACCTACTATAGGTACTATATGTCCAGTCTCATTCAGTTGCCAGCAAAATTCTTCCTCATCGACTGGAGTTTCTGGACCATTTACAGAACGACTGGGAATCAGGGGTGGTACAAGGCCAGCCTCCAGCTGTAGAGCTCGAGTGATTGCGATTCTCAGTGTTGTAGGATCACTCCCAATCACCATTTCCCGTACACGCTGATTTTTTAGGCCGTTCAGAAACTGTTCCATGGCTATGGTCTATCTGGCTTCCTCCCCTGACACTGCCCGTCGAGCTAGGCTCTCAACGTCCGCTACAAAAGTGGCAACGTTCTCTTTTGGTCCTTGGATTCGTTGGTGTAGCCGAGCCAAAAACATTCTGGCCTGCCCTTCTGCACCAAAACGTGTATTCAAACAGTCGACCATTGAGGATAAACTCCTGGATACAGTTGGAATATTGCATACTGCAGCAAGAGCAACTCCTCGAAGACATGCCATTAGTCGCACACCAGCTGTCACCGAACTCCACCCATTAGATTTTGTAATCACTTGAAACTGAGTCCAATAGTCATCCCACGGGGACGCTCCATCAAATGTCGTCGGTTTTATGAAGTCTCGGGGACCACAACCTAGCTCTTCACCTTCTCAGTGGGATAGATAACTTTCAGTGTCGTTTGTTAATGTACTTTGTGTCGGCTGATGATTCACGAACTGCTGGAATGCTCCTGCTAGAGCTACTAACTGCTGTGAGATCAAGTTGAGAGCCGCTAATGTAGTCGTGTCAGATGGTAGGTACTTGTTCATTTGGATCGGGGACGTTGGCCAATTGTTCCCTTCTTCTCACCCCGTCCATCGAATCAGACTCCTCTACCGAAATCTCATGTCGACGACGGACACCGGACTCATCATCACTCATCCTGACTCGGGATTCGACTGGTCACTTCTGACACCACTGTTGTAAACGACGTCAAAACTGCTTTATTTAACCCAAAAGTATCAAAAATTCAAAACAATAACTAGATTTCGAAGAGCACCACTTTTTCAGAACGATTTCCTTATAACTACCAGATTTTCCCTCTTTGACAACATAAACAACAACTGTAACACCTGATTCTCATAACACTATTAACGTACCTACTATAGATACTATATGTCCATTCTCACGGTTGCCAGCAAAATGCACTATAAAGAGTATCCACCTTTCGAAAATTAATCTAAACTAAATGTTGTTCAATGCACTATTTGAGTTTTCACAACATTCTGTTTATAAATATACACATATATACATATATAAATATACATATACATATATACATATATACATATATATATACATATATACATATATACATATATACATATATACATATATACATATATATAAATATACACACAGGGTGTTTCACGAAAAGGTTACACCCCCCTTCATTTCCGCAAAATACAACGTAAAAAATTCCGACCAACGCAATTCTTCATGATTTTTTGTGAGGATCTCAGGAAAAATACTTTTGCGCAAAAAATTTGCGCGCTATCGTGCGCAATTGACACTAACTTCATTTTTTCAAATGGAACCCCCCCCCCCTTTTATTACAGATTCGGATTCTACGTCAAATTTCATGAGAAATTCATACCCATATTGATTGGTTTTATTGCGCGCAACCTGGCTTTTTGAACGCTCTAAGTTGCGCAACGCCACAATTGCGCGATAATTAGGTTTTGGAGAACCCTTAGTGTGGCACATGTTTTTTCATCATTTTTTAACGCTGAATCACAGGGTGTCATCTGTTTTGAGAAAAACCAAGATTTAAGAGGAAAAATTAACATTTCTTTCACGAAAACATCAGTTTTGAGGTCGAAATCATCTTTATTTTTTATTTTCTCACCTCCTTTTGAACCATGGGCTTGGGGCCGTCTACGGTGGAGTTAAAAATAAAAACTGACAGCATGATCATGCTTGAACTGAATAAAATTACCGAAAAACTAATACCGATTTAAAAAGAGCGATTTTTTCACTAAAAATAACCGAATTTTTGGCCGCTATTTTGAAAAATTCCAGTCAAATTGAAAAACGGATGTCGCCATGTGATTTAGCGTTAAAAAATGATGAAACATGTGCCACATTAAGGGTTCTCCAAACTCTAATTTTTGTGCAATTGTGGAGTTGCGCAACTTACAGCGTTCAAAAAGCCAGGTTGCGCGCAATAAAAACAATCGATGTGGGTATGAATTTCTCATGAAATTTGACGTAGAATCCGAATCTGTAATAAAAAGGGGGGGGTTCCATTTGAAAAAATGAAGTTAGTGTCAATTGCGCACGATAGCGCGCAAATTTTTTGCGCAAAAGTATTTTTCCTGAGATCCTCACAAAAAATCATGAAGAATTGCGTTGGTCGGAATTTTTTACGCTGTATTTTGCGAAAATGAAGGGGGGTGTAACCTTTTCGTGAAACACCCTGTATATGGAAGTATCTTTCGACACTGAAAACGTAAATTCCTATTCTAACGGCAAAAACCAACGTAAAATCCAACAAAAATGGCAATTTTTGAATTTTTATGAAACCCATAGGTACGGCTGAGGAAGGTAGAGTCTCGTTTCTTTCAATTTCGAAGTCTAATAAACATTCAATAGAATCTTTGAAAACGCCGACCTCCATAATGTGCCTCCAAGCGATCTAATAGCGGACCCGACATATTCTGAGTCATAAAGGGAGTTTGATCGTTTAAAAAACGTACAGCAAGACGATGACTCACAAAGTGAGTTGTTAATTATGAAATGTTGGGGCCCAATCGATTTAGAGCGAAGGCCGAACTGGTCTGGGTGGGCGGCAATGACCACCTATGAGCGCAGAGTGCCGACAATGAGAGCAGCCCAATTACTTATGTATGATGTACCTACGCCATTATGTGTATGGAGGCTGGTGGCCAACTATAGTAAGCGTTTGGGTACGAGTGGATTCTATCAGTGATCTGTGTGATTTTCTCTGCAGTCTGCATCTAGACAGGAAGATACGTACGTTAATCATAAAAGAGTACTTGTAATTTATGAGCTAACAAATTTGCCTATAAGGCTCATATTAAACGCTTACATTTTAAGAAATCGTGCATTTTCAGACAAATTTTGCATAGCCCACCAATTTCCAACGATGGTTACTTAAATACGTAGGTACCTAATATACACTCCTGCTCAAAATTAGAGCACCTCCATCCATTTTTTCGTTTGTATCTTTCCTTCTTCCCTTATAAATGCTGTATCCTGGACTGGCCCCCAAGGAGCCCAGGCATGAATCCGATAGAGCAGGTTTGGGACATGCTGAAAAGAAGAACTCGAGCCAGAGGTCCACCATCAGACAATCTTCTGCAGCTGGAAACAGCAGCGAAAGAGGAGTGGGACGGGAGTGGGACCACCCTCCCCCAGGAGGATATCCAAAACTTGATTAGAGGCATCGGTCGAAGGCTCCAACGCCTCATCCGAGCCAGAGGAGGTAATACCAAGTATTGAAAATCTAAACTGGCATAAATCAAACCTTTTCTTCATTTTTTGAATTTTTATGATTTTACCAAAAGAAGTACATTTTTCTATAATTTATTAAAAACATCTTTTTTTCTCAAATTTGTGCCTTTTGGTTTATTATTTTCAATAATGAACCTTTGGAATCGACCAAGAAAAAAAAATTTTAACACCCCCTCAAAATTTGATGGTTTACGTTTCAAGGTACGTAGAATCCAAAAATTGAATAAAAATTTGGCCGTCCGTCCGCCGTACGCCGTGCGCAGTACGCGGCACTTTTGCCACTTAGCATTGACCGATTTTGATGAAATTTGGTATGTAGGCTCCATTTGGGGTCTAGTTGTGCCCCGAAGCTTTTGGTTGATGTAGGTCACTTCTAAGGGTTCCAAAATCAATTTTGAAATTTTGAAAACGCCCTAACTCAAAAAATTTCGATATAAAGGTATTGTTTTTCCTTCAATTTAAGATTCTATAGAATTTTTAGAATTTTTTGAGAGTACGCGGAGCTCTGTAGGACAAACCGTTCGCTCCCTACGAAAATTTAAGGGTTTATATTGAAATATATATATATATATATAAATCAAAACACGAGTGTGAATCGCAAAAGAGGCCTAATCTCCGTTCAAATTAGAGCTGACCGAAATGCGATCGATGGTTGGTAATTTTGATTTTTTTTTTTTTTTTTTGATTTTTTTTTTTTTTTTTCTCTCTCTTCATATTGCATGGTTGGTGATTTTGTAGACGAGTGATCTATATAGAAAAATAATAAACCATTTTGTAATAATTTGCAGCGTTTTTTGGTTTCTTTTTCCCTTCTGTGTTTGCAAAAAATGTGTGCAAATGGATAAAAACTTGATAAGGGAAAAAAGAAGGGGACAAATGAAGAAATATATGGTGGTGCTCTAATTTTGAGAAGGAGTACATATCTAGTTATGCTCTACCAACGTCGCCATTTGCATCATGAAGAGTGAAAAAGTGAATTTTCTTTTAAAATATTGTTTGCGCTTTGCACAGAACACCACTTTCTAGTTATTCTGTACGACTCATTTCTTCCTACTTATACACTATCGTGTCAGAAATCGGTATTTATATGTTAATAAGGTGGTTATACAAATATTCCCAATATTCAATACATATTTCTAGCCTGGTGAAAAAAAATACCTACTGAAGACACTCGGGGATGAAAATCACCTTCAGCTATTCAAAGGATTGTTTTACGTACCTACCTACCAAGAAAGTTGTCTGAAACAGCGTCTAGAATATCGATAATACTTTTTTTCAATCTTTCACCTCGGAGTCATATTATATTTTGGAGGTGATGCTGTTTTTGTTGACGTATATATATATTTTTTTCAATGCTGTTAGTGCTCTAGGAATCCTGGTCAGTTTAATAACTCGGTAATGTCTGGGCAATTCTAAGCTATAATATTATAGGTAATCCATATTGAAAGGGTAAATGATCAAGAATTAGCTCATTTGAATAATGCGAGTAAGTTGGATCAAAGTCACGAAAACAATCAGATCCTTCAAAAAATGCTAATAAACAAAAGGATTCTTTTAACACGAGTTTACGGATATCAGTTTTTGCAGTGACATCAATTGGGAGGCGGTCTGAAATTGCCACTCTTCGGAAAAGACACTCCACCGCATTATAAACAAACAGTCGACCTCCCGCTATAAAATTATTCAAGTCTTACCCATGGATTGATTGACTAATAGTTACGTTTCGGAGATTGACAGGGATTGGAAATACCAACGTAGGTGGGTACTGGTTGTATAATTAATATTAATACCAAAATACCATATTTGCAGAGATTAACTAAAAAGTACTTAGGTTCAATTTACGTATTGGTCCTTGAAAACCAGTTAAATCAGGTCAAATCCCAAACTATTAATAAGATTACTCAACTGTCCGCGGGACAGACGATTCAAAGCTCCGCAAGATAGAAAAAAATGATTTGAAAATTTATGGAGATCAGACCGAGCTCGCGATGAGGACACCAGTTCCGAGAAATCTGGTCCGCGCCTCTCATTTTCAAGTCAGCAGGAAACCTAATCTCTCTGTTTAAACATGGTACCGACCTATATCAATTCGATCTACCTTCGGTAAATACTGGGATCATAGCAGAACTGCTGACATAATGGAGATCTACTTAAACCTAGGTACATACTCGTGCTTACTAGGGTAATTACTTTATTTATCTTTTAACTCAAAGGCTGAAGTACTTATTTATTCTTAATTATCATAAAAATAAATGAGCAAATAAACTTTTAATGTGGATGACTCCCTTGACACAGGGATGATGGAAGATGAGGAAGATTGGAGAAAGAGACTAAAAGAAGTGCCTCTAAAGAACGACCACTAGTTTAAGATGAGTAGAACGCGGGTGGTAATACCACGGAATACGCCAGCCGAGATGCCATGACGCGGCTTTTCCTGATGTTGGGTGGCACTCCTTCCAGCTTCAACTTACCATACATCACCTCTGTAATACTTTATTACCTCAACTCTCCAGACCTGCTCCAATTCCAAACTGCTATTGACAACTTGGACATTCAAGATAAGTGCAAGACCTGTAGGGCTTGACTGCAATCTCGTGTTTCTTGCAATGGTTCCGTAGAGTTGTTAGCAACCTATCCACTATTCATCATGATTTTTGAACATTTCTTCTTCTTCTCTTCTTGCTCTATCGGTCCGGATGTTGGCGATCATCTCGGCTAGTCCACTCTTGTCCACAGCACGGCGAAAAAGTTCCACTGAGGACACACCAAACCATTTCCGCAGGTTAGCCAGCCACGAAATTCTCCGTCTTTGAACATTTACCTTCCAAAAATAGATTTGTTTGTACCCACATTACACAAAAGGAGTAAACATGGAAAACTTGAGAAATTGTCAAACAGTGGTTCGTGCCGGAACAATCCTTCCAAGGACGATACCAATCAATGATTTGCTGAAGATTTCTTATTCCAGCAACAGGGCTTCCTGGCACATCATTTTCCCCGATGTCAATTTGAAAGTCGCTAAACGGGATTTAAAAAATTGATTTCACTTGGTATCGTTAGTAACTACATTGCCCTACGAAGAAACCCACAAGGAGAAAGAAAATAGCTTTAGCAGAAAATGATAGATCGACATGCCTCTATGTGCATTCAAATGGACACTGCCGAGAGCTTAATAAACCCAGGTAGGTACCAGATGGACATTTAAGAAGTTAATTTTCATGTCTTTCACCGTAATAGCATCAATATTTTTTGAAAAATGGGAAAAACCGTTAGTTCAGTTATGTTTTCCAATAAAATGTAGCTAAATTTGTCATTTTCAAGGATTTTAGAAATTCATTAGTGCAAGGGCCTAGGGAATTAGGAAACTGAAAGATTGCCGCCGGAATCACCAAGATCGAACAATAATTGCCAGAGAAATAAGGGAAAAACTGTTTATTAAGTAGTTTTTCCCACATTTCTTTGGCAATTATTGTTCGATTTTGATGGTTCCAGCGGCAATATTTCAGTTATTCAATTCCCTAGGGCCGTGCACTAACGAATTTCTAAAATCCTTTAAAATTTCAAATTCAGGTAAAATTTTTCAAGTTTTTGCCCCTTCAATTTCGCGAAATACTAAGAACGGACGGCGACCGACTGAGACTTAAGTACCGACAAGTACCAAGAATACTTTAAGTACATGTTTTGGTTTATTATTTCTAATAATAAGCCTATGTGATCGTATCGCAAAAAATTGTTATAACCCCCCCTCAAACTTCGTCACTTTACGTTTCAAGGTGCGTAGAATCCAAATTTGCAATGTCCGTCCGCCGTCCCCCGTCCGCCGTCCGGGCCATAAAAGGCCTTAGAATCGGTCTAAAAAACCCGTTATTTTGCACATAGACTCCATTTGGGGTCTAGTTGGTCCTAACGTCGAACTATTCCGATCGCTTAATTCGTATAGAAGTTATGGGCAAATAACCGGCCAAAAAAGCTGAATCGGCCACTTAGAATTGACCGATATCGATGAAATTTGGTATGTAGGCTTCATTTGGGGTCTAGTCGTGCCCCGAAGATTTTGGTTAATGTAGGTTACGTCTAAGGGTTCCAAAATGAATTTTGAAATTTTGAAAACGCCCTAACTCAAAAAATTTGGATATAAAGGTATTGTTTTTCCTTCAATTTAGGATTCTATAGAATTTTTAATATTTTTTGAGACCACCCAGAGCTCTGTAGGACAAATCGTTCGCTCTCTACGAGAATTTAAGATTTGGACGTACGATAAATCACGAAACACGAGTGTGAATCGCTAAAGAGGCCTAATCTCCGTTCAAATTATAGCTGACCGAAATACGATCGATGTTTTTCTTCATGTTGGATGGTTGGTGGCTTTGCAGACGATTAAATAGAAAAATAATAAACCATTGTGTAATAATTTGCAGCGTTTTTATATTTTTGCCCCTTCGATTTGGCCAAATACTAACCCGAAACGAGGAATAAACGGCGACCCTCAAATTTAACCAATTTCAAGCCAAGGGTGAAAATAACAGAGAAATGAGAGGACAAGGATGAACTATTTTACAGGCGGCCGAAATAAGGTATAATTTACTCACCAATTGAGATCGAAATTACTCCATATATTATGAACTTTACGTTTTAATTGGCCTTAAGAGGCCTCAGTCTTCCAAATCAATGAGATTTATCCAATGGGGTGAGCCTTGATTTTTAATTGGATTTTTAATCGAAAGTAGACCTCATCCTGAGAATTTTGGTACCAACCGCGACCTTCTAGCGTGAGTAGATTTGTTAATATGATTTTTCAAAGTTTCGACCGTTTATGACGTCACGCGCCCCTCACGCCTGGGCGGGACCCCCCAGCCCACTGTGACGTCATAAACGGTAGAAACTTTAAAAATTCATAGGAAAATATTTACTCACTCTGGAAGGTCGTGGTTGGTACCGAAATTCTCAGAATGAGGTCTACCATAGATTAAAAATAACAATAAACAGTTTTTCATACCCAGGCGCACACCCTATTCATTGTTGTTGATATAATTTGAAAATCAGTTTTATGGACCGGAATCCGTTTCGACTCGTGGCCCAAAAAGCTCAATCACCCAGAATTGAAATTTGAGCCACCATAATCATGATTCAGGCCACTTTTTAAAAAACCCAAAATCGCATCGAGCTCCCGAATGTCGAAGAATTTTTCTACGAGTTTAGGAACAGCATGAATGAGAAAAAATTCTTCTACGAAAATTTTCCACTATTCAATATTGAAAAAAAAGTCTATGCGAAAACGCATCAGTGGCCGGAAATGGGTTAAATGCGTTGCTGCGCTTGACCATAGATTTTTAAAAAACTTTTTTTTTCTACATGACTGTAGTTGACTTGGTACTAGAAAAAAAAGATTTCGAGAGATTCGACGACCTTGACTTTTCTTGCCAAATGAGGGTTAAGAATCTATTCAAACCAAATCAAAATTTATCCTGGCGAAGAACTCCATGAGTAAGCAAGAACTATGTGCATTATTAGACGATAATAGAAAGAGTAGATAGGGGGGGGGGGGGGGGGTACTTAGAGAACAGGGAATCTCTGCCAATATTCTGCCTCGCTTTTCCCAGGTAAGTAGGTAGATACTTACTCAAAGAGTTGTGTAGCATTGCATTTTAAAATTTGTATAGATTACATACTTATTACATTTAGAGCTTACGACCGCTGAACGGTGCTAATTTATGGGAGACCTTGATCCTAATGTTTAATCAACACATTTCACCTCCTGCATAAATCCCCATGAGAGGGTCCGAGTAGGTACTGGTTCCATTAACTGCGAGAGATAAGGACCGCGGACACAGCCAGTGTCGAAACGGTAGTCAGAAGATGAATAATTATTCTCCTGTGTAGCGTGGCTTATACACATTACCCTTGTAACAGGGATTATATTGAATAAGTGCGAACCACTCGCTGCATAGGTAGGGAATATCTACCTAAGCTACAGGTACTGTACCTAGCTACAGTCTCAGTCGTTCGCCGTTCGTTCCTCGTTCCGGGTTAGTATTTCCGTAAATAACAGACGCTCAAACCTTAAAAGTTGTAGGTACCTAAATTTGAAGGATTTTCGAAATTCATTAGTGCAGCAGCTTAGGGAATTGAAAAACTAAAAGATTGCCGCTGGAATCATCGTAATCGAACAATAATTGCCGGAGAAAAGCGGGAAAAACCGTTTATTCACTGACATCCACATAGGGCGCCGCATCCAAGATACCTTCGAGCATACCTACCTTAGCCGAACTGGTTGATATAGACATTTGAGCTAAGTAAAGACTATGACACCACTACATTTTTTAAGTTGTATTATTTGTTGTCTTTGAGAGTAAGTGGGATGAATATGCAGAAATCGACGTCTTCGGCTCAAACAAATAATTTATTGATTTATGTAGCAGCCTAGGGAACTGAAAAACTAAAAGATTTTCGCTGTAATCATTAAAATCTAGACCAGAGAAAAATGGGAAAACCTAAAGCGGGGGGCTCTCAACCCCGAGCATCGACTAATATTCAAACAAGCGAACCCCCAGTTAAATTTTGAACAGCAGGTACCTAAAAATTGAAATGCAGAGTAATAAGATGAATTAAATCAAAATTTGATTTAATTGATTTAATTCAATTTAATTGAAATAAAAGTAGGTGTCCTGTCCAATGAAAGAAAATTTGATGGGCAGACTGATTTTTGTCTTTACATTTTATCTCAGATATGATTGAGGAAACATGCTGGCTGGCCTAAGAAAGTACTTTTGTCGAATGTCAGAAGAATTTGATATTTTGCTTGCTAAAGTAAAACCGCTCATTGCCAAAAATAAATACGAAGTTCAGGAAAGCTATTCCACCTGATGTTCGTTTGGCTAAAACACTCCAGTTTTTGGCAACAGGAGACAGCAACAAAAGCCTGGGATTTATGTTCAAGGTGTCTCCTACACTCGTTGCTCTGATTGTACCGAAAGCTCAGCGCCTTCAACTTACCTGGGGGAGCAAACCCGCCAAACTCGGCCGCATGTGTATGCGCTGCACGAATACACTAGTTGGCGAATATTCGCCGTCTTTGACTCGGGACAAAAACGCTGCAAATTATTACACAATGGTCGAGTTAGGGCGTTTTCAAAATTTCAAAATTCATTTTGGAACCCTTAGAAGTGACCTACATCAACCAAAATCTTCGGGGCACAACTAGACCCCAAATGGAGCCTACATACCGAATTTCATCAAAATTGGTCAATGCTAAGTGGCAAAAGTGCCGCGTACGGCGGACGGACGGCCAAATTTTTATTCGATTTTTGGATTCTACGTACCTTGAAACGTAAACCATCAAATTTTGAGGGAGTGTTAAAAAATTTTCTTCTTGGTCGATTCCAAAGGTTCATTATTGAAAATAATAAACCAAAACCGCCTTTTGAGCGAGCATTCCCGAGCACCAATATTAGCGAACACTCGGGCAAATGTCCCGTCAACTGAATAAATGGTTTTTCCCATTTTGGTTTATTATTTTCAAGGTTCGCAGAATCCAAAAATCGAACAAAAGTTTGTCCGTCCGTCCGCGGCATTTCCTTAGTTCCCATGGACCAATTTTGATGAAATTTGGCATATGGGGTCTAGCTGTGCCCCGAAGCTTTTGGTTGATGTAGGTCACTTCTAAAAGTTGGAATTTTTAAAACGCCCTAGCTAAAAAAAAAAAAAATCGATATAAAGGTATTGTTTTCCCTTCAATTTAAGATAGTATTGCATTTTTAGAATCGAATGAGACCATGCGGAGCTCTGTAGGACAAACCGTTCGCTCCCTACGAGAAATCAGAAACAAGAGTGTGAATCGCAAGAGGCCTAATCTCCGTTCAAATTTTAGCTGACCGAAATGCGATCGATGCTTTTCTTCATGGTGGTTGGTGGTAACAGTGGCAAAGCCGTGTTCTTTACAGACGAGTGATCTATATAGAAAAAAATAAAACTTTGTGTAATAATTTGCATCGTTGTTCTCTGGCAATTACTGTTCGATTTTGATGAAATCTGCGGCAATCTTTTAGTTTCTCTTTCTGGGCTGCTGCACTAATGAATTTCAAAAATCCACGAAAATTTTAAATTTAGGAACAACTTTTAAAGTTTGAGCGCCTGTAATTTACGAAAATACTAACCCAGAACGAGGAACGAACGGCGATCGACTGAGACCCCCTTATTACATTTCCTTCAAATTTCTCTGTTTACTTTTATCTAACATGAATTGTTTAATCAAAACACCACCATAGCACGAATACACCGATTTTACGATGTATCTTTGTGACTATCCAATTCACAGAGCTCAAGTTGATCTAAAACTGAAGCAAAAAATCTAAACTACTCCAACAAGTTGCAGGACTTACCTAAATTATTAAAATTAGCGTAAAGTTACAATTTTTTAAAACTGAAAAAAGTGCACTAATTTCATGGTTTTAGCGCACTACATAAGTAGCACAGGGTTTTTGCGGTTCCGAATTTGGGAAAAAACTGGTCCTAGGGATCCTAAAAACGTAATAACAAAAAATAATATAATACTTAATTGTTTATAGGTATCGCATGTGGTTTTTTCGCTACTCCATTTCATGTCGGTTTTTAACGGTAGGTGTTCGCAAAAACACATTCTGTGTTGAAAATCGTGGATACCTGCGATTTGCAATGATCGATGTGTAAAATGACTGGGATAGGTATCACTCTTACATCACATTTCATCCATCTCGAGCTTTCTTACATGATTTTTCTTTCTCGAGTTTCTGACTATTCAATTGATGATGAATGCAATATGGGTTCAAATCCTAATCGTACCTATCAATACAAAAACCTCAACCGTACGTATGTTCGTCGCCCGAACGTGGGGATCCCGGGTTCGATTCCAGGCCGCGTCATCAAATTATTAAACATATTTACGATTTGCTTTTGCCTGGTTTTAGCAGGCTTTTCAGCTAGTCAGAACATATATAACAGTACCTAATACCTTACAATTCAAACACCTTCTACACTTTGAATTTCAATTCTTCCGTGAACCTACATCGAACTTTCTCCACATTGATCGTGATGCAACCTTGTTCTTATGGCTACTGCAAGACACCCACCAGTTTTCTGTAAATAATCCGAAAATGCGATACTGCATAACTTCAGAAGTAACAATAGAAAGACCTTGGAAACAATCGAACTGCGTGACTTCAGGACCCAAATCCTTCAGATAAGGAACGCTCGAAAGGCCGTCAACGTAATTGGATTTTCATTCAGTCGCTGCGACAAAAAGTGCACCCAAGTGGGTATAATTGCCCAGTAAGCACCTCTTACCTGTGAATGAGGGTTCTCGAGGTTTCGAGTACGAAGAAATTAAGAACAGTGTTCTAATAAATTATTTTTTTGAATAATTTAATAAATCTAGATATTTGAATCCGAAAAGAAGTACCTATTTATGTTCATGATAACAAATCATTATGATCATACAATCCCTCTTTTTACTGGTATGAAGTAGAATTTTACGTGATAGAATTGCGTTATTCTTTTTACGTGAGAATTAGTGAAATCTACACCGCTTTAGGTTTATCATTACCCTTTTGGTAAGGTTTCATTTCTTTAGGTTTATCATTATCAATGTTTGGAACCTTTGGAAACGACCAAGAACAAGAAATTTTAACCGCCCCTAAAAATTTGTTGGTTTACTTACGTCTCAAGGTACGTAAAGTCCGAAAATCGAATAAACATGTTGACGTCCGTCCGCCGTACCTACGCGGCACGATTTTGATGAAATTTGGTATAAGGGCTCCATTAAGGTTTAGTTGTGCCCCGATGCTCTTGGTCGATGTTAGTCACTTTCAAGGGTTGAAATTTTGAAAACGCCCTAGCTCAAAAACTTTTGACATAAAGGTACAGTTTTTCAATCAATTTAAAATAGTATTGAATTTTTAGATTCGAATGGGACTACGCGGAGCTCTGTAGGACCAACCGTTCGTTCCCTACGAGAACTTAAGGGTTGGGCTTACGATAAATCAAAAACACGAGTGTGAATCGCAAAAGAAGCCTAATCTCCGTTGACATTTTTTATTTAGGTAGTAGATAGGTAGGTAGTGACAATGGAAAAGCCGTGATCTTTGCAGACGAGTGATCTATATAGATATAATAAGCCTTTGTGTAATAATTTGCAGCGTGTTTTGCAAATCGACTTCAATTAAAATGAGAATAGACTACTACAGTTCAACAGATATGTGTTAGGTATTGCATCAACTTATTATTGATCACTAATTTTCAGAATCGAATCCACTCCAGTAGTATAGAGACCACTCAGGGCTCCGAAGGACCAACCGTTCGCTTTCTGTAAGGATAATTTATTATTAAATACCTAGAGGTAAATGAATTCAATAAAATATGTTTAAGGACTTTTTTTCAATAAGAAACCAAAATGGGACCACCGAGAGCTATGAGTCTTTCCCCATAAGGTTTTGATGAGGATTTATTGTGAAATGATTACTTGTGGCTCCCTGCGAACCAAGTAATAGAAGGTTCAAGTTTACAGTTCCCTCATTAGAATCTGCTCAAAAATCATCGTCCGTTCACTTAAGTTCTTTTCATACAAATAACAGACCGTTGTGTAATAATTTGAAGCATTTTAACATCTAAGTTTAAACTAAGTGTGTTCTCTCTGAATAGGTACCAAATTACCAACCGATCCAAGGAGTTTATTTCGCCTCCTAATCAGTGAGTTCTTTTATTGTTTCGAGAATACATTTATGACTCCAAAAAAGCAAAAGGTGAAATTCATCATAATGATGCTTTGCAGGTTTGGCTTTGCCTAAACAATTCACCAAAAATTGACGTTTCACGTAAACACGATTAAATCAACCAGTTGAGGACAGGATTTGGAGATTAGTTGGTCGCCTTGTTTAGACTTCAAAGCTGCGGATAACAGGACGATGACAGCGATAGGTGGAAGAATGGGACGTTTCTCCGAATATAACTCGGATTGTGGGAGGTGACTCTTGATACTACTTCGACAGCTCAACATGGGGTAAGTACCTACTAGTTTACCATTCCTTTATATTCGAAAACCCAACTTATTAAATCCAGGTTGAAGAGCACTCAATCCAAGACCAGCTCGAAAATTACAGTCTAGGTGCCTATCACGGCTAGGTAGATCATTTTTAGTCTTATTTTCTTCTTTTCCATAACGACTAGGTATTCATTAGTGCAAAATGTAAACTCAAAGTTTGCTAATTAATTATTTACATTCCGAGGCCTCTGGTGGGAAAGCCAATTAAAAGTAAGGTGGTGGTCAGCAATACCAGGGTTGCCCATGAGCTTCCACATGGTTTGCGTGTTGTTCACTTTCTGTCTCTTTCTTTTCTTTTCTTTCTGCCCCCATAATATCTCGTTGTTGAATAATCTTTGAATAAATTCAATTTGAAATAGGTGCTTATCCCTACATCCCCTGGCTGAATCGAAGTCCAACAATTTACATTAGTATCGCAGGACGAATATCGATAGACGCGGGGGACAACGTAAAGTTCTAGGACATCTGATCTAAAACTGAAGGGTTCTAGGATTGGATTTATCCACTAGGGTTCAAAGAGATTGGTAAGGAAACTAGTCTCATCTCTTGAAAACATGGTATCGATTTGGAGCGACGGACATCTTTCCACGATCTCGGGGTTGCCCAATTTACCTTCTGAGTGTACATTAACTCTGATTGGACCATGGTATCACTAGTGTCACCGAAAACATTTCAGGTACTCCGCACCCTAAGTGTCACCAGAGTAACTAAAATTACATTTAAAGGAAAGCTAAATTTTGTGTGGGCTATTGGAAGTTTCGAAATAATTGTCACAAAAATTCCCAAGGAAATCGATGCAAAAATTTTCAAAATGTTTGTCTTAACATCATTTTTTGACCTCAAATAACTTCCAAGAATTTCAGCTCTGTCCATTGATTTCTAATTGCAATTTAAATCAAGTTAATCTGGCGACACTTTGGAACAGATGTGAAATACCTGAGATGTTTTCGGTGGCAATAGTGACACCGTGGTCCAATTAGAGTGAAGATGGTTAGGAGCAAGGTTTTTTGCACGTTCAGTTTCATAAAGCGAAACACTCGCACATCCATGAATGTTCATGCCTTGTCATATACCCCATTGAGGTATTTCAGTCAATTTTTTTTCAAAAGAGTATGGTTCAGGAATAACGGTAATCGGGTCTGTTCGTCGAGAAAATGTTTTTAAAAAATCAGAGAAGCTAAGGAAAGTTGAAGATTTGAATGGTGTGACGTAGCTAGCCAATCGTGACGTAGCTAGCCAACTGTCTTTGAAAAAAGTATCCATGCACAGAAACCCTTGGAGCACCTCTTGGATACTACTAAGTACTACTCACACACGCGCGCGGCGTAGTCCTTGCCTAGTGTGTGTGCATTTATAGCGGCCCGCCTTTTTCAAACGTGTGATCTCTTTAATTAATTTTTCTACCACATGTTATAGTATCATTGGGCTTAAAGTTGTAGTATATAGGTTTTCAAGGGTGCTGAATCCAAATTTGAGGTCAAAAACCTGAATTTCCGACCCACCGAACTAACCCATTATGGAGCTCCACTAGCGGGAGTTTGGTACAATATTATTCAATCTCCCTCAAACTTGGAAACTAGGGCTCCACAAGGATTCCTGACATTGCTGCGTTTGGTAGCTGACTTGACATTCCACCATAAAAGGATGAAGTGCCCAATTCTTTTTTCCAGGATGTATCTCTATGCGCCTCATCGTGGTAGCCAGTTATTTTCAGTTTCCTGCTCTTCTATTTATACAAGTACAATGGGGTATTTCAGTCAGTTTAAAAAAAAAAATTTCAAAAGAGTATGGCTTAGGAATAACTGTAATCGGGTCTGTTCGTCGAGAAAATGTTTTTAAAAAATCAGAGAAGCTAAGGAAAGTTGAAGATTTGAATGGTGTGACGTAGCTAGCCAACTGTCTCTGAAAAAAGTATCCATGCACAGAGACGAGATGAAACCCTTGGAGGACCTCTTGGATACTACAAAATACTACTCACACACGCGCACGGCGTAGTGTGTGTGCATTTATGGCAGCCCGCCTTTTTTTCAAACGTGTGATCTCTTTAATTAATTTTTCTACCACATGTTATAGTATCATTGGGCTTAAAGTTGGAGTATATAGGCCCTTCTGTCTTCCTCATGAGCAACTCAAATTTTGACTTTCTCCTTAACATTAGTTCAAATTCTACTTTACAAATGTATAATTTAGCGCCTCGTTCATTTTTAACACTTAACCTGCCTACCTGAGCTATTTTTTTTTCTTCATTATTTTCCTGATCATCACTTCATCCTACTTCATCTATTCAGTTCGTATTGAGGTAAAAAGCCCATTTATTAACCAGTAAATATTAAAGAGTTCCCCCGATCCCATTTTGGATGACTCTTCAGCTCAACAGTAGCACGTTACTCAAACAATAATTGTTTGACAATTATTGTCAGTGCCAATGATGTTTCTAGGTTATCGATCAACGCCGATAGTAGAGATGAACGCTTCGGCCCTCCTGAATATGCTGTATTACCTACTTCTATCAATTTATGTTCTCAGTTCACAGAAATCCGGGCTCTCTATAACGCCGATACGGATGTTTCTTCTATTGTTCATCACGATTTTGGAAAATATAATTTCAAATGAAGGACAACCAATGAGTAAGTGGATACATCATATCATACTTAACATACCTGCCTACTAGGTATAAATTGACGTAAATGGTATATGGAAGAGCATTGAAAATAGGGGTATCTCTTGAGTTGATCGATACTAGTAAAACTCCTGCTTAAAAGTAACAGTAACGATTATTGACCATGGTAATGTCATGTTATTAGATGGCACTCTGGGCTGAATTCTTTCCTGGTCAAGATTCGAATAGGGTGTGCGCATGGGTCGGTAAAACTGTTCATTGTTATTTTTAATCTAAACTAGACCTTATTCTGAGAATTTTGACACTAACCGCGACCTTCTAGCATAAGAAGACCTTTTTCTATGAATTTTCTAAGTTTCGAAATATTATGACGTCACAGTGGGCTGGGGGGTCCCGCCCAGGCGGGAAGTGCGCGTGACGTCACAATAATTCGAAACTGAAAAATCATAGAAAAAGATTTACTCATCCAACAAGAGAACGGCTGGGGTCAAAATTCTCAGGATGAGGTCTACTTTCGATTAAAAATCTAAAAAAATCATGCGCACACCCCATTACGTTCGGTTTACACCACCTTTCAATCACAATGTGATGGAAATTTATTCGCACATCTTCAGGGAAAATGATGTCATCATTTTCCCTGAAGATGTGTGAATAAACATATGAAACGTTAGCGACAGTACCTCGTTGATAACAAGGATCAGCCAAGTCCAGAACTCATATTTATAATATATAATAATTTTTTTCTGCATAATTTCAGGCTCTCATTGCATGAATGTCTACCCTATAGAAGGCATACTGCACGGGATGTTGCCACACAGTTTTTTGCACTGTCCACCCGTGGCTCAGTGCCCGCTGGTATACAGCCCACAAACTCCAATACCTTGTGAAGTAGAGCAGAACTTCTTAGAACCTCACACTTTCGAGGACTGGAAAAGTGGCAAATGGAAAATGGCGAAGCCCTTAATTCCTTGGAGACCTTGCGTAGTGGGAATTCGTCCTCAACAAGTTTTCGGTCCCCGTTTTCAAAATTGCATAGTTGATAAGAATCTCTGCATCGAAAAAGACGTGATAAAAAACCATACCCTCTCAGATTCAACCATTTCAAGTTTGTCATCGAACTCAGTCAATGGAACAACACTGAAATTGAACGTTACAGATGAAATAAAGTTTCACAACGCTTCACGAACAAACAAGGGGGATAAAATGGACACACAAATAACAAATCTCAACAACACAACACCTGTGGCAACACACAAATCCCAAGTTGGAGACGGAGGCTACAGTAAAGTCTCTGTTTTAACTGATGATGGAAATGGTTGGATATCAAGCTTATGTCAAAGCCCTATGGTTTTATATGAGAGATACGTACAACCAAATAAAACAAATTGTGATATGAAACTGACTGACGCCAATTTGACAAAACCGGAGGTCAACAACACCACTAATTCGTCAATAATGCTAACTGAATGCGAGTCGCCATCTTTATTGACGCTTGACTGTTTGGCATGCATGTTGTCGAAAAATGCAGAAAACAATACCATCAACGGCACTACCCTGGTGAAGAAATTAAATGGAACTTTGGATGAGGTCGAGCACTTGGCAGTTGCAGCACGCATTTTGACGAACTCGAGTGGTTCTCAAATTCCCTCTGAACTCACGAAACAGCAAATGGTAGCTATGGAGGACTGTTTGGCGGATGGAAACAAATCAGAGCCGTACTTGATCAATGGACGCCCCATCATTGTGAAGCTTCAGAATCAAACAAATAAACATTTCTTGATCACCAAGAAAACCGGTCATGACTTTCTCATAGCTCTTCCCCAAGAAGTTGACCAAGATGAAAACACAACGCCAACTGCAGTAGTTGATAATGTACAATCCGAACCGGAAGTAACAACGGAAAAGGTTAAAGACTATCGGGACATATTCGACCTGAATGACATACCGGATCAATCGGGACCACCGAGTGGACTTGAACTGGCGTTGATAGAGGCGGAAAGGAACCATGTGAAGGGATTGGTGACACCACGCGCCACCACACAACAAACCAGAAAACCTCAAGAGTTTATTCATGAAGAATCCACCATTCCAGTAGACCAAGATTATTTTGATCTCTACGATGAAAATGGTAATAAGGGAGTAGCCAATTCTGATCTGTCCTATAGTTGCTCATCGGACAACCCTGATCGAGAAATGGCGCCTTTACCTTTAGCTTCCTGTTTATTCAGGATACCAAATTACACACCACAACCTGCCTTTCTCACTCCCGAAATGCAGATACAGAGAGCAATGACTGGAACGAATGGGAATAGTTTCCATCAATGTACATATTCCCAGACTTTGAGACCATGCCCTGCTGTATATGTATTGAATACTGCAACAAAGCCTAGTGATTTATCAAATGAACCTCTTTACGATAGAAGGAAACTAGGAGTCAAATATGAGAAATGCAGAAGAAAAAGTTCGCAGACAGAAAACAAGAAACGAGCACCACCAACCAGGAATAACATTGTGGAACAGCGAGATGGTGATGACTCCAATCAAAACGGGCACTTGAGTTGGCAAACGGAAGAGCAAATTGCGGAACCCAACGTTGACTTTTGCTGGGCAGATGAAGATCCCAACAGATCTCAGAGTGTAGATAGAGGTGCTCCCAGTTGGCCAAGAAACTGCGACACAGAAGACTGGATTCATAACATTGGACCATTTCAGATTGTGATCCAGCCACAAGAAGAGTCGCCTCAGGCGATATGTTAGTTGGGCACCCATAGCTGGACCTGCAGTACAAGACCTAAACTAACTGTGGAAAAGTGAAATGGACTTGAGACGTACTCCGAGTTCAGCCTATTCTACTTCCATCCTAAGCGATAATAAAGTAAAGTATACAACCATTTCAGGTTGGGTTTTCGTCCAACTGCCATTCCTGGCATCGCAGACGTCATCAGCTGCATTCCAAAGGGAAGATCAGAATTCGTTCTGATGATTTCGCTCATGGCTTCCCATTGCCTCACCAAACTGGGTTGGGATGACACCGGCTGCCGAAAAACGCACACTGCCGGCGATGAGCCTTGAACCCACGATCCCCGCAGAGGTCGGTCCAAAGTCCACCGCCGAACAACGACGCCCCAACGTCTGTAGCCTCACCACTATCCCATCTTCCTAAGCGATTTTCCTAACCTCGTGCACAGCGCCCAAGATCCAACATGGAACGTGGAGTGCTAGAGAACATTAGAATTTCAAAAGGGAGCGATGAAACCAACATAATTCTGACAGTAGGCCTAGACGAAGCAACCAGAAACTGATCATCGTCCAAATTCAGAACACTATCCCAATAAATGAAAAACCAAAACTTGTGGAGTTATGTAAATATCGGAGTAGGTACTAAGTTGAATTTTATGTAATATTTTAGCAAGAGCGTTGAAAGAACATTTTCTTAGCAAAGAAACACATCAGTACCTTGATTGAGTTGGTATAGAACCGAGTAGATAATTTCTAGTGGTAAAATAAACGAATTTTGTAAAACCTATGACGTTAATTTCTGCACTATTCACCCAACTTACTCTCAAAGACAAGAAATACTACCAATAAAATTTAGTGGTGTCATAGTCTTCCAGTAAAGTCAAATATCTATCACTAAGTTCAAATATCTATCACAATCAGTCCCGCTAAGGTACCTATGCCACGAAGAAAGATGCGCCCCCTGTATGTTTCTAATGGAATAATTTCATTAATTAGCACTCTCAGGGCGGATAAGGCACCATCTCATTCCTGAGGTGCTCGATAACTCAAAATGTCAGTAAAGAACGTTTCTAAGGGTTCCTTCTTGTTTAGTGGACTTCATTAGCTATCTGACTATCATAAAGTGACCTTCAGATTTGTTTTCACCATTTTAAATGTTTACAAGTGACGTTTTAGGGGAGGGAGTTACTTATCCCTCACTTTTCTAATTCTCTCCAGGAAAGAAGTACCGAAAACGTTCGTTTATCTTCATGAAGCCATTGTTTTTCGTTAATTACCACATTAATTGATATTTCTTTGAAATTTTATCAATAATTTTCGATATTTTACGCGGCAGTCTTTTTTACAGGGTTTTATTGTGTGAAATTTAGCTTCTTTTTATACTGATTCTGTATCATGCAGGACCCAAAGAGCAAATTTTTGGAACAAAAACACGTTCGAGTGCTTTTTTGTGCATAGTAAGTAATAATTAATATAAAATATAAATAATTTGAAGAAATATATAAAGTTTTCTGAACACGATGCCTAATGGCATCAAATTTTAAAAATTGATAAATTTGATTTTTTCCTAAATTAAATACTTTTGTACACATTTCCCTGATAAAAGACAAATGCACTATATTTGAATGAAAAACCTTCCCAAAATTCAGGCAGGGGCGAAAGTCACGAAAATTGTTTTTGGTCTGGGAGTGATAAAGATGCGAGCGCAGCCATACTCATTCATAAAGAAATAGAAGCCACAACCTACAGGAAGCGCTGGCGTATTGAAGATCCTCCTACTACTAACTAGATTATATTGAATTCCTCTAGTCCATTAAATGAGATCAAACTTCATGTTCAAGAAACACCTTGTGTGTTGATTAGATCAACAATCCTCCCCGGAAGTGCTTAACTAATGAAATAATTAATAGAAATATTCAAAACTGAGTGGAAGACGATCACCAATAGTTTGTGAACAACCCAGACAAAAATTTAGTGGTTTGACCCAATACTTGAAATTCTCAAATCATTACTTCAGAGGCATGCCTCTGATATTTATGACTGACACGTTGAAGCAGGGTTCACAAGCGTCCGACTCGCTTTTCTGTCCGCTGATTGGTCAGAAAGAGGGGCGTAATCTGGTCGGAGAGGCACTTTTGGGAGGGAATGTCCAAATCCGAAAAACTAGATATTTAGTCGGTGGTGGGGATAGGTCTTCCCGCCAGAAACTAGACGCCTGTGAACACCCAACCAGAATCTCTGAGTCAGACGCCTCCTTTATTCTAATGAAATTTATGAACATCCTCGTGAAACACAGGTAGGTACGTATCAAATGCGGCAGTAACTATTTTAGTTTGCTCTGGTCGTCTAGTTCGCCTCTTCAGTAAAATTTAAATAAAAAATTCGGGTTTTCATTTTTTTTAAATACTCGTTAAAAGCAAAATTAGAATATGATTTAAGGCATTAAATCTTTGGGGGGGTGGGGGTGGTGAGATTTTTGTCGAACCCATTTTCTCAAGGAAGCTATTCAGTTAGGCGCAGAGATGGGCAAATTCTTATTCATTTTTTCTACAATTTCCCTAAAAATCGAATTTTTTCACGATGTTACCTGAAAATCATACTTTTTTAAAATGATTTTCTCCCAAACTCTCGACATAATCATGACCTAACATTGTCAAAATAATCAATCAAAATTCGAAACGCTCACAAATTCTTATGGGATTTTTTACGCAGAATCGAATGAGACCAACTCCAGGTTGCTACGACCAACCGAATAGAAAATACATTTCCGCTGAAAATCGTATTTTTTTTCGATTTGCACTGAAAATTATAAAAGAAATTATGATTTTTACCGGACTTTTGGTCGTATTTATTCCCTGAAATTGTCAACAAAAATTAATAAAAATTCGAAACGTTCACCAATTTTGAAGGATTTTTTACGCAGAATCGAATGAGACCAACCCCAGGTCGCTAAGACCAACTGAATAGAAAATATGACGACATTTCCGGTAAAAATAATTTTTTTAAAATGATTTTCAGTGCAAATTGAATTAAAAAAATACGATTTTCAGCGGAAATGTCGTCGTACTTTCTATTCGGTTGGTCGTAGCGACCTGGGGGTGGTCTCATTCGATTCTGCGTGAAAAATCCGATAAGAATTTGTGAGTTTTGATTATTTTGACACTGTTAGGTCATAAATATGTATGATTTTCAGGGAAAATCGTTTAAAAGATTCAATTTTTAGGGAAATCATAGAAAAAATCATAAAATCGTATTCAAAATACGAATACGAGGGAAAATCGTATTCAAAGTGTGAATTCGATTGTATTCGTATTCATACCTGTATTCCTATTCATAATCATAAAATCGCGGATATGATTTATTCATAATCGTATTTATCCATCTGTCCATCTCTGGTTGGGGTGTAATTTAGGCCACCGAGAATATCAAAGCAGAAGAATCTTCTATAACTAATGCTTTGTTCCAAAGAACCTGAAGTAAAGATCTACGAATAGGACTGCAGGTCACTACTTAATATAAACTACGGAAGAGAATAAATTAAATAAAAAAGAAATTTATTACAATAAAACAAGGTTTATTCGTTCTCCTCTGTCCTGAGCCGGGCGTTGGCGTTGGTGACTCTGATGGAAAGCTGTTGGGCGCGCTCGACGATGGACTTACGCTTTTTGGAGGAGACGGCGTGAGCGATTTCTGCGCAGAACTTTCTGTTTTGCATCATCAGCATCTCCAGCTCCTGGAAGACGAAACGAGTAATAAAGTAAAACTTGTCATTATCAAGCGAGTAAAAGTAACAAATTTTCAAGTTTTTGCCGTGCTGAAGCTAACATAACAAGTATGACTTTAAGAAGTAAGAGATAACTCAAGTGTCTTGAACTTTGTTCACTTAATTCAACGAAAATAAATTCAATTCGACTCGTTCACAGTATTTTCAGTAATATAGTGAGAGTGTAAGAAAATCAATTTAGGCAATTCAGATCATAATATAGGAAAAACTAATTGGCCGGAACATCTTTTGTAGGGATCGAACTGAAATAATGCAGTAGTTAACCAGAAGTAAATAATGTTTAAAAAATTAATTAAAATAAAACTAAAAAAAATCAATTAAAGCAGTCCGGGGTGATGACTTTTATCTACATTCCAATTCGCACAATCCCCAAATATTTCATGGACATTGGATGGAAACTGTAGAAGTGGTAATCAGCCAAAGGGTGATCATCACCTTCAATTGATCGAAAAAGTCGAGAACGGTTAAAAGTTAAAGTTAAAATAAATAATAAAAGTTAAAATCATCGAAACTTGGTTTACTCGAGAGAAATGACCACTTCAAAGGCTTGTTTTCACCTTCGATTGTTCGAAAAAGTCGAGAATGAACGTTGAAATCATCGAAACTTGTTGGTTTACTCGAGAAAATTAGGTAACCAGGATCAGACTAGTTGAGTTGTTAATTAGCTGCTGGTGAGCCCTTTTGAACACTTCCAGCAAATTTTTGAAGAAAAAAAAATTAAGCAATTTCAGTGGCATCATAAATTTTAATAACAAAAGTATGAAAGTCTTGATTTTATAGAAATATAATTTTATATATTATAGTTGACAAATTTCTACATTTCGGAAATCTATATCTGAAAAAAACTTAGGTTATACCATATTTTTTCGTGATTGGCCATCCTGTATGATAACTTGAACCGTGTAACATTAAACTAGGATGGGAAACAACGAAATAAAGTTCGTAGGTATGTTTTTTAAAATTCGCCAAAAAACACCCACTTGCTCCAAAAATCAGGCACTTCTGGTTTTGGAAACAGCCAAGGACACATCCAATCTATTATGGCTAGAAACGGCACGATACCACCGATATATCAGAGTATCGATACTTTTGTGGTATCGATACCGATATTTGTATCGATACTTTTGTGGTATCGATACCGATATTTGTATCGATACTTTTGAGAAAAAACTCATACCGGTATATTGGTATCGATACTTTTGCCTGAAATATCGGAGGTATCGATACTTTCTTGACGATATTATCGATATTTTTGCCAAAGTGGAGTAGTAAAAATGAGGAAGTTAGTTTTCCCTAGGAACGATTGGTTGTACGTGAAAATCATCAGAAATTTCCGCATAACGCTCCCCGCGTGACGATTTTTCATTTATGTGCCATAGTATAGACATAAAATGTCAAAAACTCGATTCGAAATCATAAACTCAATTTTAAATGCTTGCATACGAGTCTGCAACACATTGGGACATTTTCATGTCAACCACTACACAAAGTTTTCGTGACGATTTTTCAGTTCATGTGCCAAAGCAAAATGTAAGGTTGTTGATTGTTCTCTACGCAACACAGTGAGTCTATTTTATTTATTGGTCGCGTGAGCAAGATTTGCTTAGTTTTCGTGACGATTTTTCAGTTCATGTGCCAAAGCAAAGACATGAAAATGTCAAAAAAATACCAAATATCAAGTACTTACATACCATACTATATCTGCCACTGAATAATACTCAGAATACTATCAATCGAAACGATACATCGCTTCTAATATCCTTCATTGATATTCAAAAACTGTCCACAGTAACCCTGTAACCTCGCATTTTTTGCGGTTTTCACATGGACCATGGGTTTTCATTTCTCTGGGTTTCTTGAACAGTTCGAGTTTCTTGTGACCACTGTCTTACTTTCCGGTTCACAACAATTTTTTTGATTTACTTATTTAAAATTCAAGTCAAAATTCACTTCACGCCAACTTTTTGTTCTTATGATTCGATAATAAATATTATTAATTTGTAATGTAACTGATTTACTACCGACTTGATCCTTTCCATTTTTAGTGAATGAAAAAATCATTTCGTTGAACGGAGAATTCTTGGGAATAAGAATTGGAATAATTATAAAATGAAATGATCATTCATTTTTATTAAATTTTAAATTATTGATTTTTGTTAGTATATTTATAATGTTAATATTAATAATTCTTGATTAATGGAGTTTTTATTTGGTTTGCGAAATCATTCGTGGGTTAATTTGAAGTATCGATAGTATCGATACTTTGAGCCGATATTATCGAAGTATCGATATCTAATAATATCGGTATCGAAAAGATATCAAATATCGGTATCAAAAAGAGATTCTTTCCGATACCGATATTCGATTAAAAAAAAAACCAAATATCGTACCGAAAGAAGTATTGATACTTTGGAGTATCGTGCCGTCCCTAATCATGGCTAGTTTCACGGAATACAATTACTACCTACCAAGTCAAATTTTCTTGTGAGAGTATTTTACAGTACTAAAACTTCTTTCCCTCAGACTGCCGGAACTTCCCACAAAAATGCGGGCTTTTTCTAGGGTTTTTCGGAAAAATAATAAAATTCCCCGAGTTTCCAGTAGAATAAAATTCGCTGAGTATTCCCACTTTTCCAGGTCGCTGGACACCCTATGAATTAGTTACAAGAGGTAACTAATGTAAGGTAACTAAGAGGTGTCGAACCGCCTTTCCATGCCCAGCTTTGATCAATCTTTTTTTTTCCATTGTTTTGATACGGATTTCCATAGTTGAAACGTCATATACAAATACAAAGAATCAACTAACCTTAACGTTGTGAACGAGGACTTTCCTGAAGCCGGTAGGGAGCATGTGCTTGGTCTTTTTGTTGCTTCCATAACCGATAGAGGGCATAAGGTACTGGCCCTTGAACCTCCTCCTCACTCTGTTATCAATACCTTTCGGCTTACGCCAATTCCTCTGAAAAATAAAAAAAAATTAGAAGAGGCATCAAGCAAAATGAAACCAAGTAGTGTTAGAGTGATAAACAAAGACCTGAACGTCGAAGTGACACCCGATTATCATGATTAGAGTCCCCCACACTGAAGATACGAACATAATACGGAAACTTGGTAATCAATTAAGTCTAATCTAATAGGTTTAAGATTAACCCCAAGAAATGCAGTAATCTGTCTGTCTTCTCTTTAATATGACCATGGTCAAGCCGCGTAGTCACTGTTTCATTTTTTAAATAATGTCTGGTTGTTTTTATTTTTATAATTCATTGTCAGTATGAATTGCGCTTAAACTAATGTTCAACCTTCACCCGATTTTAACTTTCCTTGAATTTAAATACATGCTCCGCTTTCTTGTAGTGTTCTCTGTAGTTTCATTAGTCTGTCTGAATCTGTTAGTCCAGTTCTCAGGTATAGAAGTATATCCGTTACTCCAAGGACATTTATAATGATGTTTCTATAACTAGTGCATGCTGCGAGTGAGCTCCACTGTCTGTGCTACATTATCGTTATGTACATTACAGATTGGAATATTGTTCAAATTTGCGAAATTGAAGAGCTTGTCGTCTATTTGCGTCGCACAGCGGGACGAATGCAGCTTTTTGGAGGTAAAAGTTACTTCGTGCTTATACATCGTCATCCCTGTACCTATTCGACCTAATTTAGTTAGCCTAATAGAAAAAAAATCCTTGAAAATTCACGAATTTCATAAATGCGACCATTTAAAATTATTATTCTAGTGCTATGAACAATAAATTATTATTGAATTTATAATCAAATTCTGCAAAAAATGAAACAAACGCCGATACACGACTATTGTAGATTATTATTACAAGTATTAAGTAAGTAGTAAGTATTACAGTAAGTATTAGTAAGTTACAAGTATTAAGTAAGTAGTAAGTTTTGCTATGATGACGAACATAATAATAAATATTATTTATGATCTGATGCGATGCAGATTGAACATTTCTTGTCCAAGTAACACACATGCCTTGGCGAACCAATCTGGCAGGCTCAGTAACATGCTACGGACACTTGAATGATAGTTCTTGGGTCTGTAATACGAATTAAGGGAAACGATCTGAGAAGCACCTCAGACCGCTAAGGGATATTACTTGGACGGATACCTAGTACTACTTAGTTGAGCACTAGCTCACGTTCACTAATATCGGCGTTTGAAAGGCCGCGTAGGTGCGCATGTTTCTGGCAAGCCTTCCAAACTACCTAAGCACCGTTCTGTCCATGGTCTATTACTATACTCCACTATTACACCAACGGCACCATTTCTGCACTAGCAATCTAGGCAAGGAGAAACAGGATCATTGCGGAAAATGAATTCAAATTGGCAAGTAGGAGAAGTGCCGTGAGGTTACAAGAGCTGCTTTTCAGTTCAGGCTGCCTTGATTGAAATATGCAAACTAAAGAAATTATTACGTAGCACCGGCTTACCGTGAGCTTGACATAACGATCGCTTTGGTGGCGAATGAATTTCTTCGTCCTCTTTTTGACGATAGTCGGCCTGTACACAGGTCGGATGGCCATGGTGGTGAGTGGTCTGTAACAGAAAGGTTAGAACTTAGTCGACATTGAACCGAATTTATCAATCGAAAACCTACATGAAATTAGCTGCAATGTATATGAATAAATGTACTAGAACTTTAACTCACCGATTGAAATTGTAAATTCAATCGATCAATAAATAAATGTACGATAAATACCGATTACTTACCGCAACACTAGAAAACGAAACCACGCTCAACCAAAAGGAACTTTCGTAAACAGACGCAGTGTTGCCACTATTGCTAAAAATTGTTGACATACAGAAGGAATACAACAAATCAGAGAACCCACCTCATCTCACCCCACCTTATTGAAAACCAATCTCAAACACAAATTTTTATCTTTTTAAGTTTATTTTCCCTACTTTTTTTCAAAAATAAGTGAAAAAATGCAAAATAATTTCACATAAAATTGTGGAAGTGGAGGAGTGTTGTGGAATGAATGAACAACAACAACAACACTTTGGCGTGTTTACATTCGTTATCTTTGCGTGCTGATAACAAGCTGATCCACTTATTTCCGCGTTTTGTCCTAAATAAGTTGTTCTTATAAATCAGATCTAAAATTAAGTTGTTCATTCTATTTTAGGTTTGTATTCAATTTATATCGAAATTAGAGACCGTCAATTTCCCTTTGATCCGTTCTGAGTGAATTTCATTTGGATGTTGTCTTTGTGAATCAGGTTGACACGCCTCTCTTCCCACGCCGACTTGTGGACTAATCGCCTCGAGAACATTTCCGAAAATCTTCTTCCGCAAGTATTGATGTTTCGTTGTGTTCTGGCGATCGTTAGATGTTTCTCCTTCCTATCTTGAAAATCCTGTATGACGAGCTGACCTCTCCAAGCTCGAGCTGTCACGTTTTTGCAGGTAAAAAATGTCTTCTTAATTTTTTCCTTTACACTGTTTCTTGTTAGAATAACATCCGTAGGATATTCTCTCGTGGAACGTGCTTCGTTAAGGCAATCTTTTACTTGGACCCTCTGAGTTTGACGTAAAATGTAGACTCCCAAAACGTTGTTAGGTACCCATAGGAAACGTAATACCTGATTTACTCTGTATCATCATAATGTAAGAATAAGATAAGATTATTAGTTGTACTCTCAGTACTCTTAATTACTCAGAACACCTTTCATGCACTTGAAACACTATAGTTTTCATATTCACCACCCACTGGCGTTTATTAGCAAGGCTTATGACTTTCATAAAAATTCTAATTTTCTTTAATTTTTGGAAACTATTTCGACTCTCTTCAAAGCTCGCTTTGAGTTAATATTCCTGATATGTTATTTGACGTAGCTCAGCTGTCGAACCATACGTGACGCCTGTGTTTATCTTGAACAAACTTCCTACCAATCTATATTAGAAAACTCAAAGGTGCGAGAATTTACACAATGTCTGATAGCCAGGCAGCCCTATAGGCCATTGCAGCCTACTCATTAACATCAAGGCTAACCTGGGATTGTCTGGACTCCCTAAAGGCCGCGGGTAGAGGCAATAAGTTGACTTTGCTCTAGGTCCCTGGCCATGAAGGATTAGATGGCAATGAAGAAGCCGATCGACTTGGTAAGCAGGGATCAGAGTCCCAATGTTTCGGCTCTGAACTTGGGGTTACCATGAGCTTCATTACTCAACAGGTCCAGAAATGGGAGGACAGCAAGAGAGCTGCATATTGGCGCAACGCTCCGAAGCAAAGGCAAGCCAAGCAGCTGATCACCATCTCTAAAAATAGAGCAAAAGCTCTAGGTGAGTCTAGCCCCCAGAAAGTGTTGTTGGGGTTCAGCGAACTACCATCCTTATCAGCTCGATGTGAGCGTGGTCAAGCGGCATTTCTGAAAAGTAGGCTTACCTCGATTTTACCACTCTAATTTCTAAGTTTGGCGGCTCTACTTCCCTGCCTTTTTAAATTGCGAGGAAAAGGAACTTGTTATTGCATTTTTGTGTTTTGGAGTGACAAACCAAGCAGAATGCATTATTATAGTGGAGATAACTGCAAGTTTATAATCTTGGGATAACTGCAAGTTAGAGGAGCGACGGTAATGGGGTCACGAGCGTGATCACCTGATAAGATATCAGAAATGGTAGTTCGTTGAAGTGGCGGTAGGTAGCACTGAAACCCGACAACACTTTCTGGGGGCTAGACTCTCCTAAAAGCTCTGCTGTCACTCAAGAGGAAAGTCCTTCGCACAATTGCGGGTCTCCTGGCCATTGCCCCCTGAGATACTACATCAACAAGATGAGCAAGGCCAGGCCAGTTGAATGCCAGCTCTGCTGCGAAGGAGTCGAAACAGCAGAACACATCCTCTGCGAGTGCCCTGCTGTAGCATTTACCAGATTCCGGCAAGGATACTCCTGTCCCAGCCGACATTGCTCGTGAAACGCCCAAAAAACTCCTTCAATTTGTGGAAGAAGATATTTTCAAACGGGCACTCAAGTAAAAAGGGAATCCTGTCACAATAGATCGGACTTATGGTCTAAGTGACCTGCCGCGTCCCAATTTATACCTGCTTTATATTCGAAATTACGCTGTGAGGGAAATTGTTAGAAAGAGGCTGCAAAACTAGTGACAACTTGTCGTCAAATCGAGGCTGTGGTAAAATTATTTTTAATGCCCTATCAGTTTTCATTTAGGTGTTGGCCCATGTCGGTAAGGGTCCCATGATGAAGTGAGTTTCATAATTTTTCCTCAGTGGCCTCTGACGCTTAGCTTTACATTTATAAAACTTAATACTCTCCTTAACGAAGAAAACCCATCGACGAAAAAAATGGGTTCTCGGTAGCAACGCAATGTACTTGAGTAAAACGTTACCTATGTGTAGTTAATTCAGAATTCCGGCAAGGAAAAGAGCCTTCTTCCTTCATGCTGACTCAAGTTTTGGTTTCAGGGGCTCGGGACCAATTATGGACGATTACCAACCAGAACTGAGCAAGTGGGAATACTATTATTTGCTATTCCTCGTGATCCTTCCAGTAAAATTGTTCTGTGATTTGTGGGCTTGGATGGGCTGGGAGGTGTTCAAAAACAACTGAAGAAGTTGGACGCGCGATCAACTTGTCTAGTCATGAAATAAAATTTGTTTACTGATGAAAACGTCATTTTCTTGATGTGCGGTGTGAGGAGCCTTTAGGTCTACCACAGAAACACTGCATCCCTTTGGTTAATTTTTCTAGAGAAGATAGAACTACTTATCTCTTAACATCGTTCAAACAATATTTTTCTGGTAATTTTATAATGGGGTATTTCGGTGGGTCGGAAATTCAGGTTTTTGACCTCAAATTTGGATTCAGCACCCTTGAAAACCTGTATACTACAATTAAGCCCAATGATACTATAACATGTGGTAGAAAAATTAATTAAAGAGATCACACGTTTGAAAAAGGCGGGCCGCTATAAATGCACACACACTAGGCAACGACTACGCCGCGGACTACGCCGCGCGCGTGTGTGAGTAGGTATTTTTGTAGTATCCAAGACGTCCTCCAAGGGATTCTGTGCATGGATACTTTTTTCAAAGACAGTTGGCTAGCTACGTCACGATTGGCTAGCTACGTCACACCATTCAAATCTTCAACTTTCCTTAGCTTCTCTGATATTTTAAAAACATTTTCTCGACGAACAGACCCGATTACCGTTATTCCTGAGCCTTATACTCTTTTGAAAAAATAAAATAAAAAAAATTGACCGAAATACCCCATTTTCCTCAAACTGCGGCTTGAAATGCATTTCTGGATTAGAAACTGGTTCGCAGTGCCGCCACCACACGAACATACATTTTTGCACCAATCCAATTTCTCTGAGAAGGTTTCACCAAGGAAGGTAAACTCGATCGTTAGTTCGCAGATCCACCACCTAAGGGGCTCCACATGGATGCAGACTTTCTGTTGTAGACCTCAGTTACATGCAAGATCTCCATAGAATAGGTATAAATTAATGGAAACAAGAATTATTGTGGCAGTCAACTCTAGTCCTTCCACAATGAGCCAATTTCACTCCTGTTTTTTAACACGTTCAATGCAGCTCAGTGAAGGCTGGAACACAACCAATATGGGAACTGGTTGGGCGAGATATTGACTATTAGGGCATTAATTATACGTTACATGTATTTATATTGAATAGAAGCAAAATCTTGAATTTTAAGAGGCTTTTTTATGCCTTCATTTGAAGTTGCCCATACACGGAAATGATAGGAGCTATACAAAGACTGCAATGGGGGCTTGCGTAACCTGCTATTTCTAGGGATGGGTGTTATCATGATACATTATGCTAATAATTGCGATAACTCATCCTTTGTTGAATTACTGTTCTAAATTCGATTTATAATTCTTCATTTTATTGGGAAGCAGGAAATACAAAAATCCAGCAAGTGTTGTGGTTGTTTGAAACCTGATAGGTGAAAGTGGCGAACTCTGAGAAGAATCCGACTAGGGCCCTAACAGTGCCCTTTTTGACAACACATTAGAATTTCCTGTGGAGATCTGTCGCAAGAGTGAACTGCATAATATTCGGTTTGTTCGGAGAAGCAGTCCTGAACAGTTTGGAGGGGTTTGGAGAAGCCCGGAGGAGTCCAAGCGCCTCTATCCGCTCCCCTTTACAGTTCGTTTGGTTCTGAACTGGTTCTGGACTGCTTCTCCGAACAGACCAAATGAAGACGCCTGAAATGGGGGAGGTTCATATCACGGTTGATATCGCACCTTCACGACTGATCATCACGTCAAAATTCAAGAAAGCTTCACCATGCTCATTCATGAATGTCATGTGAACATTATTTGTCCAAAATATACATTATACAAATTTTTGGAGGAAAAAAATAGTGTAAAATTAATCATTAAATGAATAATTTATTATTATTAATGAATAATTAATTGGTTAACAAATTAATTCATAATTATCGATTATTAAATTATCTATCTGTAGAACCGTAGGTCTACAGTCCGTAGTTTTTTTTCTTAAAATTTCCTTACATCATGCTGCATAACTGAAACTGTATTTTTCTCAAGAGATAGGTCATAGTTATCTACTTTGTTAGAAATAGTTTTGATTCTTTAAAAAAAAACAAAAGAATATAAGTTAGGTACCTACTGTTTGCAGATTGAAAGAATGCGGATGGTTTGGTGAGGTGTCCTTGTGTATTACAATTCCAAAATCATCGTCCTTCTTCTACCTGCCACTCAAGCCAGGGAAAATGAGACCGAGGGTTGTTGACTACCAACCAATGATTAAGTGAAAGGATTGGTTCATTACAGGCAAAACAAAATAAATACAGAACACTAATAAAAAATAAAACAGGTTCCTTACCCTTGGGAAAGTTCTATCAATTAAATGAATGTACATTCATTCATTCAAAAATAAAATCACGCTTCCAGTACCTAAAGGATGATGCTTCTTTCAAATTTTAAAGGTGACAGAAGGGTAAACAGAAGGGCAAGTGAACTAACATTCGAGATAAAAATCCTTCCTAACAATAGGGTATTTCGGTGGGTCGGAAATTCTGGTTTTTGACCTCAAATTTGGATTCAGCACCCTTGAAAACCTATATACTACAACTTTAAGCCCAATGATACTATAACATGTGGTAGAAAAATTAATTAAAGAGGTCTCACGTTTGAAAAAAAGGCGGGCTGCCACAAATGCACACACACTGCCGCGCGCGTGTGTGAGTAGTATTTTTTAGTATCCAAGAGGTTCTCCAAGGGTTTCATCTCTTCTCTGTGCCTGGACACTTTTTTCAAAGACAGTTGGCTAGCTACGTCACACTATTCAAATCTTCAACTTTCCTTAGCTTCTCCGATTTTTTAAAAACATTTTCTCAACGAACATACCCGATTACCATTATTCCTGAGCCATACTCTTTTGAAAGAAAAAATTTTAAAAATTGACTGAAATACCCCATTGGCTGTGTGGAGAGTTGCTGGATGCCTGGATTACAATTACTGAGGCTCGGCCCTTTCTTAATTTCTTAACAGCCTGACTTAACAGGCTACCTAAGATTTTGGAACAGGTAGTTGTCCATGTTAGCAGGTATGCCCTTTGGGAAATTGGCCAACCACATTCTTTCTATCTGCGAACAGTACCTACCAAATAAATAATTAGATTGTAATGAAAAGAAGCCATTTCATAAAAATATAATAAGTAGAAAAATTGGGGAAAGAAGAGTAGTCGTTTTTTGTAAATTGGGCAGAGCACGACTGAGCCATGTTGAACTTTCAAGCATACAATAGAGTAGGAACAGCAACCCTGGAAGGTGAGCAGCCTCGGCTCTCATGATAGGTTTGTTTGGAGAAGCAGTCCTGAACAGTTCGGAGGGCCCAGAGGAGTCCAAGCACCTTTATCCCCTCTCCTTTCCAGTTTGGTTCTGAACTGGTTCCAGACTGCTTCTTCGAACAGACCAGCAATCTCTACGTGTTCTTATCTCAATGGTGGAAACCACAGACTGCCAGTGATGCGAGCATCACAGGATTTCATGGCAACCACAAGGAGCAGGAAACTATATGCCTGAAAAGGCAGTATGGAATGAATTATCAGTGGATAGCAAGAATATTGTGAACGACTAGGACATTCATATTGTATGTCATCACAAAGAAAACTTGATTCTCTCAGAGTTTGCTAGGGCGTAATCTTGAATATAGATTCTGTATCCAGAGGCATTTTGTGCAACGTTCATGATTGATATATTTTGAGGAATTTATAAATAAGCTCCAGAGGTTGCTGAGGAAATATTCCAAAATTATTGAGAAATATTTGTTGATAAAGACATAGAAACGATTGTATTTTCTTTATAAAAAATGTACAATATTATTTACAAACACTAAGAAAATATGTGACTAGTGAGCTCACACTTCATCAAGCAAAAATTTCCCTAAAGCTCCAGTTCTAAATAGCTTCACGAAATTATACGCAGCTGCATCGATGTCAGGAACTATAGTGTAACCTCCCTCGGCGTTTTTTCGTTTGAGAGTTTTCCCCATGTTAACAGCACTATTAATAAGGACCTCTTCGATACTGTCCAGTGGGCTGGACAATCCAAGATGGTGGACGTATTCGAAGTCCCCGCGCCTGTTGAGGAAGTACAAGAGATAGTCGGCAATATGGCGGATGCCGACTAGGTGGTCATTCATGGACGAGCAGAGTGCGAGTTTGAATCCAGTCTCGACGTCTTCAACTTTTGGGTCCAGAATGCCAGGGGTGTCCAACACGTAGATGAGTGGATCCTGAAGATGGAATACAATATCTATAAGACTAGAAACCAACATATCTACATAATGAAAAGTACTTAAAGACAAAACTTCTCTAAGATATTGAGTGAACAAAACACACCTGACAGACTTTGATTTTGGTCAGCACGCTTCTTGTGATGCCTGCTATAGCACCCACAGCAGCAGCTTTGGATTTCTTAAGGTACTTGTTTCGAATGGCGTTGATGACTGACGACTTTCCAACGTTTGGCACACCAATGACCATAACAGTGAATTCTTCTTTCTCATTTCTGTTGTATCTCTCAGAATTCAGGATAAGCCTGTTGATCGTGGGTACGATCTTTTTCAGCCCACTGCAGCTCAAATCTTTGCAATTGGTGTATAACACCTCTGACATACCTGGAAAACAGTCCAATACAGATTAATGTATTATGAAGACACAAGATGTTTCGCGGATTGGTGTCCACTCGTGTTGGCAGTGGTTAAGAAGATATCTTAGGTTATTAGTTGAGTCAGCTGGTAGAGACAAGGCAATGGTGGCCCACTTGCAATAAGAATAAATCTTTCTAAGAAAGTATGGAATAGACTAAGAATGGAATCTAATAGGCCTGCGTTATCCTCTTAAATAGAATGAAGAAGTATTGAGTGGAATAGGCATATTTGATAGCTTGAGAAAGTCACTTCCCAACTCAGGACTCCACTGAGTCTCCCAAGGTCCTCTTCACTCAAGAGTACGATTGAAGGGGTGAATATCCAATCCACAGTATACTACTTCATGCTTAAATTTATTGGTGGAATGAGAAATCTCTCAAGTGTATTTATTAGTGCAAATTCACCTTGTTTGGTCAAATAATCACGGACTACACCTTCGTGACTTAAATCGGCTAAATCCATTTTGTTCAAGACGAGAATGTGAGGGCGAAGTCCACTCACAGTGTAGCGAAACTGCTCGTTGCGACCAGAAATTGGAATGCGGGCGTCGTGAACCTCTACAATGCAGTCCACTGACTTCAATTTTTGCTGCATTTGCTTCATACCTGCCAACAAATTCGATTTACAGATGAAGAAAAGAAATGCTATTCACAAAAAAGTAGGTAGGTCTATTTCATACGGTATGGTATCAAAAAATCAGTGAGAGAATATTTCAACACCTTCAATGCGGGTCCCAAAGTCGTGCAACCCTGCCGTACTGAAAATTTTTCGAGCTTGAAATTCGATATTGGTGAATTTGAACGCAAAATTCGTATTAAAGTTCGGCATCAAAAACGAAACAATGTTTTAGACAGTTGAACTCATACTGAAGACGAAAAAAAGCAAAAATTGGAATATATCAAAAAGGGGAGGTACCAGGCCCCCTCCCCCAAAGAGAATTGAAATGACCAGATGACCAGTCGTCCGTATGGCAGGTATGCAGGGATGACCGGTCGACCGGTCATCCGCACTGAAGGTGTTAACACAATCTGGCTGAGTATTAGAGGTCTCTGGAAACCAGTTGGAGTTTCTTTTGGCTGACTGCAGGACACACAAAATAATCGACATTTGCCCAGCACTTTCAGTTGGGAACTCCCAAACCCAGAAGGATTTCTCAAACTACTACATAGGGGGGACTGTAAGGGGGTACTCTAACTGCAACCTAGAAGGAGACAGTAACGGAATACTCTAACCAAAAGAGACTGTATGGGGGTACTTCAACTGGTACCCAGAAGGACACTGTTGAGTCACCAAAAATTACCTTCCCTCGATCCCCGGTCGAGGGAAGTTAATTTTTGATGACTCAACATTATGGCGCAGTTGTACCAGACCCGAATGGTCTCCTCAGCATTTCTCAGAGAAACAATAATTCATTAAGATTAGGTCATCAAAACAACTCCCTCCCAAGACACGAGTCGAGCCACCGCCTATTCGGACAAACGTTGAGGTCAGCAGATTCCCCGCCCCGTCAATAAGGAACAATAACAAAAAACTCCGAAACCAGTCAAAATACGTGTTCTCAATGGGTTGTAAAACGCCGGCCAAAGCAGCCTCCCTGACTAGGTAATGGAATACCCAAGATTTCCTAATTGGGGGGGGGGGGAAGATGTGATCAGCGACATCTTCGCATTTCTGTCCATTCACTTCCTTAGCTCATGTGGTAGGAGCTCCGATTCAGAATTGGAATGATAGGAGGGAAGTTAATTTTTTATGACTCAACAGTATGGCGCAGTCAGTAGATCCGAATGGTTTCCTCAGAATTTCTCAGAGAAACAATAATTCATTAACCCTAATCAACCCAAAGTATATTTGAATACACCTTGTCTTTAACGATTTTTAAAAAGCAGCGGGAACTGTTTTTTCGTACTCCAATGGTACCAATTGACTCGTTAGGATCCCCTGCAAAGATTGGCAACATTGATTACTTGTTGGTCAGTGATCTCTCCCGCGTTTTGTTACGTTTTCTCATTCCAGTCCCGCCGGAGTCCAGCCATGGCGAACCGCAGCTCAACAGTAAGTTTGATTCCATTTTATACCATGATAACGCGTAACAATTGTGTGCTATTTCTATGATAATTTGATCAGTCGGTTTCTAAGCTATCGTTTGATATAAAAATATGTGGGGTTATGATGAGCAGTTATCATGCTGATATCTCGATTTTAGTGGAGGTGTACTGAGATACACTTTGGGCTCTTATGGTAATGTAACACACATTACCATAAGAGCTTTTTTGAGTGCCTTGTTCTTCAAGACATATTATGATTTCTTACTTCTCGTAAGTCATTCCAAATAAGTAATTAATTCCATATTTTTGGTATTGCAGAACAATTTCAAGAGCAGAGAGACATACAATGTATGATAAAATGTCATTTTATCTCTCGTCCCTAGACCCAATATGCCGTCGGATGAGGAGGAAGCTGTGGATATATTTTTTCATTATTTATCAAAGTTACCTACATAATGTATTATTAAGTAACCTTTTTCCTAAGTAAAATAAGGTATTTTGTTGAGACTGTATTTCCTAGTCAATTTATGGCTACATTCCAAACAAAAGTAGGGTAAGTACCCTGTAAATACGATTTTTCTAAATCAATGTAACTCTAGTGCCTTACAAAACTAGAATCCATGTACATAAAACGCCAACTGTACGTACGTTTGTATGTATGTCGCCAATCGCGAGGAGTTGGAGGGGTTGTGGGAGTGGGGAGAGCCGGAGGAATCAGAGATGGGAGGAGTTGGGGGCAGGGAGAATCGGAGGCGGGAGAAGTTGGAGGAAATGGGTGGCGGGGAGAGTCGGAGGAATCGTGTTTGCCTGCTTTTAGTAGGCTTTTCAGCTAGTTTATTGTAAACACTGACTTGTCTAAAGTTGAAATCTAACAAATGTAATTGATATCATGATTTATACCACACTTAGTAATAATTATGGTGAAGTTTCAATAAAAAGTTTGTAACCTAAGTCGTTCACCTTCTATTACCATGAAAGCCCAAAGTGTATTCAAATACACCGTTTACAAATTTGCACTTTTTGAACACCTAAATTTTTTTAAACATCTTTCATTGTCATTTTCTTTTATTTTGAGGCATTTTTAGCTAAAATAGAGGAAAAAGTTATAGTTTTGGCGAAAATTTGGATCCTTGGGTATGATATGGAATACCCAAGATTTCCTAATGGGGGGGAAGATGTGATCAGCGACATCTTCGCATTTCTGTCCATTCACTTCCTTAGCTCATGTGGTAGGAGCTCCGATTCAGAATCGGAATGATAGGAGGGAAGTTAATTTTTTATGACTCAACAGTATGGCGCAGTCAGTAGGACCCGAATGGTTTCCTCAGTATTTCTCAGAGAAACAATAATTCATTAAGATATATAATAATAATTAATAATTCCTTCCCAAGTCACGTGTTATCCGTCCACAACAACACTTCTTAACTAGAAAGGGGACTCTAATGTGCCGCTCCCAATTCGAGGATAATCTATCTGCTTTGTAGTGGTACTCCAACTGGTATTTACCCAGAAGATGACTATTTTCATTGAACACTTCCTTGAGAAAATATAGAGAACCTAGCTTACTTTTTGATTATCCCCAGTGTGTCACCAACTACATATCCCCCATAGTGGGTCTACATATCCCAGTTGGTAACCACCTAGTGATGACTTCAAACATTTTCTCACCTTTTCCCATGTGCCCAGGATACCATCGTAGCAAGTTCTTATCACTGAACTGGAAAACTTGTCGGAAAACCGGCAGATGTTGGCCAAGAATCGCTGACAATCTAACCATTTTTTTTGAATGGGTTGCGCCTCACTAGGTATCACATCTCAACTTTCACAACAAAAGGCGGCAGCAGAAGTGTTGAACACGAAACATGCCGTAAAATGCTCTACAAAAAGGCAAAACTAAATTTGACACTAAATTTATAACCAAGAATATCAACATAAGCTATCATGGATGGATGGATGGATGCTCCAATTTTATGCCAAGGTTCACACCGTGACAGGCATTAATGGTGGGTGCGCCCTTGTGACACTATACTGAATAGGTGGTAAATTAATAATATTGTGGTAAATTAAACGTGTGTATAAATCATAGAGTTGTATATTAATAATCATTTTTTATTTATTTATTTTTTTTTTTATTTTTATTATTTTTTTTAATTTTTATTTTTTTATTTAGGCCATTTTTTTTATACATATTTTTTTTTTTTTTATTTTTTTATTTTTTTTTTTTTTTGATACTTTTTTTTAAAATTTTTCAATATACTTTTTTTTTTTTAATTAATTAATTAAATTTTTTTTTTTTCTTTTCCTAAAGGAAAAGAACTAAAGTTTTTATAGTTATAATTTAGTAGAATTTACAAATATAAAAGTAAGGCGCTGCACCTAAGACATGAAACATTATAATAAGACATTAAAGACTATACAATTGACAAAACAAAAGAACAATAAGAAACTTATGAAATACAAAATGAAGAGGAAAATGGGACAGCCACTCATAATAATGAAAAACGTCAAATGATGACCTCAAACTGATCAAGAACTCTAATAATTTCAGGGATCCGGTTCCCTGTCTCCCCAGCTGTGGCCAGCACCTCTAGCAATGTTTTGCCTTCAAGGGCTTGCAGGATACCACACCTAAGCCTTCCACATTCCAACAGCAGGTGATGTATGGACTCCACCTTTGATTCGTCGTTACAGTATCTGCAATGAGGGGAGTTTACCAACTTCATGCGGAACTTAAACAGGTGGTCGTTGGCATGGCCAATAAGAATGCGGTTGGTCATCGTGATGGTTCTGTTGGACAGCTCCTTACCCCGGTACCATGGAGCTGGCGAGGGAGAGTTCAGGAAACCAGCTGTCCAGGACCCCCCAGTAGTCTGCCGTTGTCTATGGGTGGCCAGGTTGGAGTCACATGCTATACGGAACCATGTGGGGCGGAGCTCGCTGAACGGAATGGAAATATTTGGATCTGGGGAGTTTCTATTGCATGCTTCTTTGGCACAGAAATCCGCTAGTTCATTGGCCAATATACCCACGTGTGAAGGGATCCACTGTATGTTGAGATTTTTGTTATTGCCTACTGTAAGAGATCGAACAAGAGAAACGATTTTCTGCATGTGTGGTGATACGAGTGACCCAGGATTTAAGTTGTTGATTTCGGAGATGATAGATTTTGAATCAGTCAGGATGAGAGCATTGTTGCAATCAGGGTGAAGGTCCGCTAGGTGCTCAAGGGTTTTTAGGAGGGCTAAAGACTCAGCAAAGTACGAAGAGGCCACATCGGGGAGCCTAAAGCCTGTCTGGGTTAAGTGCTGTTGGCAGATAATGCCTGCTGCAGATCTCTGGGCTGTCTTTGAGCCGTCACAAGCCAAAATGACATCAGCGTCAGCGTATTCATTGTTGAGATACTCCATAGTTAAAGCCTTAGCCTCAATAGGAGAAATATCAGATTTCTTGGCTATGCGGGAGATATTCTCACAACCCCTGAAACTAAAATCATAAGAGATTCGAAAGCGTGTCTCGTCTTCAGTTGAAATGTGAACATTATTGGAAATTATGTAGGTCTTTACTTTCTTCAAAAGAGCAACTGTGGGTTGGAGTCTAACTGGGCAGTGAGGATCAGTGAGATCAATCATCTCATTCATGAGGTTCCTAATAACTTGGGATGAACAGTATAGTTTAGTGAAAAGTCTCAGAGATAGTTTGGTGGCTCTCGTTTGAACATATTGAATCCCTGTGATGGCATGCATTGATGAAATAGGAGACGTTTTCACAGCATCAGTAATGGACCGGATTGCCATATTCTGAACAACCTGAAATTTAGCTATTATAGATTTGTTAAGCCATGAATAGAGAGGAAGGCCATATTCAAATTTTGGGAGGATTGCAGCAGCAAGAAGGTCTGCCTGGGTGTCAGGATGGTTCCCCCAATTTGATCCCTTCATATATCGTAAGGCACTTACATCGTTTTTGCATTTCTCAACAATGCTGTGAGCATGCACGAACCCATTCAGTTTGGCCTCAAGGTATACACCCAAATACTTATAAACAGAGACTGTCTGGATTGTGCCACTAGAGGTGATTATGTCGTGCCTACTCAGATCCTCAATTACTAGGTGCGGATTCGCTGGAAAGATCATAAGTTTAGTTTTATTGAAGTTAATGGACAGATCAAGGGTGGTAAGCTGTCTTTCAAGAATCAGAAAGTCTTCCGCAATAAGCTGGCGGCAATGGGGAATATTCTCCCCTGATATGTATATCATGTAATCATCGGCAAACACGGATACATGGCAATGCTTGAGTCCAATGCCAACATCAGACACATAAACATTGAACAGGGAAGGTCCCACAGTAGACCCCTGATCTATTCCCTGCGAGCCATGCACCGTGTTTACTCCATCTGTGTACTGCTTATTAGAAAGAATAGTATAGAACCAATTACACAAATACAGAGGGACATCTTTCCGTAGGAGAACATTATAGAGCTTGGTAGGGTTAACTCTGTTATACGCCCCCTTCAAGTCAAGAAAGATACAGAGAGTGGAATGACCCTTCAAACGAGCAGTTTCAATAGCTAGGTGGATTTCCGCTAAATTATTCAAAGTACTATGCCCCTGCCTAAACCCCTGCTGAAAATTTTGGATCACATGCTGCATCTCTATGTGGCCCTCCAATCGGACTTTGAGGATTGAGTTCAGGAGTTTGAGAGAGCAGCAAAGAAGGACTAAGGGACGAAGACCTATAGGTGCAGAATCTGAATCGCCAGATGATTTCTTTATGTAAATGATCTTAACAACTTTCCAGTCATTCAAAAAATGACAGTGCTGGATGCAAACATTGAAGATTTTCAGTAGAAAAGACTTGGCTGATTCAGGGAGATGCTTCAAGATAGTGAAGGAGATCAGGTCCAGTCCTGGAGCAGAATCAGATTTATTACTGAGAGCCTTCTCTAATTCTCTCTTTGAGATCTGAGGAATGTCTTCAACCGCATGGTTCACAATTTGCAGAGGAACCTGTCTTGTTATGGAATCCAAGAGGTCCTTGCACTCTTTTGTGTATTTATGGACATCTACAATTGGAGAGGAGGAAGATGGACTACCAGCAAAATGTCGAAGCATACGCCATGCAGAGGGGCGACCATGAGAGCGGGTTGACATATCCTGGCAGAACAAATGAAAAGAGTCCCTCTTGGCTTTGGTCACCAAATCCTTAACTCTGGAATCAGCCTCCTCGTAAAGCCTAAGGTTATGAAGTGAGCCACATCTATCATAGTTCCTAAGACACCTGTTTTTTTCATTGACAGCAAGCCGGATCTCCTCGTTCCACCATGGAGAAGCCTTGGAATGGAAGGATGGACTTGTTTTCTTCATACTAGCCTGAGCACCAGAGTTGATTGCTTCACATAGGTGAGAATATGCACTTTCTATATTATCACGATGAACGACCCCACGATCCCATGCTGACAAGGCCACATCAACCTCTTTCTGGAAAACGTCCCACTTAGCAGTCTTTGTATGCCACTTTTCAGTACGTGGAGGCACTTCGGGAGTGGGCGTTTTAATATTTAATACAACGATTCGGTGATCACTACCTAGTGGATCATGGTAGCAGCCCCATGAGGTAAGATCAGCCAAATCCGCAGAAGTAAAGGTAACATCTGGAACAGACTTGTGCTCAGAAGGTCTAGTGATGCGGGTATGCTCGCCTGAATTGGAAATAGCCCACTTATGCTGGCGCGAGAGAGCCGCATTGGCAATATGAGATCCCCTAAGGTTGTTTTTCTCAGATCCCCATAAGTCAGACTGGGCGTTAAGGTCACCAGAGATGATAGTATCATGGGGGCCAAAGTGATCGAATAGTCGGTGCCAGGTATTTTCTAGGATTTTATTGTGACCAGCATATATGTTGACAAGTGTAATAAATTTCTGTGGAAGTTTTATTCGGGCAATCATGTAATCTACCTCCTCCAAACCACAAATCCTATCTCTAACGATCTGCACACGAATATTATCTCTAACAAGAATGGCCAGGCCCCTCCCATGATCCTCTGAGTCCAAGCGAAAGGTCTGATACCCTCTAATTTTGAAGCCATGCGACTTTTTTAGCCAGGTTTCTTGAATCAACACAGCATCTGCTCTTAAATTATTGTGTAAGACAAACTCAAGCATTGAACATTTATTACGAACGCTCCGAGCATTCCATACTAAAATTTGTAAATCTCTAGAACTGTTATTGGCCATACTGTGGTAGTTTATATATTTTTTCACATATTGTGACTAGAGATCGTTTGTCCCCTGTGGGATTGTTAGAGTTGTGGTCTGGGAGAGAGGAATTTGAGAGAGCTTGTTTATTGCGGCTGTAGAAGGGATTAATCACCCTTGACTGTGGGGGTTTGAATTTTATGTTAAACAAATTGGTAGATGAAGATGAGCCTTCTATTGGGGATGTCAAGGGTCTAGAAGCTGATATAGATGGGGATTTGGACAAAGCGATACACGTATTTTCTGGATTTGGAGAGCAGATCCTTGCTGCAGTTGGATTGAATAGGTTGGAAGCTGTTTCTGATGAATATCTAGCAGTGTTTGAGTGGGGGCAATCGTCATTTGGAGGGTAGGGCCCAGCTGAAGGTACGATCAGAGACGAATCCAAGGTGGTAGAATTCTTATTAAATGAGAGGGAAAGCATAAGTAACTTCATGTTTTCCAAAATTTCGTTAATAGAGCTAGTAATCTTTTCTAACTGAAAACTCAAATCTATTTGGTTGTCAGGGACAGGAGAATTCCCCGAAGAGGCGCTTACTCTAGCAATGGATGCATAACTTGGGGAATTCACAGCCTCCGTTGCTGGGGGAGAACTCACGTTTCTTATCAATCTCGGAAATTGGTTTGATGTCAGAGGATCAGCATTGTGACGAGCGGCCCGGCAGCTAGGCCCAAAGAATTCTTTCAGGCATTCCGAATATCGAATTCTGTTATGATGAAGATCATCAGACCTGCCATACAAAAACTCCAGCAGAGGGCAGTTAGAATTGCCCATGAGGTGCCCTTGGGAACCACAACCTAAGCAAACTGGAGGTCCGAATCTTCTAGGACAGAATTTAATAAGGTGATCTTCTGCACAGACCCTGCACCTTCTCCTGGAACGACACTGGCCGGACAAATGTCCAAATCTATTGCAGTTATAGCAAATTTTTATTTTTGGTCGGTAGGGGGTAATTTTAAAATTTCTATAGCCCATCTTAATTTCTGTAGGGAGAGTAACAGCAGAAAAATATATTTTTGCTAGCCCTGTTGGAACCCTCTTTTTTGATCTTTGGGAGCGGTTGATTTTCATAATGAGTTCTATTCTGTTTACTGAATTTGATAAGTCACAGTACGTGGAGAATTCCTGGAAAATATTGAGCCTCTTCCCAACATGGACAACTCCTATTTTTTCAGTCAGCGCCACAGGAGGCATAATGTGATACTTATTAGCAAGTTCAAGGTCCGAGCACATCATACGTTGGGAGTCAAATGATTTGGACGAAACACTATATCTTTTGGATCCGGTTATAGTGATTACCAAGGAGTTGTCCTCAGGTACCACCCTACGTATGTCTTTACCTATGGATATTAGTGAGTGGTTGTCAGAATTAGGGTCAAAGAGGAGAACATATGGAGCAGCATGGTTTTCAGTGTACCTTCTTGGCTGATACTGAATCCAGAAAGTTTCATGCTGCATCTCGACATCAGATGAGCTCGTATTTGCAGAACAGCCTTCCCCTAGTGTTGAGACAATGCCAGGCTTGGGCTGGAGGACTGGGTCAACTACTTTGGCTGCTGCTGATAGTACTTTAGCAGCATGAAGCAGAGGGTTCCCTTCTGAATCAACACTAGAGAATGATTCATTATTTAGAGCAGTAAGCCCTGAAAGGTCGGAGTGATCAGAGGGCGCAAGGCAATCCATTTCCCCAAGCGCATCATAAGGATGTGTCACAAGGTTATTGGACGGCAAGGGTGGAGAAAAGCAAGATGGAACTTGAGGGGTTGATAGCAGAGTGAGATCATTTGGCATAAGCGGCAGCTCATTTGACATTAGCTCATTATGTACCGGAACATTGGATGAGTCTGAATCATTTCCCCCCCTAAGCAGAGAGTTATCTGGATTCGAAATTTGGTTTACTGGTCCATTATCTACACGCCGCGGAAAACACAAGGAGGGATGCGAGCTTAGAGGGACCGAAGATGCATGATTAGTACTAAGCGGGAAAGATGAGCCTGATGGGCGAGGGGGATCAGGAGGATGCAATTTAAGGTACGAGCTTCTAGTGACCACCATTGCATTCCTGTGAGAGGAGAAGTTAGTTGCAGTAGCCAAGAGGATGTGAAAATACAAACAAGTGGCTGAACCTTACAAAGGATTAATTGAAGCCTATTAACGTAAGCATGCTTCACTACAATGTTAGTAGAAGGAGTGTGATTAATGTAATAGGAGAGGTTAATAACAATTGCCAAGAGGCTGTGAAAATGCTAACAAGCGGGTGAACCTAACAAAATGATTGAAAATAGCCTATTTAATTAATGCCTATTGAAAATATGCATGCTTCACTACCATGTTAGTAGAATATGTGTGATTAATGTAATAGGAGAGGATAATTACAATTGCCAAGAGGCTGTGAAAATGCTAACAAGCGGGAGAATCTAACAAAATTATTGAAAGTAGCCTATTGAAATAAATGGAGGAAATAAGCCTACATACCTACTTAGAAATGACAAACGATCAGCTGTTCGAGAACATAAGCATGAGTACAATATCAGTATGTAAGTACTTACAAAAGCCCAGCAATCAAGCAAAGCAAACACGTTGCAACGTGGCCATGCGCCATGCAAAGAAAACCCTACTACGGTGCAGCGTTATAGACCAAACAGAATAAAGATATTTCACTTAAATAATTCAGGTCACAAAGCTTTCAACTAGTTAAAATCACCAGACGCACCCACCCAGAAATTCAACCCAAGAGGACCAGAGTAACCAGACCTCGAATACGGAATAAACCGTAAAATTATGTTTCCACAAGTGGAATTGGAGCACTATCAGCTTATCAATTTTTGGCGAGGACGGGGAGAAAAATCATCACTTCTTCCATGGTGGAAGCATGGATGGATGTGTCCTTAAATACAACAAAATCCAAGTTTTGACCAAATGTACATTCAGGTTCAATGAAAATTTGTTAGGCAATAATTTAGATCAAAAATAAATAATTAAAATTTCGGAAAACACTGGATCACATTTTTGTCTGAATATTTCAAGTGATTGGTCATCCTGCGAGAATCCCAAAACATGGATTTCTGCTCCATAATCATTTAAAATTTATTTAAATATTTATTTAAAATTTATTTAAAATTAATTTAAAATTTTATTTAATTATTTAAAATTTAATTTATTTAAAATTTATTTAAATATTTAAAATCTTTCATTTTTCGATTTTTGTCCCCATAACCTGCTCATTGATAACCTCTTTGTTTCTCCTGCGAGATGTGTTCTTAATTCTTGTGATTTTCTTTCGCGAATTTCCCGTCATTTGAGTTTTTCCCATTAGTTCTTTACGTAAAAGCGCTTCAAGTCCTGCAAAGTCATTGAAACTGACGAACGCGTGCTCATATCGGCTAGAAAAGGCGTCCATAGAGAGTTCTCCAAGGCGAGGTGCAATGCCAAAATGGCAGACCGTTCCCCCGACATTCTGGAACTTTTCTCCATCCACCCCTTTTCGTTTCGTGCAAATTTGATCGTGAGAAGGATTATTAGCTGAATTTTAAATCCTCGGAGGTGTAAATAACCTAAAATTAGTTTGTGATCGGGTTGTGAAGTTGTAATATTGTGAAAATTTCGGTTCCCGTCATGGCAGGTTCGGAGCTCAAAGACGACGAGGACGAAGACACCAAGACAACCGATTGGCAGTACCCTCTGGCTTTCACATGTAAAAGGCACAACGAAGCCATCGAAGGAGGAAACACGATAACGCAAACATGGAGAATGAAAGAAAGGGTGAGATAATCCTTATCTTTTACTTTTATTTCAAAATTACAATAAATTGATCCAGTTCTCACCGGATTTGAAACCCGGACTTGGCCGTCCGTGGCGCCTTCGTCTTCCCCCACTCCCGTCGTTTTCTCCGCATGTCGGATTCCAGAGATTTTTCGACGCAATAGCCAACGACAGCTATTTTTCACAACTGTCAACGTTATATTTTTGCCGTACCTGGTTAAATCTTTTTTCTAAGGCAGTGGCGACAAATCCATATTTTTTATCACTTGGTGACAAATTCTTATTTTTAAATGTTTTTTGATGAATTGAAATAATAAATTACTTATGCTGATTTACCTACACGTTTTAGGGGCGGTTTATCAATGCTCAGGTAAAGCCTGGGTAGCTGTCTGCCTCGGATAACCTCTCGGGCAAACCAAACAGGTCGTTTATCAACGCACTTTTAACCCCCAGGTAGCGCTTTCTGCAGGATAACTTTGCCTGGAGATCCGAGGTTCCGGTAAAGGCATTATTCCTTGGGTAACTTCCATTTTGTCGTGATTTGGAATCCATATTGGCATTGATTCGTATTCATAATTATTTGTGATTCTTTCGCACTTCACAATGTTCCACAACATACTTAGATTATTGATAGTTTCGGATTTTTCAGATGAGGAAATAGTTTAATTTCTCGAGTATGGTCATATTAATACGTTTCGACCTCGTCCTGACTATTTCAACATGCTGGATGTCAAATTTCATACCCATTTTCATGAAATTTTCAAATTTCATACCGACTCTCCTAGGAAACCGTCTTCTATAGTGTTGTAGTCGATAGATGAGAAATTCACAATTACAGAAATCACTCCATATCGATACTTCTCTTCATACTCAAATTCTATGGCCTTGGTGAGTAGATTCCAATAATACCAATGGAACGACAATACGGAGTGTGGAACAGAAGGATCCCATAATTAATCGGAATTATTATTGGAATACGACTGAAACTTTCGACGACGACCATGTTTATTTTGGTGACAGCAGTACTCCGCTTTGCACAGGGACAACCTACCTCATACGGATCCAGAAATAAGCATACTTTTCGAAGAAAATACTAACTAATGATGTTTTCATACCTGATGAACATCTTGAAGACTACACCAGTGCAGCTAGGGATCGTCTCGTTAATGAGTATTTTGCAACAATGGTGTGAGAGAATTTAGGAAAATGTACTGAGAGGTTTGACGGGTAGAAATATAAAAATATGCTGAGCATATATTTCAAGTTTATTACAATATTCATAGCATGTAATAACAATAATTTTAATTGATATGTTTTATAATACTTTCAGTAATTACAAGAAAAAAGTAATAAATTCATTCTTTTTTACTTATTTTTCATTCTTCAGTCTCCCTCACCTGCACAGAAAAAGAACATCATGTTAGTTAACACGTATCTGAAAAATATTGATACAAATAACTCGTATTGTTCTATTATCAAATAAATAATTTATTAATAAATAAATACAAGTGAAAGAAGGTGCTAGGTATGTCCCAAAAATAAATTACGAGAAAATTGATTTCAAGTTTAGACCAGTCAATTTATACCAAAAATGCCAAACATCGGGGGGTATCTACGATTTTTCCGTATGTTGTTAGGACCCCATAATGCACTAAAAACTGTGACATTTCTTCTTCAGTTTTTTACTTCAACTTCTAATCTATGATAATATTAATCATTTATGCGCAGTAACTTTCCAAAGTACATTAACCCATTAGTGCCCATTGGTGACAGTTAAGATCAACCTGAGCTCCATAGGTTGGATAATAACGGAGATTCAGCAATTTAAAAATGGGTAATTTTATCCAAACAGTGAAATTTTTGTTTAAAGGCAGTGTATTGAGCCTCTCATTCGCAAAACTACTGATTTTAGATAGAAGTAAAGAGAGAAATGTGAATAGATTGTAATCAGCTTCATTTAACACCTGAATCATACCTGTAGCTATCATGCATTTATTATTGAAAAATGATAAAATCAGTAGAAAAATAGTATTTCAAAAATAGAAGGTACTTACCATCAGAAGTTTCAGACGTTTTCCGCGAACAAAAATGAGAAAACTCGGATTTTAAACAAAATAGACTTCGCAGGGGTTGTCTAACCTCTCCTATTTTACTGAAAAACCTACAAAAAAGGATGAAAAAACCAGTGTTGAAATGCTGAAATGTGGGGGAATCAGCGTTGTTGTGATGGTACCACTTTTTCCCTCAGACCAAGTTATCTGGGGAATACCTACCCGAGGAAGAGCTACCTGAGGGATAAATGTTGATTGATAAACGACCCCACAAAGTTGACCGCTTGGCATAGGTAAAGTCGAGGTAACTATCTGAGGCTTACCTAGGGTATACCTTTTCAATTGATAAACGGGCCCTTAGCTGGAAATGTGTAGGTAGGTATATCGGGCGAAAAACCTCGGCAGCACAATATTAAATAAGTAAACAAATTTTGTTTACTCCACATTATGATATAAATTCATATATTTCGATACTAATTAGGTAAATAGTTATTGAGTAGGTGATATTTATTTAAAATTCGGTAGGTAGGTAGGTATCTTTTGAATTCCATATTTGAATGAGGAATTTCACCGATTTCTGTTTGCATTTTTTCTGAATAGTTAATGGTGTGGGATAGATGAAAATCGGGCTGATTTCGGAAAATAAGTCTCCTGTTATTTTTGGGAGACAGTCAAAATTTTTGATTTCAAAACTAACCGGGAAAACAGACGTCCAGCGGGAACGCTCGCTGATTGGGCTGTTCGGATCGCCGTCTCCTCCCGGTGTTGCCCATTGGGACGACGAAATCGTGTTTTCTAAGAGAAAAGTTATCAAACAAAAACAGAGGAAATCTAATTTTCCCCATCTCGCTTTTTCTATTTTTTTTCTTCAGTTTTTCGATTTCGAACTTTACTGTTTCATGAAATTTTGCATCTGGGGACTATGGATTTCTCGATCTCAGCGCTTCAAGCGGCCATAAATGAACTATTCCAGCATGACGTCATTTTCCCGGTTTTTTTAAACATTCGTATTTTCTACACTGTTTTGTTTATTCGTAAATTAGAAAGTTCGGGCTGAAATTTTGCCTTAGGGGGTTTTTCGAGGTGCTGAATCCGATTTTGGGGTCAAAAATAGGAAATTCCGACATGGTGAAATTCCTCATTGTATAATACAGGGTGTCCAAGTAACTACGCTCCCCCCCACTTATTTTCTCTAATAGTGTAAGAAAAAAGATCGGATTAACACTATTCTTCATAATTTTTTTCGTAGAATTCAAAAATGACAAAATTGCGCAGTGCGCAATCGCGCAATCATGATCAACTTTGTTTTTTCAAATGACAACCCCCATTTTTTATTGCAGATTCGGATTCTACGTCAAATTTTATGAACATTTTACTTCAACAACTTTTTTTTTTGGACGCGCGCAGCCCGCTCAAGGATGCGCAACCCAGAGATTGCGCCAAAGTTGAGATGAAGGTAAACATCAAGTGCGGCACATCACTTAGCACTATTTTTCTACGCTGAATCGCGTGGTGATATCGCTTTCTTGATTTGATTTCATTCTACAGTATCTACAGTCGAAAAAGGTCTCTTTTTGAGGAGGAAATCATCGATTTCCCGTGGAATCTTTTCCGAGTATTGTTTTCTTCTCGAATTATTACTCCTTTGTGCAGGTAGACAATACAGTTAACATTAAGAGTTACCTATTATTTATTAAGAGTTTATTTAAAAGTTCTTAATTTATTAAGAGTTTATCGCTTAATTGTTTCAATCATTGTTCATCTAATCATGATTTTAGAAGACTGAAAATTATTTTGCAACATTTTGTGATAATTATGTAGAAGTTTCCCGTTATTTTACAATTTTAAACATTTAATTTTTTACATTTTATTAGGATGATTATTACCTCTTGTAAGAAAATCGATGATTTCCTCCTCAAAAAGTGACTTTTTCGGCTGTAGATACGGTAAAATGAAATCAAATCAAGAAAGCGATATCACCACGCGATTCATCGTAGAAAAACAGTGCTAAGTGATGTGCCGCACTTGATGTTTACCTTCATCTCAACTTTGGAGCCATCTCTGGGTTGCGCATCTTTGAGCGCTCGCTGAGCGGGCTGCGCGCGTCCAAAAAAAAGTTGTCGAAGTAAAATATTCATAAAATTTGACGTAAAATCCGAATCTGCAATAAAAAATGGGGGTTGTCATTTGAAAAAACAAAGTTGATCATGATTGCGCATGGTTGCGCGATTGTGCACTGCGCAACTTTGTAATTTTTGAATTTTACGCAAAAAATTACGAAGAATAGCGTTAATCCGATTTTGTTTTCTTACACTATTCGAGAAAATAAGTGGGGGGAGCGTAGTTACTTGGACACCCTGTATACAATTCAAATATGGAATTCAAAAGATGATATTATTATCTTATTCATGATCGATGATCAGAAAAGGGGGTTTCGTTACTGGATTTATCGTACTTTCCCCGAACGAATGCGAGGCCCGACGGGGAGTTGGGTATCCGCAACGTAGAACTACGCCTTTTTCCACAAATATACGTTTACAGGTAGTAACTGACCTTATCCAATACCCCTGAACCTGCCGTGAGTCATACTTTCTTCCTTTCTCCTCGTTACCCTCATCTCACATTGTCGTTTAGGTCACGCGTCGAATTTCTACTGTGACTTCTGTCCAATGATGTCTGGACAAGAAAAATACATTACGAATTTGCCGCCGGGAAAGAATAGTGACCCGTCGTAATTACGTAATAAAATAACTCATCTCGACAGCGAATTTGGAAGGTCTGAAACGTAAAGAGGGGGGTGGAAATTTTGATTTTGGAGAATTTTTTTCAGCCTTGAAAAGTGAAAACAAAGCTTCCGCTACCTTGGTAGACTCGGAAGCAATAAGTAAAAAATTGTACCTAAATTTGAAATTTTCAAAGATTTTCGAAATTTATTAGGGCATCTATGCCAAGGGAATCGAAAAACTAAGACTGCCGCAGGAATCATCGAAATCGACCAATAATTGCCAGAAAAAAAGGGCCGTTTATCCGTTTATTCACTGACTGAGACCCCCTTAAGTTCTCGGAAGCAGACGGTTGGTCCTACACAGCTCTGGTTGGTCTCATTCGGTTCTAAAAATTTAATCCTAATTTAAATTCATGAAAAAATAGTACCTTGATATCGACATTTTCGAGCTACGGCGAGCTAAAATTGATGTTCAATCAACCAAATCTTCGGGGCACAACTAAACTAAATTCTACGTACCTTGAAACGAAAACCAACAAATTTTGAGGGGCGGCTAAACAATTTTTTTCTTGGTCGATTCCAAAGGTTCATTATTGAAAATAATAAACCTAAATCTGAATATTACATTGGCCTCAAATTTTTAGGAAAATATTTTCGAAACGTTTCTGTATAGAAATCCGTTTGGGGCATTGAAAACAATTCCTAGATTTCACCATTTTTGAAACCGAAAATTGATTAAATTTCAAAAATATGCTTTTTGTAAAATCGGTAAAAATAGCCAAAAAGATGGAAGATTTTCAATTTTGTAATGAAAGCAAAATTCCAAGTAGAAAAAGTTTCTACGCCACAAATTAAATCATCATAAGTTAAAGTGCGCAATGAATTGCTTAAAATATTGAAAAATGTGCTTAAAAATTGCTAAAAATGGCTTAAATATTACCAAAAATCTCCAAATCAATGAGTGCACAAGTTCGTGGGCTCTAAACAGGATTGTTTCACATTTTCATGCGCAAAATTTGCGCATGAAAATGTGAAACAATCCTGTTTAGAGCCCACGAACTTGTGCACTCATTGATTTGGAGATTTTTGGTAATATTTAAGCCATTTTTAGCAATTTTTAAGCACATTTTTCAATATTTTAAGCAATTCATTGCGCACTTTAACTTATGATGATTTAATTTGTGGCGTAGAGAACACATTTAATGTGTTCTCACATAGCAAAAAATGGCCTAAACCCACTAAAAACATTCTAAAATGGCTAAAAAGAATCAAAAGTTGTTTTTCATAACGTTTCGAAAAAAAATCGATCTTGAGGTGCTGCACGACTTGGAATTTGCATCACAATATTTTTTCTCATCGACTCAGTATAGTTCACATGTAGGTTTGGCATACTAAGTTCTTCAAACTGATATTTCGATTTTCGGTAATTTTCTAGACTTCTTGCCACTTTTATTAATTTTGCCTTCCACTGTCTGCCGTACGTGGCAATCCACCAATAATCACCCACAATCTTCTTGATGTGGCCCACGTAAGATTTCCTGAAGGTGTTCAAGTGATTAATCACCACCCGTATTCCTTCCCTTTATGAATATCTTCATTTTCACCCTAGCCTACCTAGTGGAAAGTCAGGTAAAGGATTTGAGCGGAAGTGGCCGAAAATGGGATTTCCCTGGACAGGTGACAAGCTCGGAGGAGGTTGAACCAATGTTTTAAGTTTAGGATTCGGTAGGGTCCTCTCGTTCATTCTTTTCATCGGTGGACAGTACCTATCATCTCGATTGGTTTTTCCAAGATTAAATCCTCCTATTAGTTTGGTTAAAATAATTTCTGTTATTGGGGGACTGACCATGATATTCCCTTGTATTTTTTGAAGGTGAATCCGAAATCAGCTAGGTTTAACTCGAATGAAACTAAAGTGAAATGTTTAAGAAGCACGTTTCTCTTAATATGACTTCTGTGGTTGTATTTTAGATGAAAACCGTCAGCGTTGCTCTCGTCATTTGTTTGAACGTTGGAGTGGACCCTCCAGATATAATGAAGACTACGCCTTGCGCTCGACTCGAGTGTTGGATTGGTAAGGGAATTTTAATACTAATTCTATAATTACTAGATTGATTTACGCCGTCGATATGTTGAGATTCTCTACGGAAGCTCCTTCTTGCTCAAATATGAAATGCAACTTGTATACTATTTTACATTGTTTACTAATAATTCAACCTGATGTGCAACACCCTCAAGATTTTATTGTGTGTACTTCACTACCAGCTTTGGTTTCCGAAGTACATTTGGGACAAATGAAGCTTTATTTGCTCTGTTGGTTCTCGTTCAAAAGTGTCTCAATTCTATGCCTGCTTCATAGATTTTGAGAAGGCATTTGAGGCCTTCCGTGTCACCTGAGCTCTCTGAAATTCTCTGTCTTCTCTTCTTCGTTTAACCCACACCACTTCTCCCACGACAAACTCTTTATAGTGGCCTCGCGCATGCTGCTGCTGATCCAACTTCCGATCGATGTGCTCTGCGAGATTAGGCTTCAACAAAGACAACCGAGTTCGTAATTGCCGCCCAAAGCTTGAATTGTTTTCTCTGATGTGAGTTTCATAGGCACAATTTCTACCCACTTTGTTGTGGCATCCACAACCACCAGCCAATGAGGAATTTCACCGAATTCTGTTTGCATTTTTCCTGAATAGTTAATGGTGTGGGATAGATGAAAATCGGGCTGATTTCGGAAAATAAGTCTCCTGTTGATTTTGGGGGACAATCAAAATTTTTGATTTCAAAACTAACCGGGAAAACGGACGTGAAGCGGGAACGCTTGCTGATTGGGCTGTTTGGATCGCCGTCTCCTCCCAGTGTTGCCCATTGGGACGACGAAATCGTGTTTTCTAAGAGAAAAGTTATCAAACAAAAACAAGGGAAACCTAATTTTCCCCATCTTGCTTTTTCTATTTTTTTCTTCAGTTTTTCGATTTCGAACTTTACTGTTTCGTGAAATTTTGCATCTGGGGACTATAGATTTCTCGATCTCAGCGCTTCAAGCGGCCATAAATGAACTATTCCAGGATGACGTCATTTTCCCGGGTTTTTTAAGCATTCGTATTTTCTACACTGTTTTGTTTATTCGTAAATTAGGAAGTTCGGGCTGAAAGTTTGCCTTAGGAGGTTTTTCGAGGTGCTGAATCCGATTTTGGGGTCAAAATAGGAAATTCCGACATGGTGAAATTCCTCATTATGCCCTTCAAATGCCACTGCAAAGTCAATGTGCAGCCTCGACCAAGGCTCCTCAGGAACGTTCCAGGAATTTACTGGGGACTCGGAATCCCATGGCCGGTGGCGTTGACACGCACTACATTTCTTCAAATATTCCTCTACTTCCTTGTCCACTGAGGGCCACCACACGTGAAGCCGCGCGATAGACCTCATTTCAGACGATCCCGGGTGTCCCTCGTGAAGTATATTTAACACGTCATTTCTCAAAGAAGTAGGAATCACTATCCGACCCTTCCATATCAGCATCCCTTCTTCAAACGACAGTTCTTCTCTTTTTTCAATCCCCTCTTCAATCCCTTCTTTCCGTGGCCAGCCATCCTGAATAAACCTTATAACTTTACTTAACAGAGGATCTGTCGAAGTTCTGGCAGTCATCAGCCTCTTAGAAATGTTTTGTCCCAGCCGTAACTTCAACTGTCCCCCAGGGGTCGCGGGTTCGAATCCCAGCCGAGGCTAAGTATTTTTTGATCCAAAAACATATTCACTCACCTAATTTTTCATCCGAATTTGATGAAATTTTCTAGGATTGTCCAGATTAGCGTGTAGATGGTTCCCTATGAGGGTAGTGGAAGGTACTTAGAGATTGATATTTCGAGAGTAACTACTATGCATCTGGTCATCTATATAATCGGGTTATGGATACGAGGAAGCTATGTGCCACACCCACTTGGCAGACTTTTTTTTTTTTTTTTACTTGAGTGTACAAAATAACCTCTTTACAGATCCATTGGCGATGCCGTCTCAAAAAGCGTTGGAAGCAATCGGAGCCAACCTTCAAAAGCAGTACGAGCGGTGGCAGCCTAGGGCGCGCTACAAGCAGACTCTCGATCCTACAGTCGAAGAAGTGAAAAAGCTCTGCACTTCATTGAGAAGAAATGCGAAGGAAGAGCGAGTACTCTTTCACTACAACGGACATGGCGTCCCCAAACCGACCACCAATGGCGAAATTTGGGTTTTTAATCGGGTATGTGTGAATCTCATAAATAATTATTCAAGACTGTTTCAACGTACGTAGGTACATACTTGTGGATTGGGGGGTGATCTGTTGTTAACCAATCACATGTCACATCTTAGTACGTTTTGTAGTAAGTGAGTAAGTTTTTTAAATCCATGAACAATGAAATTTGCTATAATTTAATTGAACACCTAATCTGTGGTCATCTTGGACGAATGATAATGCCTGTTTGACCAATCCTACTTACATGCGTTCAGTTGATTAATGCTAATATCGAATAAGTGCAGGAGAAATTCGGTGAATTTGAAATTTCAATTTTCTATCTATATACCGTAGGTGGTGGTTAAAAAGTGGTCCAACATTTTCGAAGGACCTTAAATGACACTTGCGGACAAATTTTATATACAATTTGACGACCAATACAATGTAATTTAAAAAATTGAACAAATTTTCAGTTGTGAAATTTAAAAAAAAACAAAAAAATTGTAGGGTCCCTCCTGATGATATTGACGGTGAATTTAAATGAAAGAGAGAGTTGAAGGTTGCAAATGATGAAATGAAATCCTCCTTACCAAATGTTGACAATATGGTCTCCACTAACCAAGTTGATAGCTCATCGGCTAAGGCAAATGAGGCTCTGGTCTCTGCTAGGTGACTCGTCAAATCTTTCAAAGTGAAATGTTTCTGCCCAAGTTTCCAACGTCCTTATCTGTTGACGTCCTTACACAGGTCGCAAAATTATTACCTGTAAAATCCCTAGGTTTACCTACATACAATTTAACTCTTGTTAATCAGTGATTTATGTATCAATGTTCTTTTTCGTTCGCAGATGTACACGCAATACATTCCTTTGTCGATCTTCGACTTACAAACATGGATGGGCGCACCCTCCATCTACGTCTACGATTGCTCCAACGCCGGAGTCATCGTCGATCTGTTCAAACAATTTGCTGAACAACAAGAAAAAGACTACGAGGTGAGTACAGTTCAGAATATGCGATGAATGGGGTATTTCGGTGGGTCGGGAATGAGGAATTTCACCATGTCGGAATTTCCTATTTTTGACCCCAAAATCTCAGATTCAGCACCTCGAAAAACCTCCTATGGCAAACTTTCAGCCCGTACTTCCTAATTTACGAATAAATAAAACAGTGTAGAAAATACGAACGTTTAAAAAAACCGGGAAAATGACGTCATCCTGGAATAGTTCATTTACAGCCGCTTGAAGCGCTGAGATCGAGAAATCTATACTCCCCAGATGCAAAATTTCACGATACAGTAAAGTTCAAAATCAAAAAACTGAAGAAAAAAATAGAAAAAGCAAGATGGAGAAAATTAGGTTTCCCCTGTTTTTGTTTGATAACTTTCCTCTTAGAAAACACGATTTCGTCGTCCCAATGGGCAACACTGGGAGGAGACGGCGATCCGAACAGCCCAATCAGCGAGCGTTCCCGCTGCACGTCCGTTTTCGCGGTTAGTTTTGAAATCAAAAATTTTGATTGTCTCCCAAAAATAACAGGAGATTTATTTTCCGAAATCAGCCCGATTTTCATCTATCCCACACCATTAACTATTCAGGAAAAATGCAAACAGAATTCGGTGAAATTCCTCATTCAGGGTTTTGACCTCAAATTTGGATTCAGCAACATTGAAAACCTCTATTGTTGAAAATGGTCCGGGGTGTAGACCCTTTTTCGCTTCGATTTTCAAGTTTTAGTGGACTGCAGTTAAAACCCAAAGGTAACCCTGGGAACGTGAAATTCGGAATATTCGAGCTCCAATGCTATATCTCAAAATTACCCTCCAAAAAGGTAATATGAGGATAATAAAACAATACGAACAATACTCTCTCGACAAACCCGCAGCAATCCAAGGGTGTTGGCAACCTGCAAGGATTATACAAATGTACAGGTAAAGGAAGGGAACAACTCACCCTTAATCCTAGGTATTTGCGTTTGATCCCGGCCGGGAAAACTGCGGCGCTGAAAAGAACCTGAAGGCGGTAGATCGTCCAGAAGGGACTTTGGAAGATTCAGACTTCCCGCACGACCAAGTATAGGTATACGAACCTATTCAACAGGGTTAGATTGGAACGCAGCAGTTATTAAACGGGGTTTTTTGGTGAGAGGGTTGAACATCGAGAGAGCAACTTGATGGAGACAGCTTGAGACTGGCAAGGCCAGGTGAAAAGATTTTAGGTCTTAGATTTTCACGTCTCTCATAGGTAGGAGAAGGTAATGAGGGGATAGACGAGGCGGGGTGTTTACAAACACCCCAGAAAACCACGGGTACAGAAAAGAGAGAAGGGTCCACTATTTATCTACTGTATTCAACATCTATACTCTTTTGCTCTAACTTTTTGCCCATTGATACTATAACATGTAGTTGAAAAATTAAATCAAGAGATCATCACACTACGCCACGGGAGTGTGTGTGTAGTATTTTATAGTATCCAAGGCCACATGGGATTCACGGAGGAAGGTCTCATTCCAAGGCCAGCAACTTAATACGTCACAGCAACTTATTACGTCACATCATTCAAATCTTCAACTTTCATTAGCTTCCCTAATTTCTTCTAAATATTTTCTTGATGAAGAAACCCAATTACCGTTATTTCTGACCACTGGGCTGAAAGCTGAAGCTGGGAGCCCTAGAAGCGTTCTGATTGGAGGAGCTCCAGGACATAGTTCTGGATGAATGCAACAGATCGCGTTCATGATCGCTTGTTCCCTGTTGTTTGTTGAGCAAGTCACCTTGTTTAACAAATATTTTTCTCCTTGGAGCGTTACCGGCCGCATCTAAGTAATTAATTTGATAACGTTCAGTTATATTCTTGAAATGTATGAAAAAATCGATCGATTTTCAATAATACACTTAGTTTCAAACGTTTCTATGGGTGGCAGTTGTTGATTGAACACTTGAACTACTGGCAATAGGGACAACAACAATTGTGATGCAACTTGGAAAATACCTTTCACCTCGATTGGATTTCAAAGTAATTCTTGCAAATCGAAATGACGATGAACCGAAAAGATATCAATTTCTGGTCATTTGAAAAAAAGCGGCATGAAGAGAGTGCCTCCCCCCACTACTTCAGTTTCCTTAGTACTTTCTTAGCTGAAAGTAGATGGCGCGTCTGAGACAGCCTCAAAAATGCTTGCACACCATTTTAACATTAGCTTTCTCCTCTGTAAACTTGTCCCCAGTACTCTGTGTTCCTGACCCATGCTCTTTTGAAAAAAAAAGTAAAATAATTGACTGAAATACCCCTTTGGGTGACCATGGAGTGTCTCTATCAAGAAACGTTCTTTTCTGTCTACAGCAATTGAATTCGCAGTACCGCCAAAGTCAGCAAGGGCTGCACATGCTGCCTCCTCCGCCCAACTTCAGGAACTGCATTCAGCTGGCCGCCTGCTCGGCAGATCAGATTCTCCCTATGAATCCTGATCTTCCAGCTGATATTTTCACGTCCTGCTTGACCACTCCCATCAAAATCGCTTTAAGATGGTGAGCTCATTGATTTCGTCATACTCCCTCATTCTACTCTCTTAAATTTGCATTTCTGAAAATTTAACTAACTACCCAGTAATTTACGATTTTTTTTTTAACCCTGTATCCATATTCCTCATTTAATGTAACTCGTAGCTTTTCTCGTCATAACGTGTGCATCATCAAGTGAACTAGGCGTTTCTCTTTTTTTTCTTGTTTGTAAGTTGAGGTTGAGTTGAGGAGATTCTTGAATTGCTTTTTCGGAGGATGTGGCTTAAATTGTTTTTAAGGTCATTAGGTAAATTTGTGACCGAATAATAATTCTTTTTTTACAGGTTTGTGATGCAGAACAACAACAATAGCTTGGTTCCAAAAGTCACACTCGATTCTATCGACAAGTAAGCGTCAATATGTTTTTTCCTACACTTGAAGGTATATATTGGGCAAAATATAGCTTGTTGGTGTTTTTTTCGTGGCGTCACTGACTATCAACAAGCTTCGAATAATCGAATTTACTTGTCTCCCTCGGATGTCCGCCATCATTGAACACTCCTCTCAGCAGTTCTATGGGTAATCTAATCTGGCTCGTAGAAAGGGAGGTGTGCGTCAAAAATTAGACTTGGAATTTCGGGGATTTTGGCTAATACAAAACTAGAGGTTCTGCTGAACATTTTAATATATAACAATAGGGTATTCTGATGAGCCATACCTCATCCAAACACGTTTGAAGTTGACTTAGTGAGTTCCAGCAGCATAATATTGGCTTGTCCACTTCAGAACAGAAGAACACGCTCCGTAAACCGTAAGTTACGCTTCAAACTATCAAGCGTTTCAAGTACACTTTAAGACCTACTACAGGTTGATTGTTTCATTTTCTGGCTACCTTGAAAATGAAACAATCAACCTGTGTCTTGGAAAGTACTTTAAACCCTTTCAGATCGTTTGAAGCGTACTTAGCTCCCTTCACTCCCTTACTTCTCAGCTCACTACCCGTAATTATCGATTGTAGATGACACGGCAAAACCACCAATAAATAATTAGTTTCATTGGGTTGTGAATCGATTTATGAATTGTCGAGTACCAAATAGGTTATTAACTTGATTTTGTCGTTTTCTTTAGAATACCAGGTCAGCTGAATGACAGGCGTACGATGCTTGGAGAGCTCAATTGGATATTCACTGCCATTACTGATACCATAGCTTGGAACACTCTACCCCGAGGTGTGTAAAAAAAACCTGTTTCGCTGAAATTTCGCTTTAGAACTAAAAATACTTCAATTTTGATGTTGTTTCAAAAAATGTTTTTCAAGGTTATCGTTATTTCAATTCTTTTTATGGAATAAGGAGTGGAAGGTTCACTGAAGGTTGAAATGTTGGAATGACGCCCCACTGATGTACGCTGGCGAAGTGTGAGATAACTATTTCAGAAAAGTGTAACTGAGGAGACCATTACTCTTCCAGATATGACTCTTCTGCCTGAGACGTTACGAAACCCCTACGAAGTGACTCTTCCTCACCTTATTCTATGCCTTATTTCTGGATTTTTAGAAGGTCCTTATGTGTAATAATACGTCCTTGGATTGGAAGAAAAACACTCAACAGAGAGAGAGTAAAGAAATAGATGCACATCTTGAATCAATAAATAACAATTTATTGATTTATTGGGCATCTGGTTCATCAGTTCGTTTTCCAAATTGTCCTTCAAGCTTTCATTCGTTTGTTGCAGAGCTATTTCAGAAACTTTTCCGTCAAGACCTCCTTGTCGCCTCGCTTTTTCGCAACTTCCTCCTAGCAGAACGGATCATGAGGTCCTACGATTGCACCCCTGTGAGCTCGCCTGCCCTACCACCGACCTATCAACACCCGATGTGGCAGGTGAGTCATTCGATTTATTCAAACAATACGTTACACCTTTTTACAGTGCAGCCCGTTGCTCAGCGGTAGGTACTTACTTTTCCCTTCCAATGAATAAATTTCGTGTAAAAGGGGCGCCACTGTATTTGAGTTAAGATAGAAAAAAAAAATTAATTTTGGAAACGTTTACCTCCTAGGTAGGTCGAATACAGAAACACCGTACCTAGGGTAGGTGCCTACTCCTTGAAAAATGAGGGTATAATAAGTTTAGCAGTCAACAGAATAAATTCCTTTGGGATACTCCAGTGCCGTGTATTATGAATATTCAAATTCAGGAAAAAAGAAACAAATTTACGAGTAATAAAGAAAATAACAGAATTCTTAGGGGTACCCGTCGGTACCTACCTACTCATTCAAATCTGATGGCCATCATAAGTATAATAGTGACAATATTCTTTCCTATATCATAAATTAGTCTAAATTGTAGAAGTGCTCTCGGCGGATGAAGGTATGGTGGGATCGAATGTAGACCCAAAATAAAAAGCCAACCACCCTGTGGAAGACAAAAGAAAAAAAAGAAAGGTTGTGTAACTTCCATTTAAAAAAACTATGGTTTAACACCAGAGAGGCCACAATATCCCGATCAAATTTCGGTCACTTACGGTTGGCTTTCTCAAAGGATTTTCCAAATTCGTATCTGCTCCAAATCTGAGGTCCAAAATTTCGTAAACTGCAAACGTGAGTGTAGTAGGGTCCACCTGGTCGGTAAAATGATGAAAAACCGTCAGAATTTGGTACAAATAGGTATTTATATGAGTACCGCTGCATGAGTATGTTGCTATAAATACCATTGGTACATACCATTCAAGCTTGAATCAGAAAATTTGAAGTTCTTCTGAAGAAATGAGCAACGTGGCGTCGTCGTTTCAATA